>VWZI01003052.1:0-34472 GCA_013396835.1 Psilopogon haemacephalus | reverse complement strand
TTAATTTCTGGGGTGCTCCGTCATTCTATGCCGGGACAGTTACCACCAAACTCTTCTGCTTTGTTTTCCATTTGCTGAAGCAGAACCTTCAGGAGCATCTTCTCCATGATCTTGCCAGGCACAGAGATGAGAGTGACTGGTCTGTAGTTCCCGGGGTCATCCTTTTTTCCCTTCTTAAAGATGGGAGTTATATTTGCCTTTTTTCAGAGAGTAGGAACTTCACCAATCTGCCATGACCTTTCATATACGATAGACAGTGGTTTAGCGACTTCATCTGCTGTTCCCTCAGCACCCATGGGTGGATCTTATCAGGCCCCATGGACTTGTGCACATTCAGATTTCTTAGGTGCTCATGAACCTCCTTTTCTGTCCCTCATAAAGAAACTTCAGTTTCGGTTTTCCATAATTATGTAACAGAAGTGGGGTAAGCAGGCATTACACACTACTATGCATAGGTAGGAAATCAGAGTATTTTTGGAATGGTGAATTCTTCTTCAATAAAATAGAGATCTCTAAGTAGTAAATTATGTTCCTTTTTTGTAAGTCATGCATTGGTAAACATGATATGTTGTAAGTCAGAAACAGAAACATATGTGCATTTTATCTTTATACAACGTAACATCTCAGATATCACTAATAAACATTAATTTGATATTTTGAAAGTGTATTTTATTTTACTTACAACTCTGTCAACATTTTGGAAAAAGTTTTTATCTGCTATGTAAATTTTTTTTATAAGAGATCTTTTGCTCTGTTAAAAAACAAAAAAAACCACCCCACAATTCGCTTGTGAAATTCTGCGGTCCTTTTGTGTGGTTAAGGAAACTGTAGTTGCAGACACTCAAGTTTTCTAACACTTTGTAGCAAAGTAGTCCTTTACAATGGAAATTTTTTTTTTTTTAAATAGATGTGCCTAAGCAAAAACACAAGGCAAATTTGATTTATTTTTAAATTTTTCTAAAGCAATACTTATATAAACATTTTAAAATTATAATAACATATAGCTATTTCTCTTCTGTAAAAGTTAATAATTTTGAAATAACCACCACAAAAATGTAGAATTATGATGATATTAAACAACTGAAACCTTCCTTTGACCAAAAGAAAGAATTCAGCTTTGATTACACAAAGTATGCATCATAATTTTTAGTACCGACTTTCATTATGTATTTAACCTGAAAGACTTTTGAGTGGAAATTAAATTTCTCTTTCTAATTGAACAAATGCTAATGAAAGCACTTTTCACTTTCAGAAGTTTTAACTTCAGTAACTTTGATTATTTTTGCCCCCACAAATAGTGTTTTCCCATCCAACATCTCAGCAAACAAAGTTACAGGAGTAAATACTTCCAAATTAATCAAATAACAAATATTTGTGAAAATTTTGGTTTAAGATTCTGTTATCAGTAATAATTCAAGAAGAAGATTAATCAGGGAGCACATCTACTGCAAAGGTACCTCAAATGCACAGACCCAGTTTCATATATCTGTTAATTCTAGTGACCTTCTTGTATCCTAACTACTATACAGCTCCTGATCTGCCACGTGTCATCCACAGCACTTGCCCCTAGCAGTGCCATTATGTTATCACTTTGAGGATAATGAGTGAAAATTAAAGATATGACCTCATAATGTAAGAATTCAGAAGATATTATGCTAAGTGACATTAAGCTGCAAGAGATACCGTGTTCATAAAAGTACTGTTATAAAGAAAGTATATTTCTCAACTAAGCACTCCAGTTGAGTTCAGCACACCAGAATAAGGTTCATATAGAGAGGTATTTCTCTCTGCTAATTAATGTTGAACTCTATGCTGCAATCGTTTTTCTGAGTTTTCTTTAGTGTAGCACTACGTTTGAATGTTTCTGGGATTTCAAATTTCTTGCTTCCCATTAGCATTCACCAAATATTAATTGTATCAAAGGTCTTCCTTTAAAAAAATAACCCAAGAAATATTAGTATCTTTAAAATGAAAACCAGTAAAGTGTTTGTTGTTTTACGATTGCTGTGAAATATTGTTGTCCTTCAATGCTGAAGTTATTTTTAAAAATAGGCATTATCATGATCCATTCAATTGAAATTGAACTTCAGATTGCTCTGTTGCAAACAGTGAAAATATAAAATGTCTTATGAAATGGGATGAAATGAAACATAAGTAGTGTTAAATAATGATATATGAGAGATAAGTATTGTGCTCTGTGAATTACAGCAAAAGAAGGATGGGGGAAGAAAATGTTTCAGGTGGACATGTGCTAGATTCCTATTTTGAAAAGAGCATCTGTGATGATCCACCATGCCAATTTTTGCAAACTATTTCTTATATAATGACATAAACACGATATGATTCTACAAAGAAAAGGTTCTACCATTTGATGAACAAGTGTATATTTGAGTATGTTTTGTATTAGGCAAATATATTCCTTGCTTAAGATTTAAAAAAAAAAAAGTACCTCAAAGTAAATGAAGGCTTAAAACTTAAAGTTAGTTTATTGTCTTTCTATCTTACTTTTACTTGTGAGTTGAAATATGGGGGTTTTTTTGGTTTTTGTTTTTTTTTTCACATCTAGCTGAGAGAAGATCTGCAACATGTAGATAGACATGGATTGCTCCATCTTATCATTGCAATCTAAGATTAAATTTAGGAGGTAAAATGAAACTAAATGTAAATTCATGTAGAATGTTAAAGACAAGTCCACCTAAATACCAGTATCATTTAAAAATTATTTTTGTGATATAATATTAAAATTTGCGGCTCTTGGGAGTTTTTTGGTCAGGTTTTTTTGGGTGTTTGTTTTGTGGTTTTGTTTGGTCTTGTTTTGATCTCTATCCTGATACCAAAGTTATGACAAAGATTTTCTAGGTAGTCTGCTGAGGTAGGGCCATCTAGTTCTGACTGGGTCAGCACAATAGCTTTTGGGTCATTGCAGCTATGCTTGCAAACAGGTATTTCCTGAAGTGTTTCAGGACACTTGGAATGCAAATGTCACACCATGCTCAATTCTGTATGCCAATTCATGTGGAAGGTCCTCAGAAATGATCCTTTGTTTTACCCAAACTATAGGATTTCTTTCTCTACATGTCTAATTTACAGCAAAGAAGAAAACTCACATTGTGTTGTGGACAACAAACAACCAAACCCCAAACAAAACCCAATAAAAATTGATGCACATTTTTAAGTTCTGAAACACATTACTTGGAGTCAAAGTTGATACAGTTACTTTTCACACAACACTGTGCCCAAACTGTTCAGCAGATTAGGCTAATAATAAGAAATATGGCCTCTCAACTTTCCATGACAAAGAAATAGTTAATCACTTCTCATGTGAACATGAATTACTTCTTGCACCAGCCAAGCTTTTACTCATCTTCCTTGTTCTTGGAGAGTTTCTCTGCTGGGCACAAGACCACAAGGGAATTTAGATTCTCTGGCATCTAACCACCTGAGCATTTGCTAAAGCATATGTACTCTGTGATCATGCAACAGCATTGCATAGTCTTAGTAGCCAGTGCTTGAATGCAGTAAACCCAGAGGATTTTCAGAACAGCTTGAATTCAAACCTTCTGCTTTTCCTATCGGGCATGCTGGCACTTCAAATGACTTGAAGAAAAAGCCTATAACAACTTGTCTGCTGACATCAGCCACATGTCTCTATAAAGCACAGACTGATATACAGCAACAGACTTGGACTGACGGTGCATGTGCTCAGTGTCCACACTACAAGAAGACAAGCTCTTTCATGTGTGCACCAGGAGCTGAGAAGAGCTCAGCTTCATCTCCTCCTATGGTACTGAACTCAGCCTAAGCTGTAGCTGCTCACCTCTATTCAGCCTATCAGCTGCAGATGTCAGGTGATCTAAACTTAAACCCAAACCTAAAATATAATTTAGACACAGACTTTGATTTTGAAGCTGCTTATGCTCTACTAAAATTTACAACTTTGGGATTAACAAACCCCTAAAATGTGGGGTTTTTTTGTTTTTTCCTTTTTTTGTGGTTTGTTTGTTGTTCTGTTTTTTTTTCTTTGTTGGTTTAATTTGAGCTTTTTGTCATTTGTTTGTTTGTTTCTTAAGAAACCAGCTTTATGAATATCACAAACCTCATGCAGTAGTAAGGAAGGAAATCCTCTTTTGTCTAAACCTTGCACTGGAAAACAATCTCTGTGGTAGCTCATTAGAAAAACGAAGAAAGTGCTCTTTTTATGTCAGAGAAAAGGCTCTGAAGCCATGATCTGCGGGAGAGGATTGTATAAACATGATGCACTGTACAGATGGGTCCTATGGGGGTGGTAGTAAAGCATCCCTTCTTTTCCTTTCCTACTTCACAAAACCTGGACTTGACCTGTGTTTCTTGCTTTACCAAGCTGTACTTTTAAGGGCCAACGGAGGTTTGGAAAACAAGGCTCAATTCCTCTCCCTATGTGAAAGAGTTCAATTTACATATCCCAAAGTAACTAGAAGCTGACCTGGATTGTGAGTGCTCTTGTTTCTTCCTGCTGTAACTGTTCCACTTTTCATGGAGTATTTAACCTTTCAGTGAACTCATGACTTAGAAAGGGTAAGAATACAAGTGGGTGAAGGAATAAGAATGAAGATGATGTTTTGTCTTGTGCTTGGAACCTTATTTAAGAAATGAGTATTACTCCAAGAAATGATTGAAAGTCTTTTATTTCTCCTAAAATATCTGTTTTCCATAATTCCCATAAATTAGAAGATTGGTAGATATATCCTAATTTACAGAGATGTTCTAGCTGGCGTAGGAAAGGTAATTGAATGAATTGCATAATCTGAATAAATTTGAGTCTTATTGGACTAAAATGTAGATTTCAGTCTTGTATTTAAATTGAAAGTTTGTTGGGGTTTTTGGTGTTTGTTTGGTTTTGTTTAAAAGTTTGGATTTTGAGTGTTTGGGATACTGTTACTGAATACCTCAGTGTGATGTTGCTTATGTTATTTGTAAAAGTCAGCTATCTGTAGACTTAGAATTAAGTAATTACTTATCATTGTGAGAGGTATTTCTAAGTGGTATGTATTGTTATTCTTATGATGTGCTTTTTCCCAGACCCCCTGAAATTCCTAAAGGATATTTTAGATACTGAAAGTCATACCTTTCCTCATGCAAACAGTTTAATTCTCTGTTTTGTCCGAAGTTCTGAGACTGAGATATGTGAATACCATCTTCCAAAGCCAACCCAAGAGTTTTGTAAATATGAAAATTTAATGATTGAGTTGAATGGAATTATTATGAAAAATAACTGCTGTACTTCTAAATTCTGAGGACTTGAGTACTGATGACATAATATTTTATATTCTGTGAAATTTTTTTCATGTCTATTATCTTGTGGGGAAAAATACTCTTCTGTAATAGGCTGACTTTCATTTAAACTGCTGATATGTTTTGGACATTTAAAGTCCTCTGTAACCTGTCTACTGTTCTGCTTCCTAAATTCTTTCCAACTGGGACAAATTACCTTTTAAATCAGAAACTTGATTTGTTTATTTTTAATTCTTGCTAGTAATTGTGTAAAGAGATGTTGAATACAGCCTTAATAGTACAGGCAAGACTGCAATCTTAAATAGTCCTTTGTCTAAAAGATGTGCTGCATTCATAGTCATAGTCTAATATGAGCAGTTGAAATTTTGAGGATTTGCTTGGCCTTTTCTTGGGTTTTTTTGGGTTTGGCATGGGATTTCAAGGTCATGTAAAACAGAGTATGTTCAACGTTAGGCCTACAGAATAACAAATTTATATTATTGTTTGAAATATTGCTGTTTAGTGCCAGTATGTATTCTTACAAAACCCACTTCTTTATTCTACCACCAAAAAAAAAAAAAGTTTTTTTCATTATCCATTTATATGTCTTGTCATTCTTCTCTTTTTTGCCATTTTCCCTCTCTCTAGTTTATTTTTTTCACAATCTCTGTTGTGTCTTTACCTTACTTGCTCACATTTACCTCTAAACAGTCAGATGGAATGTTTTTACAAGCTGTATATTTCAGATTCTTCAGTGACAGCTAATGTTTTCATTACTTATGTATTCAGTTTCCTGATGAGGTATTTTGCAATCATAACAAATTAAATGAATGACATACAATGTGCAGATACTTGTTTGCTCTTTGACTAGTTACAGAGAAGCAGATTGTACTAGAAAAACAAAATATGTGACTCTCAATTACTGCAATATTGTCACGCTAAAGGTGCCACAGTTTACTGATTTTTGTTCTTGTTTCTGAGTACTGTATTAAAGGTTGTCATATAGCTTCTATTACAATTTCTAATTGGCATCTGTGGAAAAGTACTTTTAAATAGTTTGTATATTACATAGTCATACCAATTAATAATGCACATCTCATCTTTTCAGGAAAAGTTAATTGGAAGGTTTTTTTTTGGTTTTTTTGGTTTTTTTAAGAGGATTATTAAAAACAATAAATCTAAATCAACAGATCAACATTATAAAACATTTTCTTTCATCCTGTTCAGTACCCTTGGTGATTCCAAGAAACTGATTTCCATATTTGAAGTATAAGTAGTCGTTACAAGGGCCAATTAACTCTTTATTTTTTTTCTCTCTTTATTGCTTTATTTACATAAGAAAGTCTCCTGCTGTCTCCTTGTCGATTGTTCCCCAAGTGTTACTGTTTATCCCTTGATTGTAATTCTTGCCAGTTTTGTACAGCTGTAGAAAGGAGGAATGGTATCATTTCCATTGTTTTTCTGCTCTGTATATTTTAATTATAAAAGTTTAATATTTGTAATCTATAACTTTTTCTGCCTAGCCTTCAGGTCCACAAAGATTCTTAGAGTGATGTTCCTGATACAATTGTTCTACAGAGTACCAAAACTGCCACATGGGCAGAGCAAGAAATACAAATGCTCATGACATATGGATACGTACTCTGAAGACCATTCTGGAAAGCAAATCTTTAACTCTGGAAGAAAACAAGTTCAACAAACTCATTCACAGCAAACCAGGATTAAGACAATATTTTGCACTTTACAAGTATATAACTGTAAAACTACTTTCAAAAGGCACAAAGGAGGTTGATTAAGTTTATGTGATCTAACTTAAAGCAGGCAAACAAAAGAGATTAAGAATCCAGTGAAATAAAAAGATTTTTTTAAACCCCAAAACAACCAGCCAACCAAAAAGCACATGGAACTGAGTTGCCTAGAAAACAAATCAAAATCAAGAGGTAAGACAGAAACACCACAGACAGAGTTAAAAGTGGCAAAACTACATTCAATTTCATTTAGACTTCTAGTCTGCCTTTTGATTTAGAAGAATAATCAAAACTCTGTCAATCAGCAATAATGTTCCCTTTATTTTTCCTTTTCCCTTTTTTTTTTTTTTTTAAGGAGATGATAATGTATTAGTTTTTTTTACTTATACTGTTTGGCAGGGAATCTGAGATATGATTATATTGCATTTGTAAGAGAAAGGGTGGGTTCATAGATAGTTGCTGATTTACTTTAACAAGGCCAATATTAGGCAACACAAATTGCAAAAGAAATCTGAAAATATGATTAACTTCACATTATTTGTTCATATATTGTTGATTTTCATCCTATACTTTTTTCCTAAGAATTAAACAGGTAATGCAGACCTTCCAAATAAGCTCCCTGTCAAGTGATTGTCCCCGATGACACAGCACTCAAGAAAGCATAGTGTATAACTGGCATCTAAATAACCAGACAAGCTGTGCCTATTGACGGTTGCTCTTGCCTCAGCACATGTATTGTTCTTTTGGATTATCCCATACACAGCTGTTTCAGCTCTGATGTCAAGTCATCATTTTACTTGCTCTAATGGTTCCCCTTCAACAACTGAACTCCTCTCTTCATGAACTGCATTTCAATGTCTCTGCTGGAACAAGCTCTTCAGCTGCTTCTGGAACCCTCCTCTAACAACATAATTTAAACATCTTGAAGAGATGCCACACTAGTCTTGGCATATCATCATCATTTCTTTTTAAAGCTCTCTGCACGTAAAATGACAAGATAATGATGTCCTTTAATACAGAATGGTAGGGAGTATAGAAAAATTAATTTACTCTTGTGAAACTTTTAAAATAGTTTGAATCAGAGTGCTTTAAAGCATTGTCTTTGAAGCACCGTGTGTAAGTTTGGGAACCAGGAAAACACTCAGATTTAGGAAAACAGATATAGGAATGATAAAACCTGTAACAAAACTTCAATAAAATCATAGCAGAAGAGAATATTCCAACTTCTGTATCAACTGCTATACTGTGATTTATGTGGAAATCAGACACCCTTTTGATTTAAATTCGTTTATAAAACTGATCACGTTTATATGCTGCTAGAATGGATATAGGAAGCAAAGGATCACACAGGATAACCGGATGCCTTATTTTCACTGTCTACAAAAAATGTGAGTCTGAACTGTTCCGCCAGTTTGTATTATGGCCATAATGTCATAATGTATTCCAAGGTAAAATTCTTCTTGAAATCAGAGGTTATTTAAATATTTCTGAATTTTATTTCTTTAGCTAACTATACATATTATTATAGGCTATATCCAGCAAGACATTTGCTCACTCAGTTCACAATGTTAAGACTCTTGTATCTATATCTAAAGTCAGGCTGTAGCTGAGGTTTTCAAAATGCTAAGTATTGTACTCCATGATGCATTTTTAATATTAAGATCACACAGTGATCAAAAAAAGCTTTCCCTCATCTCCCTCCTTTCAAAGGTATTCTCAAGACACATTTAATGGATCATGAAGTATTCAACATTAATTGCTGTTTCCTTTTTCATAACCTGAGGAAGTACATATACAACTCCTTCACTTTCTTTGAAATGCTGACCTTGGATGTGGAGCATCTTCTTGACAGTTTATGTTACCACTGCCAAGCCATTTTGAGTCTTCCTATCGTAATAAGGTCTCTAGTTTCTTATGGACCCAAGATATGCTGGTTGTGATGCTGGAAGAAAAACACATCATAACTTCTGTGTCATGTGAAAACAAAGTAGATATATTAACTGGAAATGCTAGAGAAAAAAGAAAAAAAAAAAACCCACAAAAAACCAACACCCAAAACCCACCCAAAACCATGGCTGAAATTCCTCTGAGAATGTTTTGCACACAGAATTCCACAGAATGTCAGGGGTTGGATGGGACCTTGAGAGATTGTCTAGTCCAACTCCCCTGCTAGAGCAGGGTCGCTTATAGTAGAACACACAAGAATATGTCCACACGGGATTTGAATATTTCCATAGAGGAAGGCTCCATAACCCCTCTGGGTAGCCTGTTCCAACTTATTGCAATGCTTTTGGTGGATGATTTCATGAAATGGTCTATGCTCCAAAAGGCACTTAAATGACTTCTTTGCTGAATGAAACATCATATGGTGAATGTGTTACATCTTAAAATTATGATTAATATGTCATGGGGTTCTTGTGATTTATATTTACCTTTGCAAATTTGTTTCTTTATTTAAAGGAGCAATGTACTAAATTCTAGGCATAGCAGAAAAAGAACAAATAATTACTCTATATGTTATTTTTCTATTTTTATCTATTACCTATGCATGAGAATAAAAGTCATTGTTCAGAGAAAGGACTATCCCTTGATTCCAGAAGATTTATTTATTTATTTTTGTTTCTGATTTTAAATAGGAGTTCAGAGATGTAGTTCAATTCTTCTGGAAGACAAAGTGGTTTCCCAGTAATGAACAAGCCCTCCATAGTCCACAGGAGACAAAATGGATAAATGTGGATATTTCAGAAATCTTCTAAGCTGTGCCTTTTTTTGTCTCTTCATGAACACTAATGTTTGTATTAATTTTGTATGATCCTGACCTTCACTCCTGTTTTCACTCACCCTGTGGTTTGTTGCTGTCTGTTCCCTTTCCCCTAAATTGTGGATGTATTTCTGTCTTGTACTAAAATAATCTGCAGTGACATGCGGTGTTCTGAGGTGTAGGCAGAGGGACTATGTGTCCGTATGCACGTCCATTTTCATTTCATGAGTGCTCTATTTACAGTAGAGTATGGCAATGACAATTGTCATTGCCTGGTTACCTGCAAGTCTCTTAGAAGTGATGTATTATTTCTTTACAAAGTTATTCTTTTTGATGGATTTTTATTTCTGCTGACAAACTGGAGTGCCATTGTAACAACTTCTCAATTGTTGAAATATCCTTAAGAATTTTGTTTAAATAATTAAGGTTAGTAAAGTGACAGATTTCCAGGTACTCTCTGCAGGTGGCAAACATCTGTTCAAGCAAAATGTATGAACCTAGAAATATGGGTTTACTGACTAAGATTTTGCCACTAATATTTCCTTTTGTTACTAATATTTCCTTTTAACATTAGCACTGAAATTACAGCATCTTGTTGTGGCATGTGTTCACCGCAAGCTAATGTGACCATATTGAACTTCAGTCAGCATAGGGCAAGCATGTAAACAAAACATTTTTGATCTGTGCTGTTTTATCCATCAAAATACCACCTGTTTCAAATTACCTATTATTCTTTTCCCTTAATCATATCATGGTTTAGCAACCTCAAAGATCATCTAGTTCCAACCCCCACCATAGGCAGGGACATCTCCCACTAGAACAGGTCACTCAAGGCCTCATCCAATCTGGTCTTGAACACCTCCACATAACCCTTGAAAAAAAAACAACAGTATTTACTTCTTTTCCTCTATGAGTTGAAGTTCTAATCACAGAAGAGCATTATTCTCTTACTTAAATACTGGACTGCATGCTGAGCAGTCTACTGACTTCAACAAGTCTTGCTTAATTCTATATATATTTGTGTGCATTTGGAACTAAATTTTACTCATTAACTCTCTTACCTACTTAAGAAGAAATAATTCTTTATTAATTTTTTACTAACATTCATATAAACATACTTTGTTTCCTTTTCAGCATACACATATGTGTGTATCATATCTATGTATAGGTGGTGGATCCTAAAGCTCAGGTTCTTCAACCACAGTAGCTCAAACTTTGCATAAAATATATAATAAAATAGGAATTAGAGTTGAATTTATCCCTAGAAATTATTCTAATTTTGTGCAGAGAATTTTCTTTTTGAAGGAATAGTAAGAGAGCATCTTGTTCTATAGAATGCAAACTAGGTTGTGCTGGTAAAAAAAAAATGTGTGTGTTTTTAGTGAATAATTCTGATATGCTTGAAATTAGTAGAAATTCCCATAGTTGTAAAGATAATGTAGAAAAAGTAGTCAAGAAAACAAAATTTACACAGTCTCATGAATACATTTTTTATGTTGAGATTATGGCCCTGAGCAAAATCTTTCAGAATATGCTGGGCTCTGAAATTAAAATACATTTATATGTGATATTTATTTGACTTATAGCAGTAATCATAACCTTATCTTTTGTGTGAATTCTAAATCTCTGTGCATCTGTAACAAACCTAACCTGTTCCAATTTGAGGCCATTCCCTCTGGTTCTATCTCTAATTTAAGCATCAGCCTCTCCACAACGTATTTTCAGGTAGTTGTAGAGAGCATAGTGGTCTCTCCTTAGCCTTCTCTTCTTCAAACTAAATAACCCAAGCTCTTTCAGACACTCCTCATAGGATTTATTCTCCAAGCCCTTCATCAGCTCCATTGCCATTCTCTTCACTCGCTCCAGTACCTCAATACCTCTCTTGCATTGAGGTGCCTAAAACTGGACAGAATACTTGAGGTATGGCCTCCCAGTGCCTTTGGCTTTCTTGGCCACCTGGGCACACTGCTTGCTCATATTCAGACGTTTGTAGATGAGAACCCCCAGGTAACTTTCTGTCAGAGAGCTTTCCAGCCATACTTCCCTGAGCCTGTAGAATTTCATGGAGCTGTTGTGGCCCAAGAGCAGGATCTGGAACTTGGCCTTGTTGCACTTCATACTGTTAATATTGGTCCATTCATTGAATCTGTCCAAGTATCTCTGAGGAGCCTCCCTATCCATGTGCAGATCAACACTCCTAACTTGGTGCCATCTGCAAACTTAATTGATGACACACTATATGTCCTTATCAAGATCATCAAGACGCTAAACAGAACTGATGATGTGATATTGACATACCTGAACTTCTTCAGACAAGGAATTCCTTAATCTTTTTTAAAAACTTGATTGTAACATACCTGTGTAGCTGTTGCCTTATTGGTTATATAGGAATCTGAATTTTGAATATAAGTTCCTTGGCAAGATCCCAGAACATCAATCTAGATGCCTTAATTTAATATATGAGTTCACAAAGCCTAACCTAATACCTACTTATTAGTTTAGATCAAAGTTGGTAAAATAACAGAGAACAAATAGAGCTGACAAGGAAATCAGAATTTCTATTTTACTGGAAAAGGTGAGTGTATTTAAATTTAGAAAAAGAAAAAAATCTGAATCCAGCTTAACTTTAAGTTCTTTGAAGCTTTAAAATATTTTTCCATTTTGCATACATTCTAAAAAAACAACATCTCTAAAAATGACAACACTTGTTTCAGCATGATGAAAATGATGCATTTTTTCCCTTTTATAATCAGTCCATATACCTGAACACTTCAATTCATCAAACCAGTGCTGCATAGTGGAAAAATATGTTCCAGGGGAAAANGATGTGAGAGAAACTAATAAATAATATATATATAAAAATACATACATATATGTAGCAGCTTTCTGAGCATTTGATTTGGAGGCAGAAAGAAAAATATTCAAGAAATAATTAGTGTTTTATGTCTTCCCAGTATTTATGTCTTCCCAGTATTTATCTTTGACCTAAATTTCATCAGAGTATTTGGTTGGTTTTTTTTTTTTTTTTTTAACATAGGAACAGTTAATATTTTCATTCTTAACAATTGAATTTGGGGTACTTCATCTCTTGGCACACAGACCAGTGTGCCAGTCTCTTGTGTTATATTTACACATACAATTGTAGCAGCATTTTCATATCCACTTGTCCTCCTTTGATGGACCTAGCTTCTGTCACCACAATGGGGAAATTGGAGAGATTAGAACGGTTGTTAAACATTAACATGACAATAACAGAGCTCTCACTGATTTATATTATGAATCTTAAGTGCAGGAAACTCCCACTGCCTGCGTCTTCTAACTCCACTGTTTTTTAAAATTTATTGCTGATTACTGATTTAGTCTCTAAATCTCTATAGTCTCTAAATCTCTATAGTCTCTAAAATCAATGATGGCCTAATGAAGAAGGCCTAACGAAGCAGTGTAATTATCTTTCTAGTACATTTTTTGTTTCCAATTCCCTAAAAAACATATCCACAGAAGTTACTAGATCCACTGGAGGCACCTGATTATGTGAGTCATCATTTCTGATCTTAAAATGAAGAGTTCTGTAATGTAAACTCTAAAATAGGCATGAGTAGGACTGCCTACAAGACTGTGGAAACAGCAGGTAGGAATACCAGAAGAATTATAGGAATAGCACAATTGGGCAACAGGTACATGCATATACTGTCAAGATCTAGGTGTATTATCTGCAGCTTCACAGCATCTCTGGAATTAGGAAGAGGGTAGCCTGATCAAAAGACAGTTTGAACAATCTATCAGGAAACAGTGGTTAAGAAGTTGAGACACAACTGAAGATTTATGGCACCCACACAAGAAATGAAACAGTAAGCAGATGACAGTGAATCATGGATGTGAGATATGTTAGAGACAAAACTTCCTAATCACCTCTGAAAAAAAATAAAGAAGGCACATCCAAAACTATTATACAAGCACCAACATCAAAAACAGTCCAGAAGACATGATAAAAGCCTAAGAGTTGCCCTCTCTCACCTTCTATACCATCCCAAGGAAGCCCAGTTATTAGAACCACTTGTGCCTATGCTCACTGACGTGAAAGATTATGACCGAAAACATATCTTTTAAAATAAAACATATCTTTTAAAATAAAATCAACATTTCCACAGAGAAATGCATGTGGATCTTTATTAATCTCTTGCTACATTCTCTTTTTATCTTGAACAACAGGATGACTATGAGCCAGCAATGTTTCCTTTTGGCTAAGAAGGCCAAAGGTATCCTGGGGTACATCAAAAAGAGTATGGTAAACGGTTTGATGGAAGTTCTCCTCCCCTTCTGTTTTGCCCTGCTGAGGCCTCAGTTGGAGTACTGTGTCCAGTTCTGGGTTCTCCAGTTCAAGGACAGGAAACTGCTTGAGTAAGTATAGAAAATGGCTACAAAGATGATTAAGGGACTAGAACATCTCTCTTAAGAAGAAAGGCTGAGAGACTTGGGACTTTTTAGCCTCGAGAAGAGAAGACTGAAGGAGAATCTTACCAATGCTGACAAATACTTAAGGGGTGGGTATCAGAAAGATGGGGCCAGAATTTTTTAAGACAGAAGAAGAGTTAATGGGCACAAACTTTAACATAGGAAGTTCCATCTAAACATGAGGAGGAGCTCCTTTCCTTTGAGAATGGTAGAGCACTTCAAGAGCCTGCCTATAGTAGTGGTGTTCTAAGTTTCTATCTCTGGAGTAATTTAAAACACACCTGGACACCACCCTGTACAACCTGCTCTAAACAAACCTGCTTTGGTGGTGGGGGTGGACTACATGATCTACAGAGGTCCCTTCCAACCCTATCATTCTGTGCTTCTGTGATAAAAGCCCACAATCTTATTTGCCGAAATGGTAAGAGATCAAGGTGGAGTCCTCAGCAAATCCTTCATTCTGACCCTGGAATATGAAAAATGTCTATGTAACTCTGAGTATCCTTTGCTTAACACAGAGGTCTGAGTTCACTCAAGGTTCAGTAGCTTTGTGCTGAGCTACTAATACCTGAATCCTGTGAGAATAGGCACATTAGGCATCTGTATGATCTTGGAGTAGAACTGTAAAAAAGAATTTGGAGATGAAAAAAAGAAACAATAGTTGCATTTCCTTCACCTTTTTAAAATAACTGAACTCTTGGAGCAGTACCTTTAATGTTATGGGAATGATCTTTGCTGTCTTGCTGTTCAGTAGTCTGTCATTAGCCATGTTCTAAGTCTACATTTTTGCTGTTATTGACAAATTGGCACACCAAGAAATATGAAAAAAAGTAAAATATGTACAAACTGATCTGATATGGTGGAGCTCTCTAGTCCCCATGTGATCTAGTAATAGTATTTCCATTTTTATTCATAGGTTACTTAGTATAAAATTTTCAAAAAGTGCTGGAGCAGAGGATGAAAGCCAGGTATCCTCAATGTCTTGGTAAATTCCTTTATATTCTTACCCTTGGTTTTTCTGCCCCAAAGATATAGTCTATCAATTCTGCAAAATCACCAGAAAAAGAATCTAAGTCCTTCCTACAAAATTTAAAATAGTAGACAGGGTAAGGTACTTCATTCTCAAGATAGAAATGGGAGTTTGAGACTGCTCACTCAAGGCAGAGAAATGAAATCACATCTCTCATATTAAAAAAAATGAGTGTTATGAAGCAATGAATTAAGAATATCACAGGAAACTATTTCTTTACACAGACTTTGACTCATAAAATAATCCCTTGCTGGTATCTGGAAGAAAATTTTGGCTGTTTTTCTCTGCATAACAAGTTCAGAATAATGAAATCTTAATGACTGGGAGAAATAACATTTGACAAGCTTATCGTTTCACCTGTAACTTAAAATGCCAGCCCAGTGTGATGGCAATGACATCTGCTTGGGTTAGTAAATTCAAATATAAACTTATAGTAAAATTATTTTCAGTATATGCTTATGTGTAAAAAATATTAATTTATTATTAAATATGTCCTTTTCCCTGGGTGCAATTCTTTGGAGCTGCTTGTATTGATATAAAAGTGTAACATGTTAAGGACTATGGATCTTTTTTTTTCTCTTGTCTTGCTTGCTACTTCTTTCTCTTAGGACAACTCTGACACTGAATCTGTTACTACCTTTTGTACTGTGCAGAGTTGCTGGTGAAATTTGAGATAAACCTAATGGAAACTGAAGGAAGCTTATACTGCTTCATATGGCCCTTCACACAAGTTAATCTGGTTTCAGGATCCAAATAAAGGAGCCTGTGGGATTAAATGGTAGTTTTAATTTCAGTAATGGTATTTGTAAAGAATGTTCATTTACCTCCCAGTGCTCTTCACAGGGAATGCTGAAAAACAGAATTATTTTTTAATGAAAGAAAGTTTCAAATTAAAGATTTACTAGAAAAATACCTCCAAACAGGTTGCAAAAGCTTCTAAGCAAGCTAATTCTCTACTCCTTCACTTGGGCTAGCAAGACCTTGAATTAATGTCCCAAGTAATTCCTTTCATAGGGTTCAGATTAATCTGAAACACATCAATTACTAATCTAAGCTTCTTTTGTGTCTTACATTTCCCACTAGGACTTTATTTATTCTACAATTTTCTCTGCTGAGAGCTGCTCCCACCACCACTTTGTTAGCCTGGGAGAGTTGTCACAAGGGAGTGGGATCCCTAATGCCTGACAGGATCTGAACTCTGCCTGTTGAGATGAGTTGACAGAGAAGCCCTACTACCCGGTGTCAGTTCTGCTCAGCAAATTTTGTAACTGTTTACACTCTGCTCATCTATAATTGACTGTTCTGCCACCATTTCTTCACCATCTTTGAGTGTCTTGTTCTAGTTGAATACATACTATAGATTGGGAAGAATCCTTGCTCATCACAGCTGTCATTTACCTTTTCTTCAGTTCTTCTTGTTCTTCTAGTAGTGTAAGTCATGCTGCTTATTTTGCATATGCATTAGCAGATTTTTTGACTGACAAGCGAATTAATTCAATGGAAGACAAAAAGAACATTTTTTGTTCCTGACACTTCTTTATTTTTATCTTTGCAAGCTGTCTGTGACAGGGTTTAAAATCTTTGTGATTTAGAAGTAGCTTTAAATAAAGAACAATTTGTTATGTTAAAAGTATGTTACTACTGTATCTTACTTTCTAATTTGTTCAAGTCCACACTAAGATAAGCTTCTCAGTGATGTGATTCTGACACTAAACAAGATCCCTAGAGTTCCAGTAAGCATATACTTCCTACTTATTTATTTTTTTGTAATCTGCTTGAGGAAGACTGTTTAATGATCCTGGGCACAAATTTTTCCTCTGTTGTCCTTTATCACGATCTTTCGTTGCACTGGCAGAGCCATGAGAAAGGGCCAGAATTCATTGTAATTGATAAAAAATAATGGCAAGCATATCTATTGTCTCTGTATCAGTAATGGATCAGCTGCTACAATATAAGATTTTTGCATTTAAACCCTAGATATTGACTCTCAAATAGTTGATTCTGTTTTTCATTTTTCAGCTGAAGTTCTGGTAATGTTTTTCAACTCTCCCAAAAAAACCCAAACAAAACCAAAATCAACAAAAGGTTCACTTATTTTCCCTTTTTATATCTACTTACATTGGGATTAAAATTACCTGTGAACTCCCACCTCCCAGAATGTTGGTGTTGGAATAATTCTGTATGCTGAGGAAATAGAAAAGCAATTTTAGAGAGAGGAATTGCTTTCATATTTATACTAGATGAATTATAATCCTGTGGGGGATTTTTTCACCAAAAGATCAAAATTCTCAAGTAGAGTAATGACCTCAATTTTTCCTCTTGTGGTAGAAAATTATTGGATGTCCTTTTCTCATTTCCTGTTGGAGAATAGTCACCTCTGAGACTAGTGCTACCCACTGATTACCCATTGTTGTCCACCCCAAGGACCTAAAAGCACTGCAGGAATTTTTGTGATATGTGTGAGATGTTTTCAGGGACAAAAACTGTCCATTGAATGGAAAGTAAGGCATGTGAGGAAATATATATATATATACACATATACATATATATATATATGAAGAAGAATATTAACAGTGAAAGAAAATATGAGAATGGGAACAAGAGTACTAGAGAAATGGAAATGCCAGTCAGAGCTCTGGGAAAGTTTTTTAAAAGGGAGAATAATTCTAGTTCTTTATTGTAATTGCTTTTTCTTTTTTCATCATTTTCCCCTGAAAATGATTTTCTGCTAGGAAACAATACTGTCTAGTACAAGACCATGTCACAGAAATTTTGACAGGAAGCTTTCTTTGTACAGTAAAATTTTTAGGGTAACACAATTTGATACAATACACTTGTAACTGATGTGTTGTCCTTGTCCTCAGACAGGTTTTTCAGCCCTTTGGTTTCTCTTTGCTAGTGCCTTGAATTTTGCTGAAAACTGTGGTAATCAGTGTATATGATACTCTTAGCCGGAGAGGAAATTTCATACAAACACAAAGAGAGAGCTTTCATTGCAATCTGTATAATTCGAAATTCTTTGCACTTCACAAGCTTAGTTGTGTTTGTTTTGTGTTCCTAAAAAATTAAAAGAGGAAGAATAACTTTAAAATTCAGCCTTTTTAGAGTTTTTTGTTTGTTTGTTTGTGTTTTTTTAGTCAGTTTACTATCCTGAGATCAAGGAGTTTCAAATGTTCAAATGTCTCAAGATGTTAAGACAGAAGATAACATAATTGGGCAGAAGAGTGACTATAGGTGGCAATTAGTTATTGGTCACCTGTCTTCTTAGTGCCTTGTAAAGGATGCTGCTTGCTTTCTATCCACAAGCTAGGATTATCAATTTAAACTTGCCTACTGTCTGGTACATGTCTTAGAATAATCTTATAGTTTCAGATTCTTGTATCAATAATGAGTGTAAACAATGAAAAAACAATAAACCTGTAGACATTTATTTTTACATTGTACCACTTACATGGGTTAATTTTAGAGCAGTATAGACTCCTTCCTACTGTGTTTCCTCTGATACCTCTGTGCTTGTGCCAAGCAGGTGTTGAATTGCTCAGGATAAAGATAAGTGTGTAGCAATTTTTTATGAAAAAAGCTAAACCAGTTTTTTTAAATTTAAAACTAGAAAGCCCAAACATTAAACTCCTGAATCTGAAGGACATGCAGATTAGCTAACTTGTTTCAGTGGATTTCTTATGGCTTGATGCAAGAATTTTCTTTCTTAGTAAATTTACAAAAATTAAGTTTTTGCTAAATTTACTTCACCTTGGAATGTTTAAGTTTGAATTATTCATTTAAGTTACTTGTTATGGAGAGATCACAATTCCTGCCATGTTATTTTGTCTGACTTCTTTCCTCCTGTTCCCTAATGTGCCTGTAAATTGAATATAGCTTTTCATATTTCTGAAGCTGAAGGAATTAATGTTTTTTAAACAGTTAAATAGTTAGGCCTTTCTCTTTCTTGTCAGCTGCTCAGTAATTTCTGTTGAGGTTGATCTTCCTATTTCTATAGAATTTTTGAAAGACTGTGGAAGAAATGTCTGTTTCCAGGTAATCATCCGTTTTTCTGAGGGAGGTGCATTTTACAGGACACTTGACAATCTTTTTTTCCTTCACACAAGCTTATTTCCTGGCCCAGACTTGGGAAAGCTTTTAAAAATGAGAAAGCTGTGCACTGTTATGAATACGTGAATATTCAATATGATGCTGATGTCATGCCAGCTTAAAAATGAAATTGATGGCTGGAGCAATCTGTTATGGGGCTTGAAGTTCAGATTGTATCATGAGAGGCTTCTAGTTGCCAGATTTGCCTTGTTGGTCTTTTCTGCTGGGCTGGCTGTAGGCTTGGAGGGTGGGGGAGTAATTTTGCCACTGGCTTCTGCTGCTGTTTCTGCTTTTGCTGTTCTTTTCTGCAAAACAAGGTAAAGTAGTTGCGTATCATGTCATCTCATTAAACCCCTTATCTCAACTCAGAGTTCTTTTGTATGTTATTTTCTCTCTTGTCTCTGTGTGGGGCTTGTGGGAATGGACTGTGTTAACCCAGGACAATCAGCCATGGAACACCGCTGCCATCAATTTTAGGTGGGACCTCAATTTCATGTTTGAGAAAATTACCGAACAGATGAAGAGGCAAGCCCACTCTGGCGATCTCTTCATATCAAAGTTTTTGAGACAAAATCTTAACATGCTCTGTCTTTAATGTATCAATTAGAACATTTTGACTGAATCATTGGAGAATGAGTCATGAGTCATATTACAAGTAGTATTTGGCTAGGTTCAGTATTGAAACATTTCTTAGCAGTGAAGAGTTAATCACTAGAAAACATGCTTGGAAGAGCATTGTTGATCAAGAAGCATATTGGATGTGATAATTTCTTTATCTTTTAAGCTATGTGTTTATAGAATGCTTAGTGGACATTCCTGTTAATAGCTACATGTGTAAAAACTTCTTTGCCGCTTTCAGATGATGTTTCTGTTCTGGTGGGCACTCTTTATCAGATGTCTTCCTTGGATTAGCAGAAATCCAAGACATCTTTTAAAAATTTGAATCATCTACTTTGCATATCAATGTGATCTGCAGAATACCATGGGGAAAATGGTGTGTTTTTTTTTTTTAATTGTTAAATACTCTATTTCTGAATTGTGAAATAAGATTGATGGTAAATCACACATTTTCGGTGCAGCTGATGGAAGAAATAAATCCACCTAGTCACTTCAAAGCTGGGTATTTGTAGCTCCCTTAAGCAGCCTTTCTAACTCACATTTCCTGTATAAATCAGTTTTGTTTGTGACCTTGGCAATACATCATCACTACAAAAATAACTAAATTGCTTTCTGTCAGCTCAAGCTGAGATCCTTTTAACTTACCATTGCCTTCAGTTTTACAGGAAATGTTGTCTATGATTAAATATAAGTTTAACATTCCAAACTGCTTTGGGGGGAAAAAAAGAAGTCTGAGTATACAGTTAAAATTATATCTTTGTTCTATCAATCTGAACTTTTGCTACCATCCATTAGCTTGACCACAACATACTGTGAATATCTGTTGATATGCAATCTCAGAAAAGTCTGGCTTCAAGTTTGTAATTATGAATTCCCTTTAAATTATTTTTATTTCCATTGCATTTGAAATGTCCTTCAAGTTCAAATGTGTGCCCATAGGTATTTCCTAAGACTTCAATAGACACTTTTTGTCCCTGTGCCAAAAGGCCAAGAAAGCTAGTCCTCTTTTTGTTCCTTATCTGTTTTGAGCCTAACCTAAATTGCCTGCTCTTTCTTTCAAAAGTTCATTGTGCTTTCTTTGACACAAACCCTGACCCAAATGCTTATTGTGCCTTGCCTTGTTTTGTCTTGTCGTATCTCAGGCACCAAAAATACAACCATAGTAATCTTGTAGATTTTACAGATGTCAATATATTGATGTTAACAAAAGATCATGCTGGGAGACTCTGGTCAGCTCTTCTTTTATGTGGACATTGCCTTCTCTTGGTGCAATACGTATTGATGACAAATGAAGTTTTTGGTGTTTAAGGATGGAGCACTGATAAAGAAAACAAAGCAGCTAGCAAGCAAAAACAGCACTCAGATATCTTGGTGTGGTTTGGGTAATCACTGTGAAAGGATTTCAGAATGAGTGACATTTTCTCTGAACTTCACTTTCATTTGCCTTTGCAAGCAGCTAAATTCCAGGTTCATCAACTCCTAAAGTGCTCATTCATGAAGGCTTGTGAATAAACGAGGTCTTACCAAAATCCTTCTCTCCAGAATGGAAAGTTACCATGTCCTTACATTCTGTAGACTCTTTTGTCCTTAGTTTTTCCATCCACAAAATCATACCCAAAGTTCTAATGTTGTTCAAAGTCTTTAAAAGAAAACAATTCATATTTAATCAGTGGAGATGTTTGTTACTAAAATCTAAGATTCCATCCACAGCAGGTAAGGAACCCTCATTACTGTGGCACTGATAGAAACAACACCTAAGAAATGAAAATTTACATGAAGAAAAACAACCAGGTGAAGATACAGTAAGTATAAGGGTATAATATATAATAATGTATAAGTATAATGTCAGAGGATCAAAACTGAAGGCATTAAGTTATTGAAGGCTACTGGAATATTTTCCAACCCCAGTACTTAGTTTTATAAGCATTATGTGTATTTATTTTGCTGGTGAAAAGGCTAAGGGGGAGATTCTAAGTGCAATGATTGTTATAATAACAATAAATAAGGATTCCTATCTATGTCACAGTAGGCTTCCTTCCAACTTGAAATCTTTCTCAAATAAGAGATGAAGGCACTGTGAGAGCCCCCCAGGCCTTCTTGTGACTGTTCCCAGCCTTCACCTCCACAGGGTAGGAGGAGAGTATGATCTTTTTTTGTGTTGAAGAGAAACTAGCTGTTGAGGAAGGTAGAGGAAGTGGATATTGTTCTCAGCTCACTGAAATCTAATTAAGGCCTCAACTTGCCTTCATTTATTAAGGTGAGTTAAGTAGAGTCTATCACGAGGACATGTGTGTGTTATTTCTGTCTGAAGGTATTGCAAACTGATTCTCTATTTACCTTTCTAATTAAAGGTCAGTGTAACTATATAGCCTTCAAGATGTTCTCCTGATTTACAGGAAATCATAAAACTCAGAAGAGAACAGGTCATGGAATTTAAAGCTGATTATTGTAATTCATTTTGAAATAATACTTCCATTGTTTTATGCCTCAACTTTAAACTAGAATGTTGTAAATAGAGTAAATTAAGATAGCAAAAATTGAAGTAGAGGTCTACTAGGGAAACAATCTATTTCAAACCAGAAGGAAAAACATACAGAGCAGAAGAACAATAGACTGATGAATATTATAACTCTAACAAGATCCCATGTTTTAAACAATATGCTTATATTTTAAAACCAAACAAAACATACTGTTGCCTTTGACAGAGCAAGTGGTTGCAGATGAATACAATGGAGCTTGAAGGAGTACTCTGGATAAGAGGATACTGGGAGAGTTACTTGAGGATTTTTGAATTCACAAACAGCTTTCATCTGAAGAAAGGGACTAAAGTAGGTAGGTTTTGTTTGTTGGTTTTGTTTTTTAACCTCCCTGACACACTGAAAAGGATCAAGGAGATTTCCTTTCATTCTATCAACAGCAAAAATGCAGAAAGTTCTGTAGGCTGTGTTTGCATCCTCCCAGCTTGATGAACTAGAATTTTAAAGTGTCTCAGAAGAAAACACAGTAATGTTTGGTGTGAAAATTAGGCTCTTAACTATTTGTACAATGAACAGAGACATTTCCTTTTCTAAAAGTATTTCTTTTCCTTAACTCATAACTGAATAGCAACTAAGGAAAAAGTCAGACTAGGCACTGATAGTCATCTTCCAACAGGTAGAAAAGATATGAAAATCTGAGAGGATCTAAAGTAATGAATCTCAGCCACATTAAACCAGAACCCTTTATCCATTCTGTCTTCTAATGTGTCTAAGGAAATGGCAAATCTTCGAGCTAGGACATAGAATAGGTGGCGACAAATGAACAACAGATTTTCCCTGAATTTGTCACTGCATCTTTCTGCCTCAGTCCTGGAGCAATGCTTTTCAATGCCAATTTAAGTGGCTTGGACAATGTGAAAGGGATTTTTCTTACATTCTTCTCTCCTCTGTGATTAACTTACTGGGAAGAAAGGAAACTGACAGGAAGAAATGTGAAGAGGATAAAAATGCTACTGCTACATTCTTGTCTTAGCTACTGTTCCAAATGCTGGTGCAATCAGGAAGAAAAAAAAAATGCAGTCTGCTTTTACTTTCCATATAAAAGTTGTACACACTAGGGAGAGATTAAAAAATAGAGCTTCAAGCTGTTTGAACAGTCCTGGATGTGAACCAGCTACTTATAGTTAAATTCTTATTTTCTTCATATATGTATATTTCTGGATTTATACCTGTTTAAACATTCATCTTGGGCTTTTTTTGTTTGTTTGTTTTCCTTTTTCATAGTTATTTTAATGCAAATTTCTGACTGATACATGACATTAGGAATTTGAAATCCTTGCAAGGGTTAATACTTTTAAATATTATGTTTGGACTTTTTTCTTTTGTCCAAATGCAATGTAGTCTAAAAACTTTTTATTGTTGTGAAAAACAGTGTCATTCAAACAGAGAAAAAATAATCTGAAGCTCCAAATAATTCCAAGTCTATATTACTGACCACAATCAAATTCATCTCCATGAAATAGAAGTGGACCTATAGGGCTATCCTCTTTTAAAGTTTTAAATTATTTTCTGCAGTCATTAGGGTTATGCAAATACCTTGAAAATGAGCTCTACAAAAAAAACATCCAGACGGGCTACCTGTTTTCACAATTTGCAAGAGTGTGAGATCCCTCATTTTTTCTTTGTAGACCACAAGAACACCTTTAAAAAGAAAATATTAAAATGAGATTAATAGATTTGTTAAACTAAGTAAGAACCCAAGTAATTACCCCAACTCCAAAGGGGCCAAGTAAACTAGAGAAGAGAAACATTTTCTGAGGTCAAAAGTAGGTAGTTCACAGTGTTCCCAATGTAGATAATCTGCTCAGGTCTTCTCCGCATACATTTACCACATCAGTTTATGAGGAAAAATACAAAAAAATGTAGAATCACTTTTCTGGAGAGAGTGCATTCGTTTTAATTCCATTTCAGTAGTCAGATATACAAGAGACAAGAAAAGCTGAAAAGAAGATCTGACTTTAAAATTTTTCAAGCAAATTTTTTTGAGGGAGTATATTTACTGATGTAACCCCAGGAAGCTTGGCAGATTAGGAGTTCAGCCTTCTGTTACAAAAAATAGTGTTAATTTTCTTTTTTATTTTTTGAATCCTTTTAACCGTATCATTTAGTATATCAGTAAAGGTTGCGTTTAAAAGGCTGCTTTCTGACATCTTCAAATTAACACTCTAAGTTTTAAAAATGTTATCTTTGCAAGTATTTTTCCTCTCTGAAAACTACTTTTATTAGCCTTAAATTTAATGAGGAAAATTTTATGAAGGTTCATCAATGCTCATGATATCATAGAATCATATAACCATACAATCTTTGAGTCATTTGGGTTGGAAGAGATCTTAAAGTTCATCTATTTCTGAACCTTCTGCCCTGGGCAGGGATACCTTCTACAAGACTAGGTTCCTCAAAGCCCCTTTGAGCCTGACACTGAATGCTTCCAGGGAGGGTTTGTAGTGGGTTAGCAGTTTCCTGCCCCCCCCACCTTTATAAACCCCAGATAAAACTCAGAAAAACACTGGAAATTAATAAATGAAGCTTTATATTTACAGCAATGCACAATACACAAGCAAATATTTACAGATATTACAGATATTTACAGATATATACAGTGAAAAGGCAATACAGACACCACACCCCTCCCGGAGACCAAAATCCCCAAGAGAGGGCAAGCTATTCCTTTACCTCATGCTCTCACAGTAAATAATTTTATCCTTATACATAGTCTAAATCTGTCCTCTATCAGTTTAAAGTAATTTCCACTTGTCCTATGCTTGTAAATATTCCACCTTCATCTTTCTTGCAGGTGCCCTTCACATACTGGAAAGCCGCTTTAAGGTCTTCCTGAAACCTTGTCTTCTCCAGAATGAAGAACCCAATTTTCTCAACCTGTCTTTATATGAGACATACGCTCCAGACCATTGATGATCATTGTCGCCCTCCTCTGGACCTGCTTCATCAAATCCATGTCTTTCTTATGCTGAACACACTACTCCAGATGGTGTCTCATGGAAGTGCAGTAGAGGGGAAGAATCAATTTCCTCAACATCCTAGGCCCTCTACTTTTGATGTAGCCCAGGATATAGTTGTCTTTCTGGGCTGCAAGCGCACATTGCCAGCTCATGTCAAGGCTGTCAACACTCTGAAGCCCTTCTCAGGACTTCTCTCAATTCCTTCATCCCCCAGCCTGAGTATTGCCCCATCCCAGAGGCAGGACCTTGCATTTGGCCTTTTAGAACTTGATGAGGTTTGTACAGGCTCACCTCTAATTCTGACAGGGCTTTAGCTTTCCAAACTGATCTCTGCCCACTTAGACGATTTCTCTGTATTCCTTCCAGGCTACTCATCCTTGCTCCCACTCTCTGTGGGCTTCTTTTTTGTGTATGAGCTTATCCAGTATTTTCTTGTTTATCCCTGCATGTCTCTCAGTGTTTTTACATGACTTCCTCTTTGGTGGAATGTATTGCTCCTATACTTGAAGGATTTGATCCTTGAATCATGAGCTTTCTTTGTCCACTCTTTCCTCCAGTGCTTTATCTCATGGTACTCTACCAAGCAAATCCCTGAAGAGCCAAAAATCTGCTTACCTGAAATCCAGGTAACCCCCACTGTAATGTCACCTGTCCCTGCCTACCTTTTAATGCTGACCCATAAGCTCTCGATCAGTTCCTAATTCATCTGCAGGTAGAGCTCCATGTACTCCAAGAAGTGATTGATATGGAGGATGATGCCTCCTCCTAGTCTTTCCTTCCTCAGGAGTCTGTATTCTTCCAACACCCCAGTCATAGGAGAGATCCTATCATGTCTCCACAACAGCAATAAGATCATAGATCTGCAGACTTGGGCACATCTCTAACTCCTCTTGTATATTGCCCATGCCATGTATGCATACACATGGGCACTGAAGTTGGGTTCCAATGAAACTGACTTATTGGATAGAGCACCTAGAATTAGTTTTCACTGTTCCTCTGATGACCTCTAATCTGTCTTCAGGCTCTGAGCATCTGTTGCTGACACTGGAATCAGAGTGGTAAGAGTGGCATAGATTGAGGCTTCCCTCTCTTGGAAAGAATTTAAAGCTCTCTTTAAAAGCTTGATCAAAGCTTCTCTTCCCCTTCTCTGACAGACAGATTCCATCAGCTCCCAGGAGACCAGGTTTCTCAAAGTGAGTCCCATGGTCAAACTAGGTGAACTTCTGGTTGTGGCACCAGCCCTGTAAGCTTTTGTTGGTTTCACTAGATTTGAATGGCTTCTTCAAACCTCTCCCCTTTGACTGGAAGAACTGATTAAAAAAGGAGTACCAACAAGGAGTGGCAGCAAGTCAACATGTAGTTTTTACTACTGTTCCTGGGTATATCACTGGTGTGTATGTGAAACAACAGCAGCAGGTCCTATTTAGTGGATTTTTCAAGGTTTAGTAGTGTCTCGGTGACATCTCTGATATAAGGCCCCGGTAAGCAACCCACACCTTTAGCAAGAGCATCAGGTCAACTAATAGATGCCTCCATACCTCTTAGAACAGTCACCTACTACCATGAGTTGCATTTTCTTTGTTATCCTGGTATTTTTTTATAAAGGGAGCAGGCTGGGCTGCCTTACTTATCTCCAGTACCTCTCTTGATGTGGTAGGGCTTTCCCCTTCAGTTCATGGGAAGGTCATGAAGTTATCATATCGACTTTTCCTTTCTCATTAAAATCAGAGTAGCATATACAGGTGAATTTCTTTCACCAACCTGCACATTCTGCTCACATTTACTATTATTTACCTATTGAGTCAAATCTCATAAGATGGAAGCAGATGGTGACATCTTCCCTGTGCTATCAAATCAAACTGAGACAGAAAAAATAAATATTGATCCAAAGCTTAGAAAGTAGGTGAATATTCTTCCTTCTGAAAAACTGTGCCAATTTCTTTAGAAACCATTAACAAAATAATGTTGATTAAGAAATCACCATACATCTCAAAAAATAATTCTTTGGAGACATTAGTTTAATGGGGACATGAGACTATCTTGTACTTAATCTTCCATATCAAGACCAGTTTTGTTTCAGAAGAATGAATATTCTTCTTCTGATCTTTGTGTTGTTCAGTTACAACTCTGTGTTTTTGCAGATTCTTCAACCCTTCTGTAGAACAACAAAAATCATGAAAATGTGCAGTAACAATGAAGGTAATATAATATAAAATTCCACGTAGTAAATATCATCAAAGTTTACTGACTTACTAGCAGCAGCAAAACCTTGTTCCATATTTTTCTCCCTTTATTAGTTTCTTTTATGTATTTTTTCATCACCTAACTTTGTGCCATGGCACATGACAAACAACTGATGGAAGAAAGACAAAGACACTGAATATAATATATATATTATACTGCATCATCCTTAGTTATACTTCTGATTTTGAGCACAATGTACAAGAAGCAAACACTTTTAGTGATTTAGGACGTGAAGCATATTTCCTAGTAGGAAAAATTGAAGTTTATTAATTTTTGTACAATGAAATAAAACTATCACCTTCTAGGATTTAAACTGGGTAAAATCCATTCACATTCTTCTTTCCTCTCTTCAATTTCACCCCCATGGACCCATAAAATATATCCTTCCTGCATCTGGCTGATGCAAATCAGCTTGTTGAGACAAAAGAGTGAAGACATGACTGTTTCAAATAACTTACTAACAAACTTATTAACACAGGTGAAATCTATCTTTGCTTGTCTGTTTGCATGTTTTGTTTTGTTTTAAAACAGAAGACCTCTAAGTTTTATTTTATTAGCCCTTGTTTTATTATGTAACACTTCCATCTTAGACGATTACCTTTGTTAAATTTGTTTTTAACAGAAAATTGAATATATTACTAGTGAAAAAGTAGTGCAAGTGATTGAGAAGTTATACTGCTTGTATTACAAAATTGTTGCCTTTGACAGAATATAAACAGAAATGCCTAAAACACCAATGCTTTTATGTGACAAATAGTGTGTGGAGTTGTGGAAAAGGAGAGGTTTTATGAGAAGTAGGCTGGCACAGTAGCATAGCTTTTGTGTGATACTGGCATCATATATTTTATACATAGGAGGAATGACTCAGTTAAGATATGCTAACAGAGGACTAAAGGAAAGGAAATCTCTTATCGATGAGTAAAGTAATATAGTTTAGTACTGCACCTATTCACCAGAAAATGTCAATCTTATAGCAGTTTCTCTTGTCTTTCAGTCAAATTCTCCCATAATTTTTAGGATGTGAGAGAAAAACCAAAGGTTGCTGTTATCTTCACATTTGGGCCTGTGATCTCCTTGCAGTCATGGGGGGAATTTGCAGCCTCATTTACTCTTCTGTCCTGTCTGAAGAACTTGGAAAGACAGATTCACATTATGTAAGCATATATTTTTAGTTTTGTCCTTGTTTTCTCCTTTTTAATCCCAAATATTCTAATTGTATTTTTTAATAATTAGAAGATATTTTCTACAATTTCTGTCAGTGCTGAATATATCTGAAAACAAACCTATGCTATAATCTAGGTGAAATGATACTAAATGTGTTGATTTCCCTGTTTATTGCTGATATGCATTTTTCTTATTTTTATTGCATTGATTTTAAGGCACCAGACAATATCTAGCATGGATTTCCATCTACTTCCTTGCTTAAGGCAAGGATAATTTTGATATTTGGCAGTATTTCTTAGGTCCCTCTTATTACCCTTCTGCTTTATTCTTCATCTGTCCCCTACATTCTCCTTTCCCAAAGTCTTAACTTTTTACCTGAGGGGACACGCTAAAGAGGATCAGTGACAATTTAGGATTCTGGTTGCCACCTCTGTCTTGAATCTATTTCTCCTGACTTCAAAAAACTGAAGTTCTTTCTATGTCTTACAGGGATAGAACTACAACAGCATTAGCCCTGTCAGATGCTGTCCTCATCTCCAAGTCACCTTCATGTCCTCAGACATAGAGACATTTTGTTTCAGGGGACAAACTCTTAAATAATTAATTATTACCTCAAAATTGGTGATTTAGTATTTTCAATTGAATTAAAGGGATCAAGAAAAATAAGATGAAGGGAATAAATTTATTACTATCTGCTTTAATGGGTACTTTATTGCTTTTAAAGTAAGAGCTGAGAATCTGGGGCATCCACAATCAAACATTTAGAAAGAATTTGAACTTCGTTCCACTAAGACTTCACTACACACTGTTCTGACACACAAAGAAATTTAAATTTATTTATGACACGATATGCAGCAATTAAACAGTGTTTTCAATTAATTTAACAATATTTTTGAACAATCTCCTTGTATATTCTTCATTAAAGCAGTATTCCCATTTCTTTCTTACAGAAATGTTCTCCAGGACTCCTTCTAGAATGAGTATTTTGGTGCATGGACCCATCCTGCAAATGTTCACAAAGTATTAACATAACATTTCAATAGTATGAAAACCTGCTCAAGTTTACTTGCCAACTTGTGCCCTATTTGCTTCCTGACCATCTGCTGCTTTAACTGATCATTTCCCATCTATTTAATAATTTATGCCAAGTGTCTTCCAAATATATTTTATCCTTAGAGTAGCTCATCATCATCTTCTATGGCAGCACTGCCAATCTCAAAAGAAATGAACAACATAAGGAGCTCAAATGTCTAGGTGACAGGACACTTTACAAAAATTACAAAATATGAGCAATGAGGCCTATTGAAAAAAAAATTAATGTGTTTTAAAAAATGAACATAAATGGAAAGGAGCTAGAGAAGTATTTAGATAATTTTGGTCAATCAACAGATAATGTAAACAATATTATTTGTGAATTGGAGAATCTGAAATGCATTCTCATAATTATAATACTGGAAAAATATCCATTTCTAAAATGCTAACTCCACAAAAATTACTTTATAACATCAATTATGAAGGACTGGATAGTTTTGGTTTGAGTCACAAGAAAAACAATTTATTTAAAGATATGAAAGAAGTATTACTGTTTGTGAAGTTTATTTGAGTTGACTTTAGTTTTGTAAGTAAAAATAGTGCCATTGTTATTTTAGCAAGTTAGATAATCTGGCAAGAGGAGCGTGAGTTAGCGTACTCTTCCCCAAATAACTTCTGAGACTTGTTTTTTTTTAATGTTAGAGATGTATTTAGGGTAAGAGATATATTTTTAATATCTTTGCAACAGTGCAGTTGAGTAGTAGAAAAAGTATCACGTAACAAAATGCCTCAATAATTAAAGATAAGACAATAGACTAGTAGAAATTAGCTCAATCATTTCAATATTTCAATCTCATCCTCCAAGCTATATATTTTTAATATCATGTGACTCTTTTCTGTACTTAAGCTTTATTTTAAGACTAGATAAATGCTGATGAAATTTACCATCTGGATATTGGGATAAGAGATATTTCCTTCTTTTTTTCCTTTCTTTCCTTCCTTTCCTTTCTTCCTTCCTTCCTTCCTTCCTTCCTTTCTTTCTTTCTTTCTTCTTCCACTATATGCCTTAATTGTGTCTAATATATACAATACAGAAAAAAATAGTTCTACTTCTGCACTTGTAAGTTTAAGGTTGTTTGAGGGGATTTTTCAATTCTTTTGAATACTGATATCTCATTCTTGAGAGTTTATTTCAATTTTCTATTTGGAAAAATGTATGTTAGCATATATTATGATAAGATTACTTTGAAACACTTAGAATGTTCACTGTGGTAATAGGAGTAAATAATCTTAGGAAAGGTAATGAACAAAATTTCCAGAACTGATAGATCTATAGAAATTTTAAGTACCACCAGCAGGGTGTATGCTTTTTCAGAACAAGACAAATACTAGTACTCAGAAAATGTAGTACATATCTTGTACAGCTTAAGAGAGGTTAGGCAGTTAGCACTTAAATAGTGCTTTACAGTTTCAAAGCACCTCAGCACTTACAGCCTTGACTAAAGTATCAAGACTGCATGGGGATGCCACATTGCTGGTTAAGTGATTTTATTTGTCACATTTAGGAGATGAAGAAGTATTATTTAAGAGGAACCCAAAGTAGTTTCTGCAATTAAACCACACAATAACAATTCACTGTGTTTATGATTTTATTTTAGAAATGTTTGTGATTCACACAGAGTTACTTATCACTAGATATCAATATTATTATTATTTAAAAGTATCAACCTTTTTTCAGGCTTCCAAAGAGACCAAGTGCATCTAAAGTCCTGTCACAAAACATGAAAATTTGTATCTCAAAACCCTATTATCTCTATCTGAAAATCTAGGTTACCCAAAACCACAATATATTCTTACTTTTATGATTGAAAAATTATTTCTGTCAAACAGAAGAACTCTTGATAGCAGACATAAAATAAGACAATTCTAGACTTAAAAACAACAAAACACCAGCACCTCTTCTCCTCCAAAAAGAAACTCAAACCCATGCACTTCTTTTCTCATTTCAGCTGTTTTCCCTTGCCACTGTTCTGTTTTACTTCCCCACTAGTTTAATACTATTTTAGCCAGTGCGCGGTGATTTCTGCTGTCAACTTGCTAAGCAGTGCACCTTAAGTCTGTACTAGTTGGCTTCCACAGCAGTTTTCAGGGTGCTCTTTTTCTGAATGCAGAGGACAGAAAAATGGATAGACCATGGACTCTTATCCCCCTATCACATGGTCTCATGTTACAGAGGGCAACAAAATAAACATGTTTAGATGTAAATAACTTTCAGTGAACATAAGAAAGTTCTGTTTGAATTTTAAATTAAATAAGATTTAATGGAAGCAAAAACATTGAAGGGTGGTGAGCACTATGGTTACACAAAGAAAAAAAAAGCAGAATAGAAACTTGTTCCTTGCTACAGCTTGTGTGACATAAGCTGCTTCATGATCACAAAGAGCATGTTTGGAGTTCAGAGCTCCAAACTGCTCCTTGTTAGGGGAATTAGACTTTTATGAAAGAGATTTAATTGCAACCATCTTCAAACATATTGAAAAACAACCAGAAGGTGAGTAAGTGAAAGATTCATTTAATAATCTCAATGAGACAAAGCCTAGAGCAGCTGAAAGCCTTTAAAAAGCGCTAATGATTATACCTGAGAACATATCTGGGTTTGATACAGAATTACTAGTTACATGTAGGAGAGAGGATAAGAACTGATATCCATTTAATGTGGGGAATTAAAAAAAAATTAAGTGAAACTCACTGATTAAAGATACCAACATTAAAATAACTTACAGATTCTAATGTTTGATGGTTAGTGATGCAATTTAGTTTGACTTCTATCTATTTTTCAAGGAAGGCTTTTGTATTGTTCTACTCACAGGTGGTTTACCGACATGTTCTAATGCCTTCTAATAATTTCTTAAAAGTGATACTTTCTTCTGGTACTGAAAAATATATGTGCTGATTCACAGAAGCACAAAACATTAGGGGTTGGAAGGGATGTCAAAAGACCATCTAGTCCAACTCCTGTGCCAGAGCAGGATCACCTGCAGTATGTAATGGTGGGTATGGGTGTGAGATGGTATTTTTTAAAGTTAATGGTTTTTATTAATTTTTATATTCAGGAATCTCACTTCTGGATACAATTTTTAATAATAATAGGTCCTTTGCAACACCCATAAAAACATTACTTAGAGGATAAACAGAATCTAGAACATAGAAGAAATAACTAGCAAGAATATAACAAACATTAAACCATTAGAACTGGAAAAGAGGTTCTCGTGATCAGTTATATCACTTGCCCACTAGAGGGGCTCAAGAAGATTCTTTCTGCTTAAGGCAGCAGACTTGCATTAAATTGGAGAATTACAGAGTTTTGTTAAAGAGGCTTTTGAGTATTTACTCACGAAAATTATATCTCCAGATTTCTGAGGCTAACTACAGTTTCCGGACAGTACTCAAACACTTGCAGGGAATTCTGTCGATGTCGTGATCTTCCCAGGAAGAGAGGCAGATGATCTCTGACCTGGGCCTGGTCCCTCTTGGCTCCAGACTTGGCATAAAGGCTTGCAGAGGCATAGGCAGGAGGTCTGGCAAATGTGCAGATGGGCATGATGGTGCACTGGCTAAACAAAGTCTATCACATGAAGGTATTTCACGCCAACCATTTGGTAAACTGATACAAGGCAGTTTACAGGTGTACAAACCCAAAGTATCAGGGCTTGTTATTATGTAGCAGACCTAGCTTATAGCTTAACAGAGCATGGCAGGATGCAACAGCAGTGAGGGAGAAGCATATTAAGGCAGAGCAGAGAGCAGGGCAGGCACACTAAGGCAAAGCACATTGTGTTTACCTGCTCATCTCATTACATCAGTGCATCCCAAGACTAACGGCCCTTTTGGCACAGATTAGCCAACTAGTATGGCAGTTTGACAAAACTGATCATATTAGGTGAAACCATGGCTTGGTTACCCTTTTTAGAGGAGATCACAAACAAGTGTATTGTAAAGGGTTAAGCTCACCTGGGAACACCCTGATTCCTCCCAAAGGGTGGTCTGATGTTTTCCCAGGTGTCATGGTTAGCCACTCCCACTTCCGGCTAGGACCTGGCTATAGAAAGGGGAATCCATGTTGTCTTCTCTCTCTTTGGCCCCTGCTTTGACTGGAGTGACTTCTCTGCTGCTTCTGCTGCCGGACCATGTGCTCTCCTCTGCCACCATGTGAAGAGCATTGGAACTTGGACTTGCTGCTTTTCCCTGTAGAATTTTTACATCCTGCCTCCATCCAACACCAAAACCATCCATCTCAGCCTTTGGACTCCATTGCCTTCCACGGGTTGTATTTGTATTTTTTTTCCGCTATTTTCCCCTTCTTCCCAGCTTCTGTATTTTTTTTTTCCCCTCATTCCCCTTATCCTGCAGTTTGTTCACCTTTTTCTCCCACCTTCTGTAAAAAACCCTTTTCCCTCATATTTACTGTTAAAGTTTTATACTTTTTTTTTACTTCCAAATCGGATTGAGTTGTTCATTGGGCTTTTGGGCTCAGGGGTAGCTGGCTTTGTCCCGGCATAGAATGACGGAGCACCCCAGAAATTAATC
>VWZI01003050.1:0-40411 GCA_013396835.1 Psilopogon haemacephalus | reverse complement strand
CAGAGTGGTCAGAAACTGTCTGGTATCTAATGTTTTGGGTACAATCCTTAAAACCAATTCTTTTTCTTTCTCAGTAAAACTCTGGTGAAGTGACATACTGTGTTTACCTCTCTCAGCCAATAGTCTAATTTCTCGCTCAAATTCCCCAATTAGCTCAAACCAGCACAATCAGTCTCTGTATTTATCTATTTTATTTACCTTATGCTTTATTAGCATTAGCATACTGTTCAATGGAAAAAAATTCCAAGGCAAACCCTCAAGTTAGAGGTGAGTCTTGTCCTCTTAGTCAATATTTTCATTATTCCAGCAAGACAAGATTATCTTGAATAGGTACACACTCAAATATTCCCTCTAGCCTGACGACTACAGTCTTTCAGAAGTACTATTTCAGCACAATACCAGCAACAACAGAGGACTCACCACACAATAATGCAGTCTTCAAAGCCAAAGCCACAACCTTTTCCTATGTCTTGAATTTAAGGTTGCCTAGTACCAAGACCATACCAGCAGTTAATCAACAGGAATGCCAGTTTTGTTAGATTACTGTTATAAAGCCTAAGATTGTTCTTACCATCCTGTATTTTTAAGGTAAATGATGGTTCTGTTCAGATATTTTTGCTGAAAGGCTGTCTCAAGGGAGAGAGCATTCATTTTAAACCAAAAAGGTATGAGATATAAAGCAGCTATTAAAATATTCAAGCTTTGATGGCATTTTTCTTTTTCCTCTTTGTGTTTCCTTTGATTAAAAGTTTTGGTGTTTTCAAAAACCAATAAAGTTTCCAGTTTTCACAGAAAACAAGTTTTTTAAAGTCAGATGAGAAGAAATAATGTTTCTCTAGCAGAGTCCTGAAAGTAGCAGGTGGTTCTGCAGGAAAAAACAGACAATGTCTATGCTTAACACAGCCAAGTGTCATTTTGCTTTGGAGACACATTATGTTGAACTTTCAGGTTGTACCCAGTGGTGGCCTCATACAGCAGCCAGATGCTGCTGCACTCTTCTTTCCGCCTTGAAGTTTTTTCTGTGACAGAAATAGACCATTGTAACTAACTCACTGCAAATAATTTTTTAAGAATTAGAGTTAATTACTTACAAGAATTATCTGTGTTAACTTATTTTACTTCAAAATACAGTCAAATCATAGAAATTATTTTAGTCAGTCAGAGAATACATTCGTCACAGAAGATAAAATCATCAGCAATACACCAATGAACTACTAAGTATTTTCTTCAAAATGGATCTTCACAGAAATACGGATCATAGAATCATAAAAAGGTTTAGGTTGGAAATATCTATTTCCAAATCCATGCTAGGGGCAGGGACACCTTCCACTAGACCATGTTGCTTAAAACACCATGCAGCCAGGCCTAGAACACTTCCACAGAAGGAGGCATCCACAACTCTTCTGGGCAACTTTGTTCAGCGCCTCACCACCCCCACAGTAGGAATTCCATTCTTATATCTAATCTAAATCTAACTTTTTCTATTTTAAAGCTATTACCTGTTGTCCTATCATTACATGGCTTTGTGAAAATTCCCCACACAGCTTTCTTTTAGGCCTCATTTAGGTACTGGAAGGCTGCTGTAAGGTCTTCCTGGAACCTTCTCTTGTTCAGGCTGAACAATCCACACTCTCTCAGCCTGTCCTCATAGGAGAGTTGCTTGAGCTTTCTGATCATCTTTGTGGCTGTCCTCTGGACTCTCAACCATTCCATGCCTTTCTTACTTCAAGTACCCCAGAGCTGAATGCAATAATTCAAGTGGGATCTCATGAGAGTGAAGTAGATGGGGAGAATCCTCCTCCATCTTTTTATGAACTCCAGGATACAACTGGGTTTCTGGGCTGCAAATGCACATTGCCAGGTCATGTTGAGCTTCTTGTTAATCATGCTGAATGTACTCAGCCCCTACCAGGTGTCAGCCTTTCCCAGTAATGCACGCTTTACCTACACAACTTCCATATTCTGTTGACTGATCTGATAATGGCTGCAGCTAGAGAAACTTTTGGATAATATAATTTGAAAATTCAGGGGTTAATCAGGACTGGTGTAGAACACAGCACCATAGCCCCCTGGTTTGAAAGTGATCCCATAACTGATCTAACATTTTGCATAGGACTACAAATCACCATGTGTCAGGCAGTGACTCTACATATAGAAAACTAAACCCAAAAGCCAAAAGCCAGGTGTGCAGAGACATCCACAACTTGGACCTTACCCTGTTACATCTGCATACTGCTGTTGTGTCTGATCCAGAACTCATGAATGCCAATAACACCTAGTAGATATTATCTGTTTTTTGACTTCTCAAGTTCCTGAGAGGTCCTTATTTCTTTAAGTGTATATATTAGGTACTGATACTGGCACATAGAGCCAAATAAATGATTTTCAGATTGTGGTTATTTATAACTAGACATGCTCACATACTAAATCACCAGCCCTTGTAATTTCATGTGGTTAGAAGTTCCAGAATCAGATGCAGAAAAAGACTTCTGCTTTAAGCCTAAGTCTGTCAATAGCAATCAGTTGGCAAAGTATGGGCTCTGAATTTCCAGGAAGCCATTTCTGTGGCAGTAGCCGTATTTATGCATAATTTTCTACAGACATATTTATTCTCTGTAAAAGTAAACTCTCAAATGCTGCTTTACATCAGAATCAACAAACTAATTTCTGCTTGCTAGATAAACAGTCACAAAATTTTAATAAAGAGGATGGACAATGTAAATTTTCTGACAAGTAGTCATTGCAATGACATTTGAAATTCACAGACATTTCCATGAAGAACCAAAGACTGTCAGAATTTTTTTATGCAATCACAAACTTGATTCTACAAGTCAGAGAAAACTATTAAGTCATTTACACTTAAATTACTTTTTATTTTATATATTGTTATTTATTTCAATTAATAATCAGTACTGAAGACAAGGCATATTTGAGGAGAAACAAAACTCTTCTTACAGATTGGTTTAATAAAGTCAGTGACTAAAGCCACAAAGATAATGGAGTTGTGACAGATACCTTTGAAAGAGTCATCATAATTCACTTCAGTGCCTCTAAGAAGGCTATAATTTTTTATGTTACAAATGTAGCTTTCACCCTAAAGCTTGAGACATCCATCTAATATGTCACAAATGAATTCTCATCCTTCTCAGGATCCTAAGTCCAGTGCATCCAATCACTTATTGTGGAATGAGCAACTGTAGTCCCACAAGCTTACATTCATATATGTTCATGGATCAGTTGTCATTCGTGTGCTCCCCCACTGCCTTGTCACACCTGCACATGGTTTGATATTCTGTTAAAGTCAAAACTTGTAGGCTGCTCAATTCCTTTCCTATTTGTTAATTGTCTCTCTTCTAATGAGGATACTGTAAGTAAATTTCTGGTATTTCCGAAAAAAATGTGTATAGGAGGAGCACTGTATGTACATTACAAACAGAAATAACACACTATTAAAATTTTAAAAAATATTTACATTTGTAAATTATTATTAAAGTATCAGTACCAGCATTAGCTGATAACATTATTTTGTCCTGTGAAGAAACTTTGGATAGAACAAGGGCAAAAGATGGTGTGGATTAACTCCATCACTCTCCACTCTTTATTAAGAAGGCCTGCTTTTCTCACATGAACACTTTGGTCTGTATTGCCTGCAAGTTTTTGGCACCTCCAGATTCATTAGACTTGTTAGCCATACAAAAAAAGGCACAAACAATAAAAAAAGCCAAACTAATTTATACTGTAGGAATATTTCTTCTGTGTATGTGGAGAATGGGGGGCAAACAGAATCAACAGAGTATGAAAAAAAGTGATTTCCTTTGTTTTATCAAACAACATGACAGCAAACTGAGATGAGGAAAAGTATACTCTTCAACCTGTCTGAGACAGCAAAAAAATCACTTGCACATATTTCTTCTTAACTGTTCTCTCACAATATATTGATTCCACTCACAGAAGGGATTTAAGACTGTGCTGCAGACAGGTTCACCAAAGTTGCTGGTTTGTCAGTCTTATATGCAGCCTAACCCAGAGTGCTGTTGATGAGTATCCTTACCGCTGGCCTGGGCAGAGCAGTGCTGTGCAGCTGACACAGTTCGACTTTTCCAAAGCCTTTGCAGAAGAAATTCCTAAGTGGAAGAAATAGCTTGGTGCTTCCTACATTTCTTGCTCAAATATTTGTAAATATTAAATAGCACAAAATTCCATTAAAACTTTTTTTTTTTTGGTGTTCCAAATGGCACTTAGTTTCACTCATTTCCCTCCAACCACAATTTAATATTTTCATATTTGTCTAGAGAAACTTCAAATTTTTTTTAAAAATTATTTTGGTTGTAACACTGTGGATAACAGCTTGTAAAGAATTCAAACAGGGTTTCACTAAACACTTGGTCAAGGGTTGTATCAGGCATCTTGTCTAGTGAAATGCAACAGAAGTATGAAAACATTTAATAGTTATGAACCAAGTGAAATAATATGCTGTCTGACGCAGCATTCTGGCAGCGTACATCTGAGAACATGGCAAACAGTAAAAAGGCAATGTGACGAAGTGAGTCAACTAGAGGAAATAAAAACTTATGTTCCTGATTCTCACAGGAAAAATATCTCTCCAAGACTCTGGCCACCTCTTAGAGTGGGTTGCACATCTGTGTGACTTGAGCTCCTTCTTACCTTAAGGACTTTTTAAACAACTAAACTGCAAGAAATTGTCAGTGCATACACTCTTGTGCTATATCTGTTTCAACCTGACCAAATGGCAGATTTCTCTGCAGCTCCTTGCATCCTTGCCGGGGGCTGTTTATCCTCCTGCTACCAAATGCCTCATCCAAAGAATTTCACTGCCTCCGTGGCCAGGTCCTCAGAGGTGAAAACAGCTTCTCTTTCTGGTATCAGCATGAGAACCACACTTATGAGTATTTCAACAATGAGTTACGAATATTTTCATTCTGTTTATCGTTATTCTGAAAAGCACATTTGTATAGCCTGTAGCACAGTTTAGAAGGATGCATGCAACTGCTTAAGGAAACTTATGTGCAATAAACAGGACATTTATATGGCATTTAAATTATAACATAAACACTGTAGTGATATGTCGATAAGTATTCAGTTTTGTAACTGTTCTAGAGTCCTGGAAACAGCTGATGACTTTAAAATGGTAACTGTATAAAGGGCAGGAACGCACGGTGCATGGTTAAATGTGTTTATGTAAGCAGGAGATGAGTGAAAGAGCACAAACGTTTACAGGAGAGGAGATACTAAACGTTGGGTAGGACTCCAGCTACTGAAAATTTTAGGATTGTATCTAAAATAAACAAACAAACAAAATCTGTATTGAAAAGAGGTACCTGGCGACCAGGACAAGGTTCTATAATGAATGAAGAGAAAAAAGAATGAGTAAAGAATAAGATGAACAAATGGATGTAAAAACATTAAAACTATTCACATAAAGAAGACTAATGTTTTTTTTTCCCCCATTAAATGTAATTACATTTATGGATACAAATGATTGCTTACAAGATATTAAAATATTTTAATGCATTTCTCTATGCCCAGGAAACTCCCAAAAATTCTCTGTACAAGACAGGCTTTGGAAAACTATGACATATTTTTTGCCCCAAACAATGTGCTGTATATATGTGTTTCTTAGAGCTTCATTATATGAAATACTATAAACCCTGACCTGGTAGAATGGGCACTCACTCTTCCCAAGAGTACCACAGAAGCTTATAGGATTCTGTGCATGGCTAAGTACATCCACTATTTTCACTATGACACACCAAAAGTGCTTTCTCCAGTGAATCTTGGATTTTTTGTTGGCTTTTACATGATTTCATAGTGCAAAACTGGATTACATTCTTTTTGTTTAAATCATTACTCATTATAGTGTTTTGTGCATAAATTCATTTTGGTACAGTCCTATAAATAGATAAACATAAAAAGCCACATTTAGGGCTTTTATGTCAATATTTATACCACCATTTTTGACTGCAATGGAGATGAAGCTTGAAATTTGCAAGTTTTCATCTCCCTTATGAAGCTGATACTAAATGATAATATGATGACAATTACACTGCCAGAGCAGGACCATACAATCTAGCTCAGGTCACAGTGGAATGCATCCAGATGGGCCTTGAAATCTCCAGAGAAGGAGAATCCACAGTCTCTCTGGGGATCCTGTTCCAGTGTTCTGTGACCCTTACAGTAATGAAGTTCCCCCTTGTGTTGAGGTGGAAACTCCTGTGCTGCAACTTATGCCCATTGCTCCTTGTCCTATAACAGGGAGCAAGTGAGCAGAGACACAGGTCCCTCAGCCTCTCCTCATAAGGCATGCTCTCCAGTCCCCTAATCATTCTTGTAGCCTTCCACTGGACCCTCTCCAGCACATCCCTGTCCCTCTTAAACTGGGGAGCCCAAAACTGAACGCAGTGTTCAAGATGTGGTCTCAGCAGGGCAGCGTACAGGGGGAGGAGAACCTCCCTTGGTCTGCAGACACATTCTTCCAAATACACCCCAGGATCCCATTGGCTTTCTTGGCCACAGGGACACATTGCTGTCTCACACATCCCTCTCCACGGGACTGCTCTCCAGCAGAACACCTCCCAGCCTGTACTGGTGCCATTTATTATTCCTCCTCAGGTACAGGACTCTGCACTTGTCCTTGTTGAACCTCATTTGGTTCCTCTGTGTCCAACTTTCTGGGCTGGATGGCCACACAGCCTTCAGCTGTATCAGCTAAGTCTCCCAGTTTGGTGTCATCAGCAAACTTGCTGAGCAGACTCTGTCCCCTCATCAATGTCATTGATGAAGATCTTGAACAGGACTGGACCCAGAACTTATCCCTGGGGGACTCCACTGGTTACAGCTCTCCAGCTGGACCTGGCACCATTGATCACCACTCTCTGAACTCTGTCTTGTAACCAGTTCCTACTCCACCTCACTGTCTGCTCTTCCATCCCACACTTTCTGAGCTTGCTCACTTTAATATCATGGGAGACAGTGTCAAATGCCTTGCTAAGGTCAAGGTAGACTACATCCACTGGTCTCCCTGAATCTACCTGTTCAGTTATGTCCTCATAGAATGCTATCAGTTTAGTCAAACATGATTTCCCCTTGGAAAATCCATGCTGACTACACCTGATACCTTTCTCCTCTTCCAAGTGCCTTAAGATGCCCTCCAGAAGGAGCTGCTCCACAATTTTTCCAGGGATGAGGGTGAGGCTAACTGGTTGATAGTTCACTGGAACCTCTTTCTTGCCCTTTATGAAGCCTGGAGTGACATTGGCTCTCCTCCTGTCTGCCATGATTTGGCAAAAATGATGGAGAGTGGCAATAACATCAGGAAGCTCTCTCAGCACCCATGGGTGCATCTCATCAGGGCCCATGAACTTGTGAATGTTCAGTATGTGTAACTGACCCCTAACCCAATCTGCACTGACCAGTGGGGAGCATTCTCTCCTCCAGGCTTCCTCTCCTTTATCCAGGCTCTGCAGTATATAGGGGAGTTCACCCTTGGATGTAAAGACAAGGAAAGAAGGCATTCAGCAACTCTGTCTTCTCTGCATCCTGGGTTATCAGGGCTGCCTCCTTGTTCAGCAGTGGCCCCACACTTCTCTATTCTTCCTTTTCTTACTATTTGAAGAAGCCCTTCTTGTTCTCTTTTACTTCTTTTGCCAGTTTCATTTCCAAGAGGGCTTTGGCCTTTTTTGTTGTTATGTGCCCTGACAACTTCCCTATAGTTCTTCCAAGTGACAAATCCCTTCTTCCATGAATTTTAAGTTTCTTTCTTCCCTGAAATTTCCTTCAGGAGCTCCTTGCTCAGCCATGCAGGTCTCCTAGCACATCTGCCCAATTTTTCATTCAGGTGAACACACCTAGAGTGGACTTGGAGGAAGTGGTCTTTAAAAATTAACATTTTTTGACTCCTTTACCCTCCAGAGCCTTAGCCCATGGGATTTCTGCAAGCATGTCTCTGAAGAGCACAAGATTAGCTCTGCAGAAGTCCAGGGTTGTAATTCTACTCGTTGGTCTGCTTCTAGCCTGTATAATGCTAAACTCCACCATGTCATGATCACTGTCCCCAAGGCTGTTTCTTAATGTCCTCAACCAGTCCCTCTTTATTAGTTAATACAAGGTTCAGCAGTGCAACTCTCTTTGTTGGTTCCTCCACTACCTGCATCAACAAGTTATCATTAATACACTGCAAGAGCCTTTTGGACTGTCTGTGTCTGGCTGTGTCTGGCTGTGTGAGCTTCCCAGCAAATATCAGAGTGATTGAACTCACACATGAGTACCAAGGAGTTAGCTCTAGAGGCTACCTCCAATCGACCTGTAAAAGACCTCATCATCTTCCTCTTGGTTTAGTGGTTTATAGTAGACACCTACAACAATTTCACCTCCTTTCCCACATCCCTTAATTCTTACCCACAAGTTTTCTACCTCTTCTGCCTCTTCCCTTGGATAGAACTCAGCGCATTTCAGTTGCTCTCACACATAGAGAGCAACTCCCCCATCTTGTCTTTCTGGTCTGTCCTTCCTGAACAGTACACAGCCATCCACGACAACATTCCAGTCATGGGAGCTGTCCCACCATGTTTCGGTGATGGCAATTATACCATAGTTATTCAACCTAACACAGATCTCCAGCTCCTCCTGCTTATTCCCCATGCTCCTTGCATTGGTATATAAACACTTCAGGGAGGGAGTTAATCTATTGACTTTCTTTCTTGTAGTCTGACCATTCCCGGCCACTTCCATGGCCACCAACCTAGCAGTAAGCTCTGTGTGTGCTGATTCCTTATTATTTGATCCCCATGGTACATCTTTAAGAGTTCTTGTGTGTCCCCAGCATGCTGCTCGGTAACAGGCTGAAGGCTCTTATTAGCCTCCCACCCTGGTGTGTCATCCCTTGAAACCTCTCCAACACACAACTTCCTCTGAGATAGCAGTGGAGCTGACACATTACCCCACAGTTGTCTCAGGCTTGCTTACAGCAAGCCTGGCTTTCTCCCTCCACCCCTTCCAACCTAGTTTAAAGCACAATTAATGAGCCCAGCCAAGCCCTGTGATATAAACCTTCTTCCACTTGGAGAGAGGTGCACCCCATCTGCTGCCAGCAGACCTGGCACCATGTGGGGGGACCCGTGGTCAAAAATGCCAAGATCCTGCTGGAGGCAGCAGTCTCGAAGCCAAGAGTTGAGCAGGTGAGTCCTCCTCATTCTTTCTGGGTTAGTACCTTCAACAGGGAGGATAGCACTCCCTTGACCAGCTGACCCAAAGCCCTGAAGTATCTCTTTGTAGCCTTCAATTTTCTTCTTTCAGGGTCACCATTGCCTATCTGGAAGGTTAACAGTGGATAGTACTCTGTGGGCCATACCAGGGAGGGAAGCCTTCTTATCACATCCTTGACCTGGGCCCCTGGCAAACAGCAGACCTCAGTTTGGAGTGGGTCAGATCTGCATATTGAGCCTTCTGCTCCCTTCAAAAGGGAGTCTCCTATAACAATGACTTTTGTCTTCTTTTCGATATGAGATGGTTCTATGATGGGCTTAGGCTTCCTTAATTTTGGGAATTCCTCCAAACCAGATGATTCACTTTCCTCTCTGGCTGGCTGAATCTGCAGGACATCGAACCTGTTCTGCAAGGGCATCTGGGGGACACTGATAATAACCAAAGCAAGTTATTAGTTGCCAGTGGGTGGGAACTTGTTGCTGCAGCCCCATGTTGAGGGGGTGGGGGGAGTATGGGGAGTGGGAGGTGGACAAGGCAGGAGTTTGTTTACTGTCTTGACCATGGAATTGCTTCCACTCCCTCTTTTCTTTTAGGTTACTGGCCTCAATCTGTCAGGGGGTTATAGTTTTAAATGTCAGCACAAAGTCTCTTTATAAGAATGATATTTTCCCAGTGATGCCACATGCATATCATTTGGAGATTCTTTCTTTTTTGTCCACCTTCCATCAAGGATACTAAAGAGCTGTATCTCTTCTAAAAATTATTCAAGAAAGAGGAAAATGACAGTAGGCAAGGACAATTATTTTTCTCTTACATCAGCCAATGCAGAGAACTGTATATGATAGTGTTAATTAATATTCATAAGAAACAAAAGTGTCACCAAAACAAGTAAGTAGCTGATTTCATTAAATGCTTATATGATTGAAAAGAATTAGGTAAATTTCTGACACATTTTCCTAAAAGCTTTTTTTTTGTAATAACAACATTTACATCTCAGATACTCTGCCTTGTATGTAAACGAGTAGCAATGGCTTAGGTTAAAAAATATATGTATTTATAATTGACAGGGTGTTTTAAATATGACAATAACCAGATGTGTTCTTCCTGTTCAGCAGTAACAGAACTTGTCACAGACTGCCACATATGGAGCAACATATAAGCACTCTGATCTAAAGGAGATATTATCATAATACACCAGGCAGGGAGATATATGCTTTTTCAAGGTTGAGTTCATGGGGTTGTTGTTTTGGGTTTGGTTTCTTTGTTTGCTTGTGTTTGGGGTTTTGTTGGGGTTTTTGCTTGGTTTTTTTGTGTGTATTTTGTCTAAGTATCATTTCTTGTCAGATTTTTAAAATAAATGTCATCTCAGGGTAGGTTTTATACTGAAGGAAGTAGTAGTTGATGTACGCAAGACTGAAACACATTGGACAGCAAGTGCTGGTGGGGATGATGACAACCAAGCAGTGATGAGCAGCTTATGAAAGGAACTCATGTAAATGGCATAAATGTTGAAACCTGAAGGCTGAGTCAAAAGAAAAATGAGGCTCAAAATAAAACCTGGCTTCAGAGTGGAACATAAACAAGCTCCTGGATGCACAGCAGACTAAACCAAAACCCATACAGTCATCTTCTTGATGCAAGAATCACTAGGAGTGATGAACATGGAGCACACCCAGATGCCAGGGCTATAATGCTGCACTGTTATCACCACCTATAGATTTTTCACTAGCAGAACAATAGGCAAATTTGTGATCTCTTAGATTCATTCAGATTATTATTTCATCTCACTATTTAACTGTTAATGTCCAGAACTGCGTCAGCAGATCAAATCGCATCATTTCCTGAACTAATTGTTGGTTGTTAAAATAAGAACTGCAATTTAGCACTTACTATTGAATACTTAATTTGACAGTTTATTAAATTTAAGAACATATGAAAGCACAGATGAAAGGATGGGTGTTTAATTGTTTAACGAATTGCTGTTGTGCAACGACTGCAGAGCTGCTGTTCACCAGTGATCCCTAGAGTCTCTTCCTTCTCAGTTTCAAAAGTGATAACTAAGATTTTTACAGAGCACTTTCCTTCCAGGAGTTCTCCAGGCTGGTTTTGGTAAGTGTGGAAATGCATACTTAAGGGATAGATTTAAGAGCAAATCAAAGTATTCTTAAAGAATATGACACTCCTGGCTATAAAATAAATGCCTAATCTTTAAAGTCAGCAGGAGAAGCTTCAAAAACAACACAAAAAGTCCAAGACGTAAATTCTTCAATAGTGAAATTTGTCACTGCTGGAAGCACCTATGAATCACGTGAGCTCTTCCACTGCTGTTAAATCTGACCTCAGTGATGCACAGGCTGTGGGCCAGCAGTTTGCATGGGAAAATATCACACATGCTTGTGAAAAGCCAGCCTGAAGACAGAAGGCTAACTCTTCTGTTTTCACAAGAACAGTCTAATTGGGCATGACAAATAGCATAAATGTTACTGCCTTCACATTTCTGTAGATAATGAAGTTAAATTCTCATTTGATATTGTCCTACTTCTAAAATTTTAATGAAGCATTATGATAAGAACTAATTTTCTCTGTTTAATCTAATCTGGACATAACAGGCTCAGAACACCACAATTACTGTGGTATGCCATTTATAAAAAAATACTGATTATTACTGAGCTCTGAAGTAGAGAAATCAAAGATTTCCAAAGGCAAAAAAAATTACTATTGCTGTAATTCCTATTTTTACTGATAAGAAACTCCCAGTACCATTAGCAAATTAATCAGAATTTCAGTATTTAAGGCCAAAGAAAAAAATAGTATACCATTTAAATTATATGTTGTTTATTCATGCTTATTTCCAGGTTCAGATCTTTATGTTTAAGACTTTGTATTTAAGGACTGCATGTATCTTGCCAAAGTGGCATTCATTTGAGAAACTAAGATAGAAAAGTGTATATATAGACACACAGAACATACTGATGGATTTTTAGTCTTTGTCAAATTAATTACCAAAGGTATTTGACCTCATGGGAATTGATAAATGTACTGGAGCAAATATTTATAGACTAAAAGATTGAAGATGAAGTGTCAATATGGCTAAGACTTTAGCTGCATACGTCAGTGCCTCAGCCTGCAGGCACAGCATCCTGCCTGTGTCTCAGCCTAAAGCTAATGATCCTGTTTTCTTTTCTACTCAATCATTTTTCATCCCCAATGACATCTATATTTACAGATATTGTGATAAGATAAGGTTTCTGGCATATAATTGTTTATTCTGAAGAGGTCTTAAGACAAAGAATAAGGAGAAAAAAAATCAGCAACAGACCAGCATAGAAAACCAACAGCATCCTTACTGAAAAGAAAGGCCTGCAGAGCACATTGTTAGATCTGGTAGTAAACAAAATGGAATGACACACAGGAGAGAGAGGGCAGACCCACTACCAGCATTATATATGTTGTGCTAATGACTTCACTACCCAATGCTCTCAGCTTCATGACTGTTTATTGCCTCTGTGAATAGTGTCAAGAAGTCAGTATCCCCTCTGGCAGGGAACAAAACCCCTCTACCCACTCTCCTCCAAGACTGAGGAAAAAGGTCTCCCTTCTCACATTGTTCACTGTTTTTGTAGATTCTCTCTCCAGTGTTTTGTATCTGACTTACAAGGGCTTAAAACACCAAGAAGAATCAAAGAAAAAGAAATAAAGCATAAATCCCCATAACCCCAAATCTATGGTTGTAGACATTGCAATAAAGGCAAAAAGAGCAGAGGTTTTATAGGGAAGCTGTCTGAAAGGCTTTCCAATTTGCAGCCTTTAAAGATTGTGAGAGAGCAATGAAGGCTTTGGTCACTTTTTGTTGAGGTGTGTGAGATTATGTTTTGAGTAAATTCCCACAGATAAGGGTTGGAGGAAATGTGTGATTAATGGTTATCATGCAGTCTACAAATAAAACTGTCTTTTCTGGGCAGATACAGAGTAATACTTTTGTGTCTCCTCCCAATGAATATACACTCCAGTAAGTTTATACATTCTCCAACACCCAGCTGATGGGTTTTTTGCCCCTGGTGTGGTCTGTTTTATGGGCAACTGCAGCAGCAGCCAATATTGAAATGGTTACAGGATTTTTAAGCCACAGAGAGCATACTTGATTCTGGCACAAGCAGCATCCATTGTCACTCTCTCAAGCATTGGAGGATGCGAAAACAAAGTGAACAAAGACAAAACAGAAGGAACAAAGGTTACAAATCAGCATCTGGATAGTTGTTCCTCAGTTTTGATATCTTCACAGTGGGAATATTTATACACTGGCCAGGGGAGATGTTCAAATTAATTCTTTTCATGCTACCTTGGCTGACACCTGCAATCAGACTCTGACCCTGCAGTTGTACAGCTGGAAATATCTGCTTCACAACTGCTGTAGGATTTAAGCAGCCAGGCCAGAGATAGAAGGAGCAGAGCATGCATGCATTGCACTGCCCAGAACTCCACAATAGCATGTAACAAGGCAGAGCTCTGATAATACAAGTTTATAAATGTGGACAAAAGCTATCTCCTCCTAACTCCTGACCACCAAACCACTATTTTATTGGTTGTGTCACAATATCCATGTAGCTGACATGGATGGCTAGCAGTATCATCACAACTTTTTCCTGGCAATGAGTACCAGAACTCAGTGACAGCTACTAGGAAGAAAATTAACTCTATCCCAGGTGAAACTAGGGCGCACATGAAGTCAGCACATGCATAAAGTGAGAATCATCTATATAGCATTTTCCAACAGCTTTATCAGCTCATTTCCCTCTTTGTTTTTCTTTTCACATTTGCTCATACATAAAATCTTGCTATTCTCATACAGAAAATCCACTGGTATTTTATTCTTCCCATTCCTCAAAGGACTCTGATTCTGCAACACTGTTTGGAACAATTGAAAACCCTTTGGAAGCATGCCATGCAGTCTTGCTACTATATTTCAAGAGACAGTAAGGGTAAGTAGTATTTTCTGAATTTGTGTAGAACAAGTAGCTATGCCTGTATCCTTGGAGTTTTAGTTTGGTTTTTGTTTTGTTTTTCCACAGCCTAGTTGCAGCAAGAAGCCTTGGTGTAATTTTCTTCCATTGTTCCTAGTTCCACAATACACATGTAAAACCAAACAAACAAGATTCTTGTTTGGAATGTTAATTGTACCTGCAGTTTGAGAACAAAGAAGAATTAGATTACCTTGTTCTTATAGGAGTGCACATTAATCTGTATAAAACACACATATTCACACTCCACAGATATGGGAAAGTCAGGTAGTGATTTCTTTCTCTTGCTGTTTATTGTCATTAGCTCCAGAGGAAGTCAGTGTAATGAAGGCCACATATCAAGACTGTCAGATACAACACAGTAGCAATTACACAGGAAGGCAGCAACCGAGATCACTGTCTGTACAAGGGAACATTTTCTTGGGGAAAAAAATGTAATATTCACACACTCATAATATGACAACATTAAGAATGACCAAAGCTGTTGATTAAAAGTTTTGGCCAAGTATGTTACTAGCACTGCTATAAAACTGCCGAGCTGAGCAGGGTGATGTTTGCAATAGAATGCCCAGAGTAAAACCCATGGCCCATTTCAGTGTTACCTGCCTCATGGCATCAGTCATAGAGTTCAGTCAATGTTCACCTGCAAAAACACTTCTGTAGTCAAAGAAACTTGCAGAAAGGAAAAGTATTACAAAATCCCACCCAAATACAAAAGTGTTTGCTGGAAAGTATTATTTTCAAACATGTTTGGATGGCTTATGACCCACACAGTCGGGAAAAAAGCAGCAACATAAAATATTTTATCATAGCAGACTTACAATAACTACTATATATGGTGATAAAAATTCTGTTTAACAAACTAGGGATTAGCAGGAATAGTAAGTACCATATGAAAAGCTCTTAGCTTCAAATATGCCTGTAACAAAATAACTTTGAATGAAACATTTTAGGAACACAAATAAACTTAAGGACAGCTCATAATCATGAGAAGGAACTAGAACTATTTTAATAAATCAATTGCAATACAGAAATAATCCAGTTATTCACCCAAGGGACTAGAAAAACTCTGCAGTTCCTAAACATCAAATAAGACAGTGTAAGATAAAGTAGTAAAAGCAATGTAGCACATAGCCTTGGAAAATTCCAGGGGTCAGACTGGCTGACCAAAGAAATCTATTCTGGCCATATAATCTGTGACACTACACCAGCTCAGTACACTTTTTGTCTCAGTATAGCTTAAAAGAAGATACACATCACAAAGGTGTTGACAGAAAAATGAAGGTTTTATCTACCCTCATTTATTTTTCCAGTAATGGCATGAGATATGATTCAATTTCTGCCTGGGTATGCACCTTAGTTATTGCATTAATAGGCATTTGGGATGGGAACTCTGTCTGTTGAACCTGGTCAGTCTGAATGAAATAATTCAGTGTGTTACGCATCAAAGCATGTCTGCCTATAAGCAAATAACTGAAAGCATCATGAGACTGGAAGAGGACTTTAGAGCACTCAAGACCAGTTTCAGTCATTATGAAGAGGTATTATCAATATCACTATAATCTATAATTCAAATTTATCAAGTATAATCTGAAACCTAGATTTGTGGGGGTTTTTTGGATTTACTATTCCTTCTAGAATAGGTCTTCATACTTTCAGTCTTCAGATGGTAAGAAATCTTTCCCATTTGCAGCTGCCATGGATTTATTGCTAGTTTATATCCAAAAAGGTTTGTCACAAACACATCATTTAGTTAAATTAGTTCTTCTCAGATACCAGCAGTCTCTTCTGGTACATGCTTATAGGAGACAGCTACCCTCTCCGCTTCCATCAGATCCATCATTTTACTTTGCTAACTAAGTCAGCCTCTACTGACCTATTTTGATAAAAGATGCTCTCCCAAATGTCCTTTCCCATGACTGAGATCCTAACACAGACTTATGTCATTAGTCCCAAGATATGTATCCTTAACCTGTTCCCGGCTGCATTTCTATACTTTTGGTCCTCAAGATTACCTCATGCCAATGTACAAGACTCCCATCCTGCTGTGCTCTATAGATGCTTCTTGTATGTGTCAGTCCATTTCATTATCATGCTCCTGTCTTTTATGCCAAGGTCTTTATTGGAAATATTTAATAAGTTCTGTCACAAGACCAGTCCTTGAGGAAATTGTCTAATAACCTCTTTCAACTTGATCATTTACTTCACAGCATGACTCATTGTCATCTCTCATTTAGAGAGCTCTACTATGTCTCAGTTCCTGTAATAATATTCATCTTCACTATTTTAGCTAATGATTTCCCATGTGAGATTGTATCAGATGCTTTACTCAAGGTCAGATAGATTTGATCGACTGCTGTTGTCTGCAGAATCATCTTTTTTTTTTCTTTTTTTCTAGACACATGAATGAAGATTCTTATCAATATTCTTTGATAAGACGAATGTCAGGTTAGCCTGACACAATATGTTTATTGACCAAGCCTCATTCCACCTTAACCCCTTTTACATTTATCTGCAGAGCCTGAACCAATGTCTTTTAAAAAGTTCCTTATATAATCCTTGCACTTGAGTGAGGTCAATAAAGCTCACAAGTCACAACAGCATATTTGAAATCCTCTAGAAGATAATGTGATAATTAAGATAATTAAAATGATAGTGTGGATTTGATGCAGCTGTGGATACCAGGAGGAGGCAGAAGAACCTCTACACTTTTGTCATGCACATTCTCCCTTTCTCTATACACAAAAAATGTGAAATGACATCATCCAGTATAAAATAGAAAAACAGTAGCAAGTAGAACTAAATTTATAAATATAGCGGCACCAGCTCAAATCTACAGTTCCTCTCCATCAGAACTCTCTCCATCAGAGACCCACAGCCAGTCCTTAGGGAACTGTACAAAAATGGTAAACCTGCAGTGCTCTTCAGCCCACAGCTCCAGAGATTCATGGCAGCAACCACAGTCACAGAGCTATTCCTGTGCACAAGCCATTGCACACCTTCAGTTACTTTTGCTCTCCTCCTCTAGGCTTTCTCTTGTGCCTCCTCTGCCCTCTCAATGTACACCTTACCTCTACCAAAAGACTAGGAACATCCTCAGAGAGGGAAGAAAGTTTTAGGATCTTTCAAGCAAAGCCAGGTTGTTCAGTCTCTGTACCAAATGTTCCTGGTTAATTCCCACCCCTTCGAACCAGCCCCTTCAGAAAAAAAGTTACTGATCACCTCTTTTATGATCCCATTTTTAGGTGTCTACTTCTGACTCATCAGATAAAGACTGAAGAAACCAGCAATTTAGCACCTGACACTGAAATGCTTTGGGGGATTTTGCCCTCAGTCTGCCCCGAGGTCGTTCATAAAATCTTTCCTATGTTTAATTTCAACACATTTTTTCCATTTAACAGATATAAATACCCAGTTACAGACAAATTGCCAGTTCCTGCATAACGAAGGGCAGATAGATATTAACAATTGCGTCCTGCAAGAAGGGATATTGCACTGCAGCAGGATTGAACAGGAGAGATGCCAATTGCCTAGCTCCTCAGCTCTGCCCAATCACATGCACCTTGACAGGGTCTCCATGACCATGACCAGGCAACCATCATTGCCTTCTGTGCTGGTTTGAACTAATTAGAGGATATGAATGAGAAATTAGACTATAGGCTGAGAAAGGAAAACACTGATGATGCTACTTCACTCATAGCTTTACTGGAAAAAAAAAAATGTTTAAGAGTTGTTACCGAAACATAGGTAAGGCAGACCACTTTGAGCCCCAGCTGCTGCAGTATATCTCTCTCTCCCTGCTTTCTTAGATGAATAATTTCACTAACTTCTTTCCTGCTGCTAATCCCCCCTACCTTTGCTTATCTGGTGCATAAAACAGATGGCACGATAAGATTGGGAATGCGGGAAAGGTGGTAGGGTGGTTAGAAACCCCTCTTGGGGATTTTTGATCTCTGGGAGGGGTGTGTGTGGTGTTTCTGTATTACCTTTTTTACTGTATATTTCTGCAAATATCTGCTATATATTGTAAATATCTGCTTCTATATTGTGCAAAGCTGTAAATATAAAACTTCATTTATTAACTTCCAGCCTTCTGAGTCTAGCCTGGGTTATTTCAAAGTGTGTGTGGGGTGGGTAACTGCTGAACCACCACACCTTCTTAGTTTATTTGGAGGATCACTTCAGCTGACTTAATTTTTACTCTAATAAACCCACTGTGGAAATGGCACAGAGCAAGAAGGGGGAACACCTGTTCTCAATGCTTTTATTAAAACATGGCATTATTGGCTTTTTAACTTTTATTCCAATGTCACACATTCTTATTAACTTATTAGAGCAATAATTTTCACTGAGCCATTGTGCAAACAATAGTTTCCCAGTTCAGTTGAAGTACAACTTGTGATTATTTTGTGCACTTGAAGGAAAAAGTAAGTATAAGGAAGGTTATGTCATGTTTAGCCTGAGCACTTCCATCTTTCCCTGACATAACGTGTCTGCTGATGTTGCACACATGATCCACTTTAGCAGTTAAAATGTATTTAAAAATCTCTCTGTGTAACCAGTACCTGTACATCATGCAAAGTTCAAGGCCAATTTTGTAGCTCAGCACACTACCCTGTAACCTTTGGGTTTTTTTTTTTGTTTTTAAAAACTGTGGTCTTTTTTTCAAAAGAGCATTTGTCTGTGGAGCAGATTTTTCAGGCTTGTGGTTTTGTCCCACAACCAGTATCACAAGAGAACATTGCCCTCTGGTGTCACAATCTGTGGCTTTGTGCTTTGGCGATATTCCCATAAGCACCTTATTTCACATCTAGTTTTTCCCTTGTCTTTACTCACTGCACCAACAGCCAGTTGTAGTTCCCAGGCAGAAGTCAGCAGAAGGTATGGAAGAAGGATTTTTCCATTTCAACAGGGAAAGGTTTGCACTCATGTCACAACTCCCATGGCTGTGAAAATAATAATTTTTTACACTATTTTACAGAAAACCAGATTATATTCTTTCATGTCAGGTGATATTGTTAAATCTTAACTGTTTCTTTTTTCTGACCAATCAAGTCATTCATTCATCTTCTTCAATAAGCATTTTTTAAAGGGTTTTAATGGGAATACTTGAATTAAATCTAATGGGAGACATTACCAACTTTACTGTTACCAGAGTTTTTCTGATCATTACTGAATTCTCAAGCTCACACTTGGAGACCACAATGAGCTCTCCCTAATTGTACACAGGCTTGAACCTAAGGACATACCAGCATATTGGGACAAAGAAGTGGTAAGAAACCACTGAATCACATCCAACAAGACAAAGAGTACCTGCATGTTAGGTGGCAGCAACAAAACAGAGGAAGGAAGTACCACTGTTTAAGTAGTTGAGGAAATGACAGAAGTGGTACAGTGGAAGAAATACTGAGTTTGGATCTGCCTGGCTAGCCTTTCAGGCTCTGCTCTCAGATAATTTTCACAAAGCAGAATAGACAAGGAAAAGGGACACATTTTTTTCCCTGGACTCTTAGAGCCAAAGATTTTCCCCTCAAATATTCCAAGTGCTTCCTAAAAATGCTAAAAATTTCACAGGTATAGTTTCCAGGATGAACATATCTTATTGCAAATTAGTCCACGCAAAATGCAAAGACGTGACAAACACAGTGCTTCACAACACAATTCCAGAATAAGATCCCTGAACAATTCCAGAATAAGATCCCTGAATTGCAGAACTGAATTGCTTTGTTGCCCAAAATAGCTGAAATATATAGTACTATATAGTATTTCTTATCTTGCATATTAACCCACTTAACTAATAGTATTCATTCCCACACACAAGCTAAAAAACAGTCCCCTAAAAAGCACTAAAAATTGTTCCTTCTAAAAGCAAGTCCAGCACCTCCGTAAGTTCAGATTTTGAGGACAGTTCTTTTGGTATGCACACAATGGTTTTGTCTTGTTCTTCATAAACAAGTTTGCCACAGGTAGCTCTTCAGCTAGGGAAGGCTCACAATCTCATGCCTCCTATATTAATCTGCCACATTGATATGCATTCTTGTATGCAGTGAGTGATGATTTGAACAGATGATCCCACTATTTTCATCAGTGACTTGCAGCCACTCTGAAGATCACAAGGTTCACTGTTAGAATACAGAGGATGGTTGCAGTTGGTGGACAGACAGTACTGTTTGCAACTGGCTGCTTGTTACTCTCAAGATGTTGTGTAATTATTATTTATCTTTTGGTCAATGGGACCCTATATCTGTCTTTAGCCTGATAACAGATCTATGATCTATGCTCATCTCTTTGTAGGTCCTCTTACAGAAAATGGAGGTATCTCCAGAGATTGGTTTTTTTCCTCCTTCAGTAGATACTAGAGGGAAGTGCCCCTCTTCTTCCATTAACTACAGAGTATTAGTTAAGACCAGACACACTGCTGCATATGTGGATTTCTATCTGCCCAGCAGACTTTTACCCTGATGCACCAGACCACTTTTTGAGTCAGGCTCAACTTCAGTGCAGAGCTGTTGAACTACAGCCTTTTTGATAACTGAACACAAGTACTTTCTTCCCAGCCATTTACATTGCTGTACACTTCTGTATTTTTATTAAAACAAAACAACTCACTTTTCTGCCCTTTCAAGAAAATAAAAATTGCTGTTGTATTGGTTCTAGTTAAGCTTCCCAGAGCCCAAAAGCCTAACAACACAATACAATAATAGGATGCCTTCCCCCTCACCCCTTTGTAAAGAAAGGAATTAGATGTAGAGATTGAAAATCAGTAGAACACCTAAAAAGCAGTCTTGGTTCGATTTGGAAATTAAAAGAAAAACTTTAATAATAAATAAAAGGTATTTTAGGTAAAGTGAGTTACAGAGAATATAGAGAAGGGAACAAAACTACAAGATATATATAACCAAATTGGATAGAAACAGATTCAGAAAATGGTTGCTCCCCCCACGTGTTAGGCTGGCCATGTGTAAAAGCAGGAGCAGCAGGAACCAGGATGTTGCTGGCAGGTGAGGCAGGACCAAGAGAGAAAAAAAATGGAGTTCCAAGACAGGAAATGGGAGTGAGCTAACCACTGCACCTGGGGTCAGGTTCAGACTACCTCCAAGAGTCAAGAGGACCTAGGGTCAGGTTCAGACCACTCCCAAGGAGGAGTTAACCCTTTACAGCCATCTTGAAGAATTGGTGGCTGGCCTTATTTTTGTGCACCCTTATTTGTAAATGGTCTATATACTCCATACACTGGATAAAGAGAGGAAGTCTGGAGGAGGGAATGCTCTACACTTGTCAGTGCAGACTGGGTTAGGGATCAATTACACAAACCGAACATTCTCAAGTCCATGAGCCCTGACGAGATGCACTCAAAGGTGCTGAGAGAACTGCCTGATGCCATTGCTCTGTCATTCTTCATCTTTTTACCAAATCATGGCAGATAGGAGAGGTGCCAGAGGACTGGAGGAGAGCCAGTGTCACTCCAGTCTTCAAAAATGGCAAGAAAGAGGTTCCAGGGAACTATCAACCAGTCAGCCTCACTCTCTTCCCTGGAAAAATGATGGAGTGGCTCCTTCTGGAGCACTTGGAAGAGAATAAGGTTATCGAGAGTAGTCAGCATAGACTGAGCAAGGGAAAGACGTGCTTGACTAACCTGATAGCATTCTATGAGGACATAACTGAACAGGTAGATTCAGGGAGACCAGTGGATGTAGTCTACCTTGACCTTAGCAAAGCCTTTGACACTGTCTCCCATGATATTCAAGTGAGCAAGCTCAGAAAGTGTGGGATGGAAGAGCAGACAGTGAGGTGGAGTAGGAACTGGTTACAAGACAGAGTTCAGAGAGTGGTGATCAATGGTGCCAGGTCCAGCTGGAGAGCTGTAACCAGTGGGGTCCCCCAGGGATAAGTTCTGGGTCCAGTCCTGTTCAAGATCTTCATCAATGACATTGATGAGGGGACAGAGTCTGCTCAGCAAGTTTGCTGATGACACCAAACTGGGAGGCTTGGCTGATACAGCTGAAGGCTGTGTGGCCATCCAGCCCAGAAAGTTGGACACAGAGGAACCAAATGAGGTTCAACAAGGACAAGTGCAGAGTCCTGTACCTGAGGAGGAATAATAAATGGCACCAGTACAGGCTGGGAGGTGTTCTGCTGGAGAGCAGTCCTGTGGAGAGGGATGTGTGAGACAGCAATGTGTCCCTGTGGCCAAGAAAGCCAATGGGATCCTGGGGTGTACTAGGAAGAGTGTGTCAGCAGACCAAGGGAGGTTCTCCTCCCCCTGTATGCTGCCCTGCTGAGACCACATCTTGAACACTGCATTCAGTTTTGGGCTCCCCAGTTTAAGAGGGACAGGGATGTGCTGGAGAGGGTCCAGTGGAAGGCTATGAGGACTGGAGAGCATGCCTTACGAGGAGAGGCTGAGGGACTTGTGTCTCTGCTCACTTGCTCCCTGTTATAAGACAAGGAGCAATGGGTGTAAGTTGCAGCACAGGAGTTTCCACCTCAACACAAGGGGGAACTTCTTTACTGTAAGGGTCACAGAGCACTGGAACAGGATCCCCAGAGAGGTTTTGGGGTCTCCTTCTCTATAGACTTTCAAGGCCTGTCTGGATGTGTTCCTCTTTGTTCTGTGCTAAATTGTATGGTCCTGTTCTGGCAGGGATGTTGGGTGCTATGATCTCCTTGAGTCCCTTCCAACCCCTAACATCCTGTAATCCCTTTAACATCCTGTGACATCCTGTGATCCTGTGAGGTATTTGCTTTCAGAAGTATTAAAAATTTGGAAGTAGAAAGTGGAGATCTGTCATGAAGATCACTTTAGGAACTAAAGGAACTAAAATTACTATAAAACTTGAATTTCATAGGATCATGAAGCTAGAATTCCAGACAAAAAGATTATGGAAAATAAAGTATTTTTCTCTTTATGAGTCAAATAAAATTACAGAAAAAGAACAAGCATTGAAAAATCTCCTGAGTCATTAAGAGACAAGATAGGGAGCTAACCATATAAGAAAAAATGGTAGTGAAGCCAGAAAGCAGACTGCAAGCTGTCCTCTATTATGTTAACACCTATTTATGCTTCTCTTTATGTAGTGGTAGCACAGGTGGACCTATACCAGACAAAATCAAGAAGCTGATTGAATTGAATGCACTTTTGGTTCTTTTGTTACTTCTTGGATGGATCAGTTTGGAGGTTTTGGAAGCGAATATGTGTATCAGACTACAATGTTTCTATCTGGACATAAAGTTCAACCACAGTCAGGAATTTTGTAAAGTTATGATGTAAACAAATACAGCACTGGAAAACATACTCCAGAGGAAACTGTTGACCAGAGAGCAGATTGAAAAAGGTAGAGCAACCACTCAAAAATCAGTGACTACTCTCCCACATCACAGACCAGACATTCACTTCGTCCTTAAAATGTATTTGTAGAAAGCTGTAGGTCACATTTCTCTAAAGATTTTTGAAAAACAAATATTTCAATGAAAATCGTACCTGCAGGTTATTGGAAGGCTGTCAGCTGTGGTAGTCAATGAGCTGGAAGGTGTTGATTTATTCTATACATCAGAGAAACAAAATTCTCCCAAGCTTCAGTTTTTCTTGACACTTACTTCATTATTTTACTTATTTGTTAGGATTTTCAATAATTCTAGAGAGACTTCTACACATCACTCCTGAAAATCTCCTGAGCTGCCCTTTTTCCTTTACTAACTTGAGTTCATGCATATCACCCTGCCACTGCTGGTGGAATAGTGGTCTTCAGCAAGTGATTTAAATGATTACCACATTTCTCTCTAGGCACAGTGTTAGAAGACATGATTGAGAGCTCATCTAACAGAGAGGCTCAACCTTAGCTCCTACATAGCTGTCTCCAGCAATCATTTTGTTAGTCTTTGCAAATTACCTTTGACAGCTACTATTTTGTTGGCTGAACACAGGTCTGGAGCCCACATCAGCTCTTATAGGAGGCAAGTTGCAGCCAAAATGACTTTTCCTTTTTGGAGAAGAGAAGACTGAGAGGAGATTTAATAAATGTTCATAAATATGTAAGGGCTGGGTGTCAGGAGTAGGGGGGAAGGCTCTTCTCACTTGATCCTTGTGATAAGAGAAGGAGCAATGAACGTAAGCTGCAGCACAGGAGCTTCCAGCTCAACACAGGTGGGAACTTCCTTACTGTAAGGGTCACAGAACACTGGAGCAGGCTCCCCCGAGAGATTGTGGAGTCTGCTTCTCTGGAGACTTTCAAGGCCTGTCTGGATGTGTTCCTCTGTGATCTGAGCTAGATTATGGTCCTGCTCTGGCAGGGACATTGGACCCAATGATCTCTTTGGGTCCTTTCCAATCCCTAACATCCTGTGATCCTGTCCTCACTTTACTTATTTACCAGAGTATAAAATTTCATACAGGCAGATCATACACCTCTGAGAACAAACACAAGTGGGAAGATCTGCGGAAGAGAGTAGTAAGCTTCAAGGTCAGTAACACAGAAAGGTTGATTCAAGCCCTGACTCTGGAGGTGCAGTTGAGGATAAGTCTCTTCAGTGGTGCCCAGTGACAGGACAAGGTGCAATGGATACAAACAGAAATACAGGAGCTTTCAGTTGAACTTAAGGGGAAAATTCTTTTCTTTGTGGGTGTGAAGGTGTTGGAGGACTGAAACAGGCTGTCCAGAGAGATTGTGGGATCTTCTTCTCCAGAGATTTCAAAATCTGCCTGAACGTGTTCCTTTGCAGCCTGACCTAGCAGTACCTGTGTTAGCAGGGGCTTGGACTAGGTGAGATACAGAGGTTCCTTCCAACCCCTACCATTTTGTTATCAGTCCCCCAGATACTGCCTCTATCGACAGCATGGACACTTGCTTCACGCACAGCTCCTGCAAAGATCTTAGAGGAAGGAATTGTCCCATACACATTAACATATCCACTGGAACACAAGTGAAGTGTGATCATAGGCTTTGAGCAGCACTATCATGGATACAACTATTGGTAGGGACAAGTACATAGTTAATTATTTTCCAGAAGTAATAGCATTTCATACAAGTTTTTATGGGATTTATTTAATTTCAGAAGCAGTCTTGTTGACTGTAGTTTAGTTTTGTTTTTAAATCTTAGAGTCGATTTAGTGTTTATCAAGGACTCATGTGTGTTGCACAAAGGATCAAGTATCTCTGGGATGCTCAGAACTGAATTTTAATGATTCATTTTCATCCAGGCATAGTATAGCCACCCTAAACAATATAGTCACACACTAAATGGGTGCTGGGAGGTTGTGGCTGTTTTTTTGACCTGGGTGACAGATAGTGCTGCTGCTTTTGGAGCCTACTCTGGTTGTGATTGCACTTAGTGGATAAACTCTGTAACTCCCCAGGTACATCCTGTTTCCTATAACTTCTCCTGCCTTTCTGTCAGCTTCCTAAAGGACGTAAGATGAACTCAAGCCCACTGTAAATCTTGTTCATTGAAAGCTGTAGGTGCAAATCTCAACCTAAATGGATATAACTCTTTTATTTTCAGTGGAGTTATGACCATGTACATAGGAAGCAGATCCAGTTGCCTTTTGAAAAAATGAGAACATATTACTCTTTGGCTGTATCTGCTTAATGCTTACTGTTGTTACTTACTCTTACCAATACATAGTCTACTCTTCAGCCTAAACCTCTTTACTGTATTGGGGCAGTCTACTATATGACTAAAACAGAGTGGTGATTTCAAATGTAATCTATAAATGGAAATGCAGGACCTGACAGCAGTCTGTCTTTTAAGAAAGGCTGCCTTCTGCCTTTAGGGCAATCACTCATTTTCAGTGAGTTCAGATTTTTTTAAAGATCTCAACATTATTTAATGCTTATTAAAAAAGAAAAAAAAAAGTAGCATGCAATCAATCCATAAATACATTCATCTTAACATTTATACCTATTCCAATGATATTTTGGTCTCCTGGTAACATTGCTAATGGCATATGGTCATGAAACAGAGAAAGAAAGGCCTACAGGAGGGCTGGAGAGGGACTATTTACAAGGTCTTTTAATGACAAGACAAGGGGTAATGGGTTTAAACTGGAAGAGGGGAGATTTAAACTGGATGTTAGAAAGAAGTTCTTTACAGTGAGGGTGGTGAAACACTGCAACAGGTTGCCCAGGGAGGTTGTGAATGCTCCCTCCCTGGAGGTGTTCAAAGCTAGGTTAGATGAGGCCTTGAGTGACTCGTGCTAGTGGGAGGAATCCCTGCCTAAGGTGGGAGGTTGCAACTAGATGATCTTTGATGTCCCTTCCAACCTAAACCATTCTATGATTTCACAGGATTCTGAAACACTATGAATAAAAGTGACAGTTACACTGATAATAATAAATAAATGTGCTGCTGTTTGCAATGTTTACTGTGTTCAGTAAACCATCAAATAACATTGTGTCGAATTTCTGGCGCTCAGAAGTGGGAAAGCAATCCAAAAACAGTAGTCAATGTCTGATGGAGAGATGAAAATGCTGAAACATAAGTCTTCCCTTCTTTTCCCCATCCTGGTATTAGCAAGTTGTTAAAAAAATAATTGTAATAGTTTGGCAGAGCCTTGATCAGTGGAAACACAGAAATTAATTGTTGCAGTCATCTCATTACTTTAATTGTCAGTGTTAATAGATTTTAGAACTGGAATAAGAGTAGCTGTGATGTTTGATTTTATCATTGCAGAAAAATGCTTTTAAAGTGACAGCTCAAAAGAAGTGGCTGAGCTAGATGCCATGTACCCGTGATACAGCTAAGGATGCCTGTGTCCTGCTGCAGGGAAGGGAAAGAGGGATTAGAGCACCCTAGCTACCTGTCACTGGCTCACGAGAACAGCTTGCTCATGGCAAATCTGTCTCTCGTGAACAGTACAGAGTGATTGCAGACATAAATAAATCAAAGTCCAGTATACTACAGTACAATGTAAAAGTGATAAAGGATTTAGAAGACTTATTTTTTACCATTTCTTCTAAACTCACAAGGGACTACGATGAAAAACTTCATCACTACCTTTTGTCACTAGCAAGCATGAAGATAGCTCTGCATCAACAGAGATGCTCAGAGGAAGTACTTCTGAGCAATGTGTCATTTCAGCTAGGCTGGAAATACCTCACTACAACTCTTTCAAAAGTCTTAGCATCAAGCATTGAAGTACAGAAGTGGTTCATTCGCTATGTATCATAGTGGAGAGGGAAACATCCTTCCAGAATCTTGGTAGACTCACTCTCAGACTTTTCAACTGTGTCTATTTCAGAAATAAGCTAGGTTGAAAAACTAAATCTGCGTGAATGCAGTCATAAATAAAATATCTTTGTTGATAAGGTTGAGGGTAGGGTTGTGGCTGATCAGAGGCTAGATGTCCTGGGACCACTTACAAAGTTCTAGTGAACTCTGGCAGAGGATTCATCAGTCTTTTCTTCATGTGAAAACCCTGGCAAGAGAATAGAGATTGGCATGCTCAGAAATGTGCATGTAATTCTATTTGAACCAAACAGTCAAAGGACAGTCAAAGGACTGGACTGATCTGGGTTTTCTTTTTAGATTATTATTATTATTAGCATCATCATTATCTATGGAAGAAGGTGCACAGTGAAAATGGTGTGCCAACACTCAAATAATGATTCAGAAGCATAGGCTAAATTCAGTCAACAAACAGTAAGTAATCGTTATAAACTCACAACTATCAGAGCCTATCTGTTCCAGGAGAAACATTTTACTGACCTTTGCCAAAGTGACATCAGTTTAATGGCCGTTAAATTGTCACCCAGACATGAAAATACTTTGATTTGGGGTTTCCAGTGATGAAGCTGGTTGCACAAGCTAGTTTCTTTGGCCTGATTCTAAAGATTTTGTTCTGCAGACCTCACTCTCCTCCTCTTTCTGAGCTTACAAGACTCAATACATCAGTTGAAAAGGAATTTTGAGTGTCTGTAATTCACTGCAGAAATTTTCAGGCTGCAGAGTTGACAGATGAGACACTAAACCTAACAGTATCAACAAAACAAATCCTTCAGCATCAATAAACTGTATCAGTGCTTGTTCATTGAGTTTGTGTCTTTTTTTCACCTGTCTAAACTGATGACAACTTATCAAGGCAATACTACATAGGTTTGATAATATACTTACTAGCTGACAATTCTGTAAAGCTACATGAAACTTCAAGCTTGTATAAGAAAGTAACCAACACGTTGTCTCTTTCTTCCCATGTCAGCTGCAAACTACAAAATTCAGAGGAACACCATTTGCTCTTGAATTACATAGATCACTTCTAATGCCCTCAGAGCTGTACATATGCATGTGTACATTTCTCCATTATGGACCAGAAAGTAAAGCAGACCATTAAAAGGGCAGCGCAATCATTTCTCTATAGTGGCAATCAAACAACCCACCAAGAGGCCATAGTGATGCAGATTAGAGTTTGTAGATGGTTGATATGTTTGCAGCAACTAAAACCTTTTGAAATATTTGCAGACATGAAACAGGAAGCAGAAATGATTGTTGTGCGTTACTGTGTGCTACCTTCTGCATTGAAAAATCTACTTGAACAAAGACTCTGTCTTGGACTATGTAGAGTGTCCTGAGGCTGCACATTAGATAACATTTTAGGAGAAGATATTAAGAATGAAGCATCAATTGATTACTTTAATGTGGAGCCTTTAGACTTCCTGAAAGTGAATTCAGAAAACAGCTCAAGTTTTATTTCTCTATGAGGAACAAAGATGGCAGGCTGCCTATGCACATAGTCTGTGATGAACTGCAATGTAAACATCTTTAATACCTCATGTCTTTGGTGGCTCCATTTGCAGAGTTTTACCTTTGGTTAAACGCAGTCAAGATTTTGCTGTTGCTAAACTTTTATGAGACTCACCTATAGTTCTCGTAGTAAAACATCCTTCCGAATGCCAGCAGTTAAGTTGTTGAACGATAAGCAAACGGAAAGAAAGGAAGAGAAAGAGAGAGAAATGATGAAAGAGAGAAAGAAAGAAAGAGAGAAAGAGAGAGACAGAAAGAAAGAGAGAAAGAAATGATGAAAGAGAGAAAGACAGAAAGAGAGAGAGAAAGAGAGAGACAGAGAGAAAGAAAGAGGAAGGAAAGAAGGAAGGAAGGAAGGAAGGAAGGAAGGTAGGTAGGTAGGTGCTGGGGAACACAGCATCATAAACTATCAGAAACCTTGTTCGCCTGTTATAGTCATGGACATTTAAATTTGTCGCTAACTGTTGTCAAATATGCTGTGATATTCAACATGGTAAAACGTCATATCAGGAAACACTTGTTAAATAGCAGTAAAAATGAAGTATAACCATATGCTGCCAAGTGAACCATCAGTAGAGACTGATGAACTCTAGGACATTAAAACCCATCAGGTATATCGAGTCTTTCAGAGGGCTGGTCTAGGGCAATCAGGACTAGTAATTCTACCATGCAGATGGGACATAATTTGCTCCTTTCCCCACCTCATGTCATAGACAGCAGTGATTTAGTCTGTTCTAATAATAAAATACGGGGTTTGCTGGTGTACTGTGGTAAGCAGAGTTTCTGTTAAAGTATTACTCCAGAAACTAACCAACTCCAATGCATTGCTTGCACTGATACAAAGACTTCTTTGAATGAAATCTCCAGTGTGTATGTCCTCTGCCAACATAGAAGTGACACTCTGAATTACAGGTTTCAGAAATGGAGCAAAGAAATTAAGTCACAGTGGCACTGTATTTGGCATGAAATAAAGGGATTTGACTCATCACTCACCTTTATAGCTATTATCTGTTTGTATCACATATTATCGTGTCAATCTTGCTGTGTCAAGGGGTCCCTGCAGTGAACAGAAAATCTCTTCATCATGTCTATGCATGTAAATAGAAAACAAATACTATAACACTGACAACATGGGGAGATGTACTTGCCAGAATCTGCCTTAAAATTCAAATTTACTCTTAATTTTCCACCCACTTTTTGGCTTTACAACTAAATGCACTTTCCCTGATTTACTGGATTGGTTGATATTTCTCATAATCTATTGTAAGGTACTCAGTCTTAAGGATCTTGTTTATTGTTGGAGATTTTGGTTTTTGTTGTTGTTGTTGTTTTCTGGGTACTGTTTCTAACAGTGACCCTTTAGACATTTTTATCCTTTTATTGTCCTTGAAAAGAAATTATCTTTCTGAGTGTTTCTAAATACTACATATTCCACTTTCTGTTACATAAAAATTGGTGGTTATTAGCATTCCAGAGGCAACATGTCTACCAAGCTGACTGCACCAAACTATCTGACTTATGCTGCACAAATTTTCTTCTTTATATAAACACAAGCATCTATGGGACTAAGATCATTACAGTAATTTATTATAAATAATGGATAATGTTCATCATCTTAGCATCAGATGGTCACATAATCAAATTATTTCAGTTAAAAATTAATTGTAAAGAAAAAAAATTAACTGTATTGTGGCCAAATAAAAATCAACTATGATTACTAATACATTCTGAATACAAATTTTCCTAGGCAGTATTTTCCAGTGAAATACATAGCGACATTTCAATTCATTCCAAAGGAAAATAATTTGATGGATACTGTGGGTTTTGTAAATACAAACCAGACACAAAATAAGAAGAGCCTAATAGTCAAACAAATGAGCCTCTAAGGGTAGACACCCTTAGGCAAAATTATGAAATTTTGTTATCAGTGAATTTTAAGTAAACACCTCCTAACACACCTTGATATCTATATTTCAGCAAAACCATTATGTTTAACAAAAATCCTGTTCCAAACGACTCACTGAGACTGAAGATGAGGAAGGTGACTATCAGCTTTGTGATCCATCATTCACTGCGCTACCAGCAAGTATCATCTTCCCTATGGTGCCATAGCCTCAAGAGGCTGAGCTGTCTGCAAGGGATCACTGCAGGAGGGCCATGCTGGACATGTTGGGCATGCTGCCTAGCCCACGCACACTGTCTGCATAGGAAAGAGAGATAAGATAATGATTAAGGCATAGAAAAATCAGAAGAAACCAGATGGGGCATCACACAGGCTTTTGCACTTCCATACTTTCATGAAGACTGTAAGACTCTAAGTAGATTCTAAGATGCCACTTTAAAAGCTGAGTTGTGGGAATTAATCAACTATGTCTAAAATAGTATTGTTCAAGGAAAATAATTTTAAACCAGTTTTATCATCCATCATAACAGAATTTTATCTGTAGCGGTTACAAAGATGTATGCATAGAATATAAATATATAAATATACTGTATAGTTATAATTTCCCCCTATATTATCCTTGGTATTGAGCTTCCTGAGGTTGTGACATGGATGGACCAGGGTACACTGGATGAATTTCTGAGCAGAATCCAAGAAAAACGGGGCTCACTTAAAGCATAATTCCTATTAATGCTCCAGAGAAAGCAATTGAGAAAGGAGACAGCTTAAGCTATCATTTGATGTTTTCACACAGATAAAGCATGTTTTCAAAATGAGATAAAACTTCTGNAAGAGTAATTTCCTAAACAAATGGAAGACAAAATTCCTGGCAGAATTCTACAATGAGGTAAACTATGACAAAATATAGCTGGGCTTCATGATGCAAGTTTCAGGTCTCTTCTAGTCCTAGGAGTGGGGTTCTTACATGCCAGCATTAACTCAGAAATGCAAAGTTGTGTCAGTAAGAGCAGAGACAGCTATCTGCACACAGTGAAGGAAACCTCACTTCTATTGATCCACTTCTACTGTAACAGTATTATGTTGATATTCACAGCACTATTTTGCCTTAGGAGGTCTATTTTGTCTTTTCTTGAGTATACTGTTGTGCTTATTTAAATATTATTTAAATTCACATCTCACCATCCAAACATAACAAAGCCTACAAGGAAATTTAAGATGAGATAAGGCAAACTAAAATGGTCTTCAATTTTTAATTTCTGTCTTCCCATTCTGAACAAAAAGTGTGAATGCATCTTCAGCAAGCGAAATATTACTGTGACATTATAAAATTCCAGATGGTGCTGGCAATAACTGAATGAGTTCATATTTCTGATCTAAGTCTCATCAAATAATGCCACATCTGAAATTAATTTGCCCTAGATCTGTACAAGTCAAATAAAGAAAACTGCACCAGCTTTCTACACTCTACTCATTAAAAATATGAAATAGAGAAATCTCTAAATTTACAGAAATTATATTTTTACACATTGCCTAATCAGCATGTAAGATATTTCAGTTATGCATTTTATATTATTTAGCAGCAGCATGTGATTGTACAAAACTATTTCACTGCAACCCAACATATGATCTTACTTTCTGTCATCTAAATTAAGCTATATATTGTTTCCATTTATAATATAGAAAAGGAGACATTCTAGATATTATGGGATGTGTTGTTTGTTTTCTTAAGTGACTGGGTGTTAAAGGAGGAATAGGCATAAAAAGTAGAAATAGGAATTAGAGCTTAACTAAAATGTCTAATAAATTGAAAAAAGAAAATGCACATGAGACGGAAAAAATTGCAGAGATAAAATGCAATGAAAAAAAATCCCAGATTACAAGAGAAAACAACAATAAGGAAATTACACCCTAGACACACCAGCAAATGCAATATCTTTGGCAATAGTACCTGACAAAGGAAAGGTTGCTGTTCTTGGTAACTCTTCCAAAACTATTTTCACTGATGATTTAGTCCAAAGTGTGGTGTTTTATTTATTTTGGTGTGTTTGGGGTTTTGATGGGGTTTTTTTGTTTGGTTGTTTTTTTGTAATTCTAAGAGGTAATATTGGTGAAGAAAGCCTAAGAAGTCTGTGTTTGGTATGACAACATATTGTATTTCCCCATCCCTCAAAATCCGGTTGGGCAGAGTCACAGGAAGTCAGAAGTAAGCAGGTGAGGATGAAAAACCACCTGCACAACCTTAAAAAAAGGCAGCAGGTGTGCAACATGATCACCACAAATTTTTAGCAAATTTCAGTGCTGTTCTACTATGCAGTTTCCACATCGGTCACTGTGAATTTCATACCATTTATGGCTGGAGCTATGTAGGAAGGGGAAGAAAGACTTTCCTTGTAAGATTCAAGCTTCTAGTTTGATCATAGCGGATGCTGCAACTTAAATCATGTCATACTTGATGGCTGTAGTGGGTTTGCAGTGACCTGCCCCCCCACCTTTTGAAACCCCAGCTAAAACTCAGAAAAACACACTGGAAGTTAATAAATGAAGCTTTATATTTACGGCAATGCAAATATACAAGCAAATATTTACAAGATATAACAGATATTTACAGAAATATACAGTAAAAAGGGAATACAGACACCACACCCCTCCTGGAGACCAAAATCCCCAAGAGAGGGAAACCAAAACCCCCTACCACCTTTCCCCCTTTCCCCCAGCTTTATCTCACCATTTGATGATGCTGCAGATAAGCTGAAGATCGGTCAGAAAGATTAGTGGCAGGAAGGAATGAATGGTTTTAGTGATTTTACTCTGAATTAGTTCAAAGGCAGAGAGACAAAAGGAAAATGCTGCTGAAGCCAGCACAGACCCAGAGCAGACTGACTCTCTGCAAGCAGACTGGCTATCTGGATGTTTTGGGAACATTCTCAAAACATTTTTTTTTCTCTGTCTCAGTGAAGCTCGGTGAAGTGGCACTGTAGGTTTAACTCTCTCTCAGCCAATAGTCTAATTTCTCACTCAAATTCTCTAATTTGCTCAAACCAACACAATGGCATACTGGGTTTCTGTTCTAAAGATAGTATAGATAGTATTCATCAGACATACTGCTGTCTGAAAGCTAGGTATCTAGTCCAAGCCCATCACAGAAGAAACGAGCACACAGACTCAATAAGGAGCAATTGAGGTTTCCATTGTAGTTACCGGAAAGCAAGATGAGGTTTTAAAAGCAATTAATTTCAGCCCTGTGTGTCAAAGGTATATAAGATGAGTTTCTTCTTTTCCTCTTTATACAGCAAGTCCAACTGACTTTCTCAGACGAGACACCTTTTACACAGTCTGAACTCAGCCAGAGGAATTTAACCCTTGGTATCTAGCAAGATGGAGTGAAAAGTTTTCTATGAGGGGATATCATAGAATCACAGAATGGTAGGGGTTAGAAGGGACCTCCAGCTGCCCTGCCAAAGCAGGATCACCTAGAGCAGGTCACACAGGAATGCATCCAGATGAGTCTTGAAAACCTCTAAAGCATGAGACTTGACAATCTCTCTGCAGCATGCAGCCTGTTCTAGTGCTCTCCCCCTCCAGTGCAACCCTTACACTAAAGAAGTTTTTCCTCATGTTGAGTTGGCACTTCATGTGTTCTAGTTCATATCCATTGGCCCTTGTCCTATCACAGAACACCATTAAAAAGAGACTACCATCTTCTTGACATCATCCCTTCAGATATTTATAAACATAGATAAGATCCTCTCTTGATTCTCTCTTTTCAGCCCCAGGTCTCTCAGCCTTTCCATATAAGATGTGTGTTTCAGTCCCTTAATCATCCTTGTAGCCCTAAGATATTTGAACATTGCTGTTTTTGGTAATCACTGAATACATAGTATTTATTATTGTATTACTTGGGTAATACAGTATTGAAATCTATCCAGTTTCCAGAACTAGTGTCTATTACTAAGCCCATTTTCATCAGAGATTCAGGCTTTGTTGCTTGTCCTTCTGGACCACCTAGAAGAATGTTCCACAATGTATCAGCCTCATTTCAGGCATCATAAAGAAGTCTTACTTCACAGGAGTTTGTTACTAAATGAACAGTAACAGCTCACAATTACAGTATCCCAATTGAGGACAAACACCAAACAGGAAAAAGTCAAGGAGTATACAATACCTGATAAATAATTCTATCTGTTATAACAAAAACCTTAGCCATTATTGGATTCTGAGAAGCACTACTGGTTTTGTGGATCAGTCCAGCAGACTCTTCTACGTGTAGACATTCACAAGACATAAAATGCCAGAGGACTCAAAGGAACACTGCTATTGCAGATGGCTAATTTGTCTTCATAAGGAAAATGTGTTTTTCTTACTCATTTTGGCAATAGCTTAATGCAGTTCAAGGAACAAAAGAAGCAGACCTGTTCCTCATCTTGTTAAACTACTGTGTGCAGTTCTGGAGGCCCCAGCACAAGAAGGATGTGGAACTATTGGAGGGAGTGCAGAGGAGGGCCACAAAGATGATCAGAGGGCTGGAGCCTCTGCTATGAAGACAGGCTGAGAGAGTTGAGGCTTTCTGGAGTAGAGAAGGCTTCAAGGGGACTTATAGTAGCCTTCCAGTATCTGAAGGGAGGCCTACAGGAGGGCTGGGGAGGGACTATTCATAAGGTCAGGATGAGGGGTAATGGGTTTAAACTGGCAGAGGGAAGATTTAGGTGGAGGGTTAGGAGGAAGTTCTTCGGAGTGAAGGTGGTGAGACACTAGAATGGGTTCCCCAGGGAGGTTGTGATGCTCCCTCCCTGCAGGTGTTCCTTGAGTGAACAGGCCTTGAGTGACCTGTTCTAGTGGGAGGTGTCCTTGCCTATGGTGGAGGGATGAAATTGGATGATCTTTGAGATCTTTTCCAACCTAAACCATTCTATGATTCTATGGTTATATGATAAATAATGATGTTCATACAGGATTGAAAAAAAACCCACCCCACAAATAAATTTTTGTCAAGATTTCCATTTCCATTCAGTTCTTTATTGAATTTTGGGACTGCTCTAAGTATTCATGCTATAATAGTAAAATGCCATGAGATAGATTGACATATATGGATGGATGGGTGGGTGGATTGATGGACGGATGGACATACATATGTGCACAATTACTCTGGAAACAGAGATCTGGGACATGTCGTTAATATCCTTATTAGAGTAGGTTAAAGGCATTTCTATGCAGCTTTAAGTTCTTATCTCAAACTTGACCTCTCAATCTTTCTTAGAAAGCTGTCAGCCAAACACTGTCATAATACATATTTTACTAACATGGCAGAAGGCATTTCGTAGTGTTTCTAAATATACAGCTCTCAGGGATGCAGCAAGATTATTAAAATTAATGGAATTGATATCTCTATACTGGAAAACTAATTGCTTACTGCACAAAATGCTGCAAATTATTAGTGACTTGAATATCATGTAAGGGAACATTTATAACATAATGGATAATTTTGTAATTATAATCTTTGATTACATTATTTAAACTAGGTCACTTATTGCACTAATCTCTTCTGTTATGCCTCCTGGTATAATTACATTAGTTACTAAGTACAGTGTTTTTAAAGAAATTGTGTTTGACATTAAATATTTTAACCTTAGCTATAATGAGATCAGCACAAACAAGCTGCTATCAGAATTGTAGAAAGACCTGATCAACAATAAATTAGAGCACTGAAGAGATAAGTTACAACTTTAATTTATTTTTGACCATTCTTTATTTTTATCTTGTGAAGGTTTAATGAAGTGCTCATTGGGAAAAAAGCGTTTTTCAAAGTGGATGCAAATATACGCATGCAAAACTAGGTAACAGGGGAAGAGCCATGTGTCTGCTCATTCTTCCTGTATGTACTGTAAATTGCACCTGTCTCAGCATATTTCTTTGCAAGCCAGAACACTATTGTGGGTAAAATAAAATCAGGCAACATAATGTGTTATATTTGGAAATTCAAATATAAGGTATAAAGTGAATTTCTTGCAAGACAATTTCAAGGAAAATAAATAGGCAAGAAAAAAAGTCCACTCAAATATCAATTTTCTATAATATAATACAATATCAGAGGTCTAATAATCATATAGCCTTTGCTATAGAATGAAGTGGATGCTGCATTTCTTTAGGGATGCATGAACTGCAGTGTGAGAAGTAGCAATGCTAGGTAGGAACAGACTCCTAGAAATCCAAATCCCAGAAGGAAATAAAAAAGGAAAACTCTGCTATTAAAGTTAATAGAAGCTCACACAGGTAATGATTCACTCCAGATACGCTGAAAGAAATGGAGAGACTGGGCTACATCACTGCAAAATAACAGTTTATGTCGATAATGACATAATTTCAAACAGTCTGTTTTCCATACATTTTGTGATCAAGCTCTATCATTCATTTATTTTCTTTCTCCTTTCTCCTCACTCACCAGTATACAGGATACAAGAGAATAGGGCATCCACTCACATCTGACCAAGACATCTACTGTGAAAAATCTGAGAAATCTCAATTGATTGAATTAAAGTTTTCACAATAAATTGTTGATAAACTGTTTCACAACCCATTAAGTACCCCCAAATATAAATGAATCCTTAAAAGACTATTTTCAAGGATTTTTCAAAGATTCTCAACTTCATAAAATTAAGATCAAGGCTTTGCAAGAAGCCCATGCAAATACAAATTGATGTAACTCAAAGTAATAATTTATGACACATTTTTAAAATCAAAGACTCCTAAAGTGGCCTTCCTTCATCAATTAAATGTGTAAAACTACTTCCTATAGCTGCATTTCTATTGTAAAAGGCATAGTTGAACTCTGTTGCATTATATCCACCTACTCCTTGTGCAATCTGACAGATTTTCATGGGATCTTAACTGTATTCCAAATGAGCATAAAAAAACTATGTTGCTATTGGGAGGGGAAGTTATATTTGGTAAAAGTATGGACTATAAAATAAAATCTGATAGATAATCTGTCCAGTGCAAGGAAGGAATGATTTCCTTTGGAGATACAAAATTATACTAACATAAAGTGGCTATTATTCCAAAAAGGGTCAGTTCCTTGAAGGTGTTTACTTTCAGTAATAATTGCATTGCTCAGAGAAGACCAGCGATAGAACAGTGTTAAAACAATATCTTGTGCACCATTTAAGGAAAAAATATAGAACAAAAGTGAATACAGGCCTTGCCAAATTAATTTTTTTTTTTAAAGCCTAAATTCAGTTACACAGAAAATCACAGGCACTGCTCAAAAAATCTCTGAAACTCACTTTCAGCCTTTTAAGACACTAACATGATGTACAATACAAAAATGCATTAGGTTTAACCATTTCACACTATTTTCTGCTATGTTTACACTAAAGTGAGGAGACATTTGAATTGATTTTCTCTTTAAAACCTCAAGAGATTGAAAAGCTTTTAAGGGAAGCTTTTTACACACCTTCTAATATTTGTTTTCCTGTCTCTCTGTGGACCAGATACCATATATTTTCGTTATCTTTCAGTTGTTTTTTTGACTGACAACCACCTCAAGACTATTTAGATAATAAGGTGATAAAAGAATGGTTACAAAGGACAGATTTCACACTTGTTCTTCCACCTCTCTCTATATATGTCCAACACCTTTTCATGTTCATGATAGTGAGGCAAGGACAAATACTTTTTGTATCCTGAAACCTTATCTAATCACTGCAAAGAAGGAAGAACTAAGAAACTGTAGAGTTATTTATTTTAATCGTTGGTATCCCATTCCAAGAATATTTAATACCAGTAGATTTACTACTACCCACAATTATCTATGATTCTTCAAAGCAGAGACCATTATTATTACCATTATTTCTTTGTCTTGTACTTTAGTTACATATAATTTTACATTAGTCATATTTAAGTGTTAATATTATCTGTGCTAGAGCAGAATTAAGATATCAAGATCATTTGTACTACTTTGTGTTTACTCTCTGAATATATCCAGGCACATAGCCAATGTCACATGGACTGAAGACTTACCCCAATTTGCTTCTGAACTATCAATTCATCACAAAAATTGAAACTGGTTGCCTAGCATTGACCTTAATATGTTGTAGAGAATTTTTCCTGCTTAAAACATCACTTTCCAAGGGAATAATCTCCATAATTCATTAGGAGGAATATTTAGGGTTACATCTCCATACCTTCAATGAACTTAACATAGACTGCCAAGAGGAAAGTATGATAATACACACTCATATTGGTTAATAGTCTGCAGTACTGACTGCTTTCTCCTGCTTTTCAGAGGAAGGAGAATTTACCACTGATTTTATCAGATACAGAAACAAATAAAATTTGAGGGGTATTCCAGATTAACAGTTTATTCCTTGCATATCATACATTCACTACTAGTCCAGAAGAGTCCCCTATAATTTTGTGGACTGACTCCTATGTGATAGAACTTCCTTTATTAATTCCTATTCAAAGCAGAATACACCACATAAAAAACACTGAATCTGTATCCAAATTATTCTAGTAGACCTACCAATTTTAACCTGGACAAGACAAGGGAGCAAGGTTTAAAATGGTTTGAGATTACAATTATTGAAATGGTCTTTCAGTTTAATTTTAGAAGTATGGTGATTGTTCAATTTTTATGGTATATAACACAAAATTCCTGTCATCCAGAGTTAGAATTCTATTACAAAATCATCTTTTCTTTCAAAGGGTGTAGTGTTCTGTGACTATCAAGATCTTTTTCATTTCAGGAAGACCTGAAAAACTTCAGGTATCATCTTTTTCCATGTATGGAAAAAAATTATACTAATGCAAGAAAAATTTCCTATATTTAAATGCCCTCAGTGTTATAAGATGTAAGAGAGAAGAGTTACCATGTTTTTGATCCGAAGTTACAACAGGACAATAATTGCTATGTTACTGAGAGATAAGATCCAGGGGAAACAGGGCTTGCAAGTATGCACATGAGCAGTAGGGAAGGATGGTTTTTAAATAGATTCTAGAATAAAGGGGGAGCTCTGTTCTCCTGTGTTTGTCTTTCTGGGACTTCCTGGCTACATGTCACTGAACTCTGAACCTATATATGCTGAGCCTAGGTGGCTGGGTTGGAGTGGTACCGGTTAAGACCACCATGATGGTGCAGTTCTTGGTGGAGATGTCTACCTTAAGAAGATGGGTGCCAGCCAGCCCTGTGATCTACACAGCTCAGGAGTTTTCCTGGTCAGTTGGACAGGATGAGTATAACCTGCTGTGTTGGTTTGAGCTAATTGGAGAATTTGAGTGAGAAATTAGACTATTGGCTGAGAGAGTGTTAAACACACAGTGTCACTTCACTGAGTTTCACTGAGACAGAGAAAAAAAATGTTTTGAGAAATGTTCTCAAAACACGAGATAGGCAGTGTGCTTGCAGAGGGCCAGTCTGGCTTGGGTCTTGCTGGCTTTGGCAGCTTTTTCCTTTGTCTCTATGCCTTTGAACTAATTCATTGTTAAATCACTGAAATGACTAATTTCTTCTCCTACCACTAAATCTCTCTGATCTTCA
>VWZI01003049.1:66133-89379 GCA_013396835.1 Psilopogon haemacephalus | reverse complement strand
TAGGGGGATTTGGTTTCACTCTCTTGGGATTTTGGTCTCCAGGAGCGGTGTGGTGTCTGTATTTCTTTTTTACTGTATATTTCTGTAAATATCTGTTATATCTTGTAAATATTTGCTTGTATATTTGCATTGCTGTAAATATAAAGCTTCATTTATTAACTTCCAGTGTGTTTTTCTGAGTTTTAGCCGGGGTTTCAAAAGGTGGGGGGGCAGGTCACTGCAAACCCACTACAACAAGCAGATATTTACAATGTATAACAGATATTTACAAGTATATACAGTGAAAAGGTAATACAGAAACACCACAGCCATCTCAGAGATCAAAATCCCCAAGAGCGGTAACCAACCAACCCCTACCAGCTTTCCCTCCTTCCCCAGTCTAATCTCACCACCTGTTGATGCTGAAGATAAGCTGAAGTAGATCAGCCAGGGGGATTAGTAATAGGAAAGAAGTTAGTAGAGTTACTAAGAATCAGCTACAAAAGGAACCATGAAAGAGAAGCAGCCACAACCCAGTGAGGTCTGAAACCATCTGAACTATCTATGTTTGGGTTACACTCTTAAAACAATTATTTTTTTCTTTCTCAGTAGAGCTCTGGGTGAAGTGACATACTGTGTTTTCCTCTCTCAGCCAATAGCCTAACTTCTCACTCAAATTCTCCAATTAGTTCAAACCAGCACATATGGTCAGTTTTTACAAATTCCATTTTGATTGGTGAATATCTGTGGCCAAAGGAGCCATTACACTCAGGCAAATAATATAAATTGAGCGAAGTTGTAAGCAATTGTGCTGCTCTGTGCTGCCTCTGCCTTACTGATCTGCCTCTTTGTGTTCTGCTCTGCTCTATGCACTGCTTGGCTTGTACAACGTGGTCTTCTCTGCCTCATGCTTCAGTCCAGCTTAGCCCTGATGTTTTGGACTTGAAATACTTGGAAATTTAAGTGCCTGAACTTTACCAGGAGAAGGCATTAAGTGCCTCATGACATGGTGAGAAGTGCCACCAACATTGTGCTCTTTGCACATCCGCAAGAGATCCTGTGTGCACCTCTGCAAACCTCAATGCCAAGATGAACCAGACTCAGGTTAGATATTGTCTGCCTCTTTCCCAGCACCCTGCTAGAGTCAGGGAAGATCTGGGAGCCTCTCGACAGCTGTCAAGATGCCAAGTGGTTCCAGCACAGTCTCAAAGGAGCCAGGGACTATCTCTGAATTCTGCACTGCTGTGAGTAAAACAGAATTTCCCTAGGGCTCCAGGCTGCCTATTTATAAGTGGGGCAAAGCCATTTCATGGCTAAACCTTTCCAATATTCTGATTCTCCCAAACTGATGTATTGCCCATAAGCATCCTTGTGAAGATTTTCCTGAATGAATTAGAACCCAAATCTAACTAGTTTGTATACAGTTTGTGGGCAGTGCTTTTCAGAAACAAAATAACTATCTATGTTATAACGAATGCCTCATTAATTACATACAATCAATTCAGTGTTGCATATAAACAGAAGTAGTTCACTTTTGGAACAATTTCAAATAAACTTGTGGAAAGTAGTGAGATAGGTTTTCAACTTAGAATATAATCTTTGAATTATGAAGCAAATGTCATTTCAATTTTAAAAAAGAGCAAACTTTTAGTATGATGTCATGATAAATGTTGCATTGAATTTGGATTCCCCTGCCTAAAGAATTTCTGAAAACCCTCCTCTTAGGCACATGTGCTGCTTTCTTGTTAATGTCTCCATGAGACCCTGTAAACTGATTAGAATTCACAGATAAAGAATCTGAACTGTGTGATCTAAAGATAGTTGTTAAAAGACCAAGTATTTCCCCGTTCATTCAGTGAAGTGATGAAAATATTAAAGGGATTGTTTACTTTACAGTGGTAGTGTCTCTAAGCCTAAGTTCTTTCTACAGTTAGCTGAAGATTGATTAGGAGAACAGGAACGTAGATCAATCCAATATGTTAACTGTGTCACAAGCAGGGACCAGAAAACTTCATATCATTCAAACAAAAGTCTATCCAGTTTTGAAGGTGGCTGAAATTCTTTTAGATTGTTCTAGATCATGATGATGTTGTTGAAATTCTTTAATAAAATATATTTTTGCTGAATGGATCTAGGAAAATATATTTCTGATAACTTCATTCTTTTATTCTCTTCCATTAGATTCTGTTTTGACTACTTTCTGAAACTCTGTTTTTTGCTGTTGCCAACCTTATGTCCTCTGTGGAAGTCTGGCATGTTTATGAAGTTAGGATTTTGTTGTTTGCTCATGTTAAGAAAAACAAAGGTCTCTTCAAATCTGATACAGATTAGCTGACTTTTTGCCATCTAAATAACATGCAAGATGAGGAAAATCTTTAAGGTTATCTTATATCACTGAAAAAAGAAATAAAATTAATTTACACAGAAATGTGAAAAAATGCACTTGCTAATGATCTAACTAGTGGTGCTTTATGCTATTGACATCAAAGCAATGCAGCATCATATTAAGAAACCTTTTACTAACAGGACGAAAGACAGATGACTGCTTTACATATATAATGGTACCTTTATTACTGGGCTTCTTAGTAGTAGTAGATTATTATATTTGTTTGCTCACCATCCTCTAGAGTTGAAAGTTCAATACGTTCTTTTAATGCTATAATAGCATTTGGTTAAAAATCAGTACTGTCTATGACCAACAAGATTCAATGGAGTTAGTATGGTTGTTTGTTAACCATCAGATTTAACTTCCATATTCATTTAGACACAAGCTTTGAGATGAGCCTTGCATGATCTGAAATAAGCTGTCTTATTTGTGCTATCAAACTAATTATATATATGACTGTCTTCACTTGTGGATAAGAAATTTAGTAAAAAAGGTTTAGAAGAGTCTGTTTTGAAACAATTAAATGAAGAAACTATTTTAAAACATTGAAAAAAAGCACGCTCAAGTAATACCTACCCACACAAATCAGAGACTGAAGGGTGTGAATAGTAGTGTTCTGCTGGTGAAGGTTGGTATTGTGCTGCCCAGACCTTGGTAATGCATGCTTCCCACAACATTTAGTAACATCTTAAGTGTATGATAGTATCTTACCTCTTCTCCAGCCTACTTTAGAAGATAATGGCTTTCTGCATACACCCTATTCTAAGTGCCTGCTTCAAGTGCATACCAGGGAGTGTGAAGGGCAGAGGCTTCTTCAAGATCCTAGTACTGACAGGGCTTCCCTGGGATAACCAGGCAGGTCTCATCCCACTGGAGAAAGGCAGGACAATTTTACTTATTAGACAGAACATGTATGTCTTAAGCTATATTTCTATCTTCTATCATGAAAATTAGCATTATTGTTATGAAATAATTAATATTTGCTAAGGCAGAGATATTAATAAGAATATATTAATTATTTATTAATACAAAAGTCTCCCTGTAACTTATGTATAGATTTGGTATTTGGTTGTGCTTGGTTATTTAAATAAAAGGTACATATAAACCAATTTAAACAAACTGGAAAATTGTGAATAACTTGAATTAGGAAAGAGATTAGCTGCAAAATGCCTGCTTGGCCACAAGGGGATTCTATGCCCACAAAGCAAAGGCAGCTGGCAAAAACCTTTACAGAGACTTCATACAAAATTATCTCACTTACTCATGAACTTAAGTGTCCCAAAGGCTGCAGTCTTTTATAATCCAAAATACAGTGCACACTGCACTGATTAAACAAAACAAACAATATGGCATTTGCTATGTGGAATGCTATGTCACATGGGGACTGTGTCATAGGAAAACTTTTCCAGGAGTTGGTGGCATACTTTTGGAGCAGTCTAGAGGAAAGCTGTGCCACCAAAGGCTTTGTAAATGTGGTGATGCTGTGACTGGTCTCCAAGACAACTCTCCCTCAGCTTGTAGTGCAGTGGTTCCTTGTGTGGCTTGGCAGACAGCACAGTTTGCCAGGTGGGCACAAAGATGCTTCTGCTCATCTTTTAGCAGCCACTAATGTTTTTTAGGAACTTAAGGGGTGGGCCACTGGGAAAAGGAAAGGTGACTTTTCTCACTTCGTGGACTGTGCTTTTGGATCTTTTCTGGCTCGCAGGCCATGGCAGCACCTCAGGCTTGGGCTGCAACTTCATGTAGCAGCTGGCATGGATTATTTTCCTGGATAGGAAAGACTTTTCTGGCTGTGAATTTGCAGTGATACATGCTAAGATCGGTGTAAATTTGACCAGTTTTCACTCACAGCATGTCAGCTACAAAGTGAGGTGTTTACCATGTCAGCAAGTATTAAAAATTTGCTGAGATCAATAGTCGGTCAATGGCAAAACAAAAAAAAAAAAGCAAACAAAAAAATCCCCCAAATAATTAACAAATCATAGAATCAGCTATGTTGGAAGAGACCTCCAAGGTAATCTGGTCCAACCTATCACCCAGCTCTATCCAATCAACTAGACCATGGAACTAAGTACCCTTCTTGAACACCTCCAGGGATGGTGACTCCACTACCTCCCTGGGCAGCCCATTCCAATGGCAAATTACTCTCTCTGTAAAGAACTTCCTCCTGATATGCAGCCTATACCTCCCCTGGCACAACTTGAGACTGTGTCCCCTTGTTCTGTTGCTAGTTGCCTGAGAGAAGAGACCAACCCCTGCCTGGCTACAACCTCCTTTTAGGTAGTTGTAGACTGCAATGAGGTCACCCCTGAGTCTTCTCCAGGCTAAACAACCACAGCTCCCTCAGCCTTTCATCATCAGGTTTATGCTCTATGCCCCTCACCAGCTTCAGTGCCCTTCTCTGGACACATTCCAGTACCTCAACATCTCTCTTGAATTAGTGGGTCTAGCACTGGACACAGTACTCAAGGTTTGGCCTGACCAGTGCTGAGTAGAGGGGAAGAATATCTTTCTTCTCCTGCTGGCCACACTGTTACTGATAAATGCCAAGATGCCATTGGCTCTCTTGGCCATCTGGGCACGCTGCTGGCTCATGTTCTGCCTACTATCTACCAGCAGCCCCAGGTCCCTCTCTGCCTGGCTGCTCTTCAGCCACTGCCCCTAGCCTGTAGCACTTCTTGAGGTTTTTGTGGCCAAAGTGTAGAACCCGGCACTTAGCCTTGTTAAATCTCATCCCATTGTCCCACCCATCCAGCCAGTCCAGGTCCCTCTGCAGGGCCCTCCTACCCTCCAACAGATCAACACCTGCTTCTAACTTGATGCCTTCTTCAAACTTACTGATGATGGACTCAATCTCCTCATCCAGATCATCAATAAAGACATTGAACAAGACTAAGCCCAGCACTGGTCACTGGGGCACACCACTAGTGACTGATCACCAGTGACTGATCTTTGCCTATGGCAAAGAGCCCCAGGAAAAACATGTGATCAACCACTTGGTTTCTGGAATAGAGGATATAGGGGGTCAGAAGCAAACTATATGCCAACAGGGAAAGAGATTCTTGCTGCTTATGAAGGAGCAAAAGCTGCTTCTGAAGTAATTGGAACAGACTCTTGACTTCTTTTGGTTCCCAGATTACCAGTTTTGAACTGGATGTTTAAAGGAAAGGGGTTGTCACCACATCACACAACTGATGTTACCTGGTCTAAGTGGATGGTTCTCATAAAGCAATGAGCACGCATGGGGAGTTTTGAACGACCTGGCATAGTGGAGATCACAAACTGGCCAGAAAGCACAAAACTGTATAAATCCTCCAGCAGGGAGAGTAACTCAGGCTGAGGAATCTCCTCCTTACAGCAGTTTGTCAAATGAAGAAAGGAACTATATTTTATTCACATATGGTTCCAGTCACCTTGTCAGAAGCAAGCAAAAATGGAGAGCTGTGGTTTGGAGCCCTGTGCAAGCAGTGGCTGAAGCAAGAGCTGGAGAAGGGGAATCAAGTCTGTTTGCAGAGGTAAAAGCTATCCAACTTGCTCTCTATGTGGCTGAGTGTGGAAATTGGCCCATGCTTTACCTCTATACTGACTCATGGATGGTGGCCAATGCCTTATGGGGCTAAAAGACTGGAAAAGAAATAATTGGCAATGGAAAGGAAAGCCAATTTGGGCTGCTGACTTATGGCAGGACATTGCTACCCATCTAGACAAAATTCCTGTAAGAGTAAGGTGCATAGATGTTCACATGCCCAAGACTAAAGCCACCAAGGAACATCAACATAACCATCAGGCAGATTTGGCTGCCAGGATGTTTCAAACGGATGCAAACTGTAACTTAGGTTTAGACTGGGAACTCCGAGGTGAACTGTTCTCAGCTTGCTGGACCCATGATTCCTCAGGACATCAAGGCAGAGATGCTACCTACCAGTGTGCACAGGACAGAGCAATCGACATATCTATGGACGCTATAATGCAAGTCATACGTGACTGTGACATTTGTGCTGCTATTAAGCAAGATAAGCATCTGAAACCCTTGTGGTATGGTGAGTGATGGGTGAAGTACAAATATGGTGAAGCGTGGCAGATTGATTACATCACTTTGCCTCGTTCTCGGACTGGAAAGCAACATATGCTGACCATGGTAGAAGCAAGCACTGGATGGGTGGAGACCTATCCAGTTTCCCATGCTACTGCACGTAGCACCATTCTCATCTTGGAAAGACAAATCATGTGATGATATGGCATTCCAGAGCAAATTGAGTCGGATAATGGCACTCATTTTAAGAATAACCTCATAAAAACTTGGGCCAATGAGCAATGATTGAGTGGATATACCACATCTCCTACTATGCACCTGCCTCAGGCAAAATTGAACGTTACAATGGTTTGCTGAAACAACTTTTAAAGCACTGGGGAGAAGGAATCTTAAAGAATTGGGAGAAACATCTAGCCCAAGCTACCTGGGTTAGTGAGCAGTAGAGGTTCTACCAACCTAGCAGGGCCAGCTCATTCTGATTTGTTATGAAAGGCAGAAGGTGACAGGGTTCCTGTTATTCATGAAAATAATTTGTTGGGGAAGTCTGTTTGGGTATTCTCCCCTTCAGGGGAGACCACATCTGTCCGAGCAGTGGTCTCTGCTGAGGGGCCTGGCCATACGTACTGGGTTATGCAAAAGAATGGTGAAATATGATGCATTCCCCAAAGAAACTTGACATTAGCAGAGAGAATGTAGATATAAGTTGTTATGAACTATTTTGCAGATAACTGTGGTGCCCATAAAAACTCATGAAGACNTAAAGGGGTAGGTTGTGGCTGTTTGAGCTAGATTTCTAGCTCAGACATAGGAAAAAGTAGCAAAGAGGTGAACATTCTAGGGATAGGCTATATAACAGCAATAATGGATAAGTTAATATAATTTTGTTGGAGCATCAAGAGCCTTATGTCTGGAAATACAGCTTGTTCTCCCCTTTTTGCTGCTTACTGCTGTGCCTGCTGCTATCTTCCCCTGCTGCTGTTTTGGCTGCCGCTGCTGATTCTACTGCTTTGCCGCTGCTTGACCCCTTCCCTATCCTCCTGAAGGTTCTATATGTTTTTTTTTTTCTGTTTTTTTTTTTCCTCTCTTGTAGTAGTATATTCTTTTTATACTGTTATACTTAGTTTAAACTACAAGAAAATACAATTTCATTTTTCCTGACTTTCCAAAAGATTCTGTGTTGTAGTGAGTTTATTCTACTGGGGAGGAGGGTATCCACTTTAAACCAGTACACCTGGCATGCAGTTTTTGCTTAGACATACAGGTATCTTGGATGCAGGGAATGAATGTGTGAGTCAGGAATTATTTTATTTTCCTGAAAACCCCACCCTCAAACTATATACAGTACTAGTTAAGGCTTATTTACAGGCTCTAATTCAGTTGGGAATTCTTCAAATGATGTTATGGGCACGTTTAGAGATTTAGGAAGTCAGAAAATGGAAAAGGCTAAGCTACAAACACAGCTTTTACCCCACTAAAAATCAGGCTGAGCAGAGAATTAAGGGAACAGCAGGCTTTACTCACAGAGATGAGACAGGAAAATGGAGATGATCCCTTGCTGGATTTCTCTGTGGCTCAGCTGCCTTCTGATGCTACAACGAATATCCAATCGTGGATCCAAATGCCAAAGAGTCCAAGGCAGGTGGAAAAGCTGCCAAAATCAGAAGTGTCTCAAGCACTTCTTTCACAAGTGGGATGATTGTGGAATGATGCTGCCTCAGCAGCAGCAAGGTACAGGCACACTGCTAGCATCTTCCTAGCCATGATAGCAACCATGCTTTATGGTCCAAGAGTTGCTGGCTCCAGAGGTCACTGACAAGTCTCTCAAATGGAGCCAAGGACTTGCCAAGCGTGTAAATTTGTGCAGAATGAAGTAAAAGTGAGGAGAATTGTCCAAAAACAGGGGCAGTGCAAAAAACAGCTGTGCAAGTAGAAGGAGCTGTCCAATAGCAGGAATGGTCCAAAATGGGAATTCTGTCATGGCAGGAACTCTTTCAAGGTGGGAACCTGTCCTATTGGGAGTTCTGTCAAGGTGGGAACACTGTGCCTTTTTCTCCATGCTCTATTTATGCTTTTCTATACAAAGTGTCCTTTTGCCATTTTATACTGAGCCTGAACCCAGCCAACCATCAGCCTGATTCCCAGCATGGGCTTCTGCACAGATCAGTACACATGTGGAGAAAGGCACCTTTTGCTATTCCCTGCTTCAGGCCTGCAGGAGGTGGGGGGGAAGCATGTTTTTTTGCTGCCTTCTCCCCATTCAAACTCCCAGAGATGGAAGTGGAGTGGGGGAAGGAAGGAATTTGGAGTGCTCTACAACAACAGGCACGTGGCCTTTGTCTATTTCACACAAAAATATTCCCTGCTTCAAAGGGAAGGACAAATGGAGGTTGAGTTTAAAATGTGTTTGGGCTTGATTTGTCTTTCCACCACAATTATTAAATTCAGATTTGCATCATGAGGACTTATGGTTACATAAGCAAATTCAGATTACCCTGGGTGATCACTTGAAGTGATTATTTCTCTGAACATCCCTGGCTATCAAATAATAATAAAATATTTCTTCATTATGTAGATAGGGAAAGAAAAGAAAGCTCAGTTGCTGTGAAAATGGATATTCTACTTTTTTTTTTTCAGTTCTTCAGGGTTTAATCAGCTCTATCATAGTCACTTTTTTCCCCTTCATTTTCTGAAAATTTTCATTAAATAACTGAAGTTATTTTTCACCATACTTTTAGTGTAATTCCTCTTCAGTCATGAAGCATTTGTTTGTATTTCATAAATTAATTATGAAGTATTAATGGTGAATATTATTTCTGATTATTTATCTTTTTTAACAATGTCTTGTCCCCAAATTATGAGGAAAATTGTCAATGAAATTACATTTGAAAAGGAGGAAAAAAAAGCATAATTTTCCTTCTTATTTAAAAAGCCTTTTATAGAATCAGCATCAAGCAAATACCTTTTTTTGGCTATTTTTTACTCTGTCAGAAGAGGCAAATTCAAAGTGCTCCTGTAAAAGAAATGAGATAAGGAAAATAAATATCTAATTAACTGTATATTTGATATGGGTCCATTTTAAAGGGTGCTAATGTTCTAATCATGTACAGGATGATGAGTATATGTATATAATAGGAATTAACTAAATTGATAATTTATAATGAGTATTTGGTTATGCACAGCAATAGAATTAGAATTCTCTGAAAAAAATTGTTTTGTTATATGAATTATAGATACTATATTATATAAATGAAAATGAAAGGTCACTGATAACACTTTTTCAAGATTAATTAAAATCAGAACCCGTGAATGGGCTAATTTTTCATCTATCATTTTGCAAACATTTAAGTGGAAGTGTTCTTGACATAAGAGTTATAGTTTTGTATTTTCTTATTTCATTATCAATAGTGAAAATAGCCTCTATAAAGAGATTATAATTTTCCACTCTTCATTCCCTCCACTTTCAGTCCTTGAATATATATTTTTTTTTCCGTATATGATGTCTGTTATCTGTTTAACATTGTCTTCTGATCATGTTCCAAGAATGAATGAAGCACCAAGTCACAGTGATCAGATAGTGACAAAGTTGGATAAAAATGGATGACTATTTTGATAATACAGATTTATACTTCTCTTTCTAATTCATAGTCAAATGCACATCTATGAGCTTTCTTTGTCAACTCAGACTGTGCTGAACACATGATGAAATAGAAATGAAAATATTGCAAGTTGACTTGTAATATTTTATAATAAGCTGTTGGATATTTGGGAATTTGTGGTGATTATAGCAAGGAAAATTTGCAAGAAACTTTTCAAGAATGTTTGATCAATTAATAAGTACTATTTCTTAAAATTCTGACTTAATTTACTCTGTTGATGAATACATATACACATGTTAACTATACCAGTTTTCAGTTACTAAGCTAGTGACTGAATATCAGATAACTTTATGTAGAATTTATGTTAATGAGCTGCCAAACCCCAGTGAAATTTGAAACTGAAGTATGTGGCTGCTGTTGGGTCTGTTCACAGATCTGACAAGCAGCAAGATGAAGCTTACGATGCAAAGGCAGATATTCACGTGCAGGCACATACACATTCATACACGTGGAGAGAACATTAACATGATTGCCACAGAATATTTATTTATCAGCACCCACAGAAACATCAATGGCAGTCATGTAAATATGAGCCCAGACAGCACAGAGCTGTTCCTCTTCCCAGTGGATCAGGTTCAGGGTTTACTGGTAGATGTACAATTGCCTTCATTCCAAATTATCTTGATGTACACTACAGCCACAGACGAATCAATCTGTCACAGTCACAATATCAGCACATTTAAAAAAAAAAAAAAATTAACACCTCTGCTCACACATGAAGTCACTGGCTCAGGGGGCAGGCTCTTACAAACGTGAATCTCAAGCAAATCGGTGTTTTCTAACAAATTACACAGACATGGCAGATGGCTCTAAACACTCAAAATATCCAACTACCAGCACCCAAATCTCCCATTACACATGCATATGGAGTGACATCACACAACAAAATCAGTTTGTAATATGATTTAATAAGATAGAATAGATTGCAGTGATCAGAGGTATGGTTCAATCAGACAAATGTACTTGCTTATGGCTGACCAAACATTTTTACTCCATCTTCTCTCTTTTGCCATGTTTGCTCTTCCCCTGTATACTTGAACCTTCCCCTTTCTTACCCTTGCTAGCTCTCAAATAAATAATCTTTCGCAAATTACATTTTCTTCACTGGTCCCAGTTTTTCTATATCCAGATTTGGTAATTCTGATACCCACTAACAAGAAAATTTTGAGCCTTTTATGGTATCATCAATGTGGGTTTGTTGGAATCCAATATAAGAGAGAACAATAATGAGCAGTGTATAAAGCATTTGACCTTCATTCCCCACAGCTTCAGGATGCCTCCCACAAGGGAGGAAGATAGTGGGACATCTGGCCCAGGGATAAAACAAGACATGATGTATATTAAAGACTGTTCTGTACTCTCCTGGATTATGTTGATATGTTGTTTGTATGATGGGATAAAAGGAGTTACTGTGAGGGTGATAATGCCTTCTTTTGCTTTTGGTCTTTGTCTTGCACAGGGCCTTATGCCTGCACTGGCCTGGAATAAAAAGCACCTGCTTCAGTCTAAAGTGTGTCATTGCATTTGTCAGATTACTGACAGCAACAAGCGGCGGAGAATGTGGGCAACGAAAGAACAAAGCAGCTACAGGGCTTCCTGAGATTCTTCTCCCAAACCCTCCCCCCCGGCCCAGTGCTCCTTTTTGAGACTTGATAATGTATTGAATGCCTCTATCTGAACCATCTGTGTGATTTAGCCACCTATATTGCAGCTACCTGTGACTTCTTTCAGCTTCTCCCTTTCTTATTCATCGTGTGCAGGCTTTTCTCATGGCAGGTTCAATAGTTTCTCATGGTCTGTTCTCCTTCCTTAGGGTAGAGTCTAGTTATTTGCCTGCATATATTCACAACTAGTATATAAAAATTTTACATTTTTATAAGTGGTAACTACAAATAAGTAACTCTTGCATCATACGGATGTGCTTTGATAACTTTCAAATTCATCTTCTACTTCATATAGTGAGTTAATACTGCAAGGTATAATCGTACACAAGAATTGATATAGTTAAGACTGAAGAACTGAAGTTTCACGTGTATTGAAATTGCACTGATATGCAGAGTTTTCTCTCTTTTGCCATAAATGGGTTTTGATAAGGTTCCAAACATCTATCTATGGATTAGGTGAAGTTACTAAAAAAAGTTATTTGCAACAACGTGGACTTGTATAGCAAATGTCTCTCCTGAAACTGAAAAGTCAGTGTAGAACATGAAGTCTCCTGTCATTACAGAAGCACTAGGTGTCTCTGTCAAGTCTCAAGAATTCTGATATGAATACTTGTTCTTCATTATACTTCCTTTTTCAAATACGTGGTGAGTTACAGCTAGTTTCAAAAACCTGTTTAGCTTTGCTGCATATAAAAGGGTATACAAATGCAATGCAAGGCTGTCTCATTATACATTTCATACTGGAACCTATTACTTTGATCATCAAATCCCCAAAGCTCTCTGTCTGATTTTAGCCTTCATTTAATATGTCACAACAGCATAAGGAGAATTATATATGGCCTTTTAAAGTTGATTCTAAAGTCTGTATGAGAAATATGAATTTTACCATGCCATTTTGTCATCTAAAATGTTTAATCTTTAATTATGCATTTCAAACATGAGTAAGTTCTTTGGCCATATGTCTAAAAGGAAGTTTAACAAATTTTATTGAAAAGACGTGATAAATCTTAAAATTAAAAATAAATATTTTCTTTCTAATTTTTATTATACTTTGCATTTCAGTAGCAGTTCATGAGCATTACCTAATTAACTTTCCTAACCCATATTTCTGATGTATCCAAGGTATCCAAGGTTGTAGAGCAGAAAGCTTTACCTTGTAATGTATTTTTTTAAAGAAAACATATAGCACTACCACTTGCTCCTGAATTTATATTTAACATTTTTCCTGAATAAGAATTATTTTGAAATTACAGCTAAGTTTCATGCATACCTCCAAAAAAATTGAATTTCCCAATGGATTTGTAGGCATTCAATGAGAATAAAAATAGGCTCAGTTTTATGGATGTAGGCTAAAACATTTCTTCCTCTCTCTGGGCAAAATGAAATCTATGATAAATATTTAAGCTATTCTACACCTTTTTGGTAGATATAGTACTCTGATATTATGTTGGCATATTTTGTGGTGAGCTCTGATTGGAATAAAGACTAGAGAAAGTAGCCAGAACAACACCGCCAATGCACTCAGATTTTTGAATAGTGTAAACATCAATTTTGTTTTTGGGACTATGGTCATTTCAACTCACCACAGGGACTGGGATTAGCCATATTTTTCTGTTTCTGCTATAGCTTGCTTTGTGGCTTGGCCAACAGATGGAGAGAAACTTATTTGCCAAGTCATGTCCTGACAGAACAAGAGATAGCAGGCGTAAAGTAAAAGTCAGTAGGGGTTTTTTTGGTTTTTTTTGTTTTTTTTTTTAAACACTGAGGCTGGTGAAACACTGGAACAGGTTGCTCAGAGAAGTTGTGCTTCACTGGAATTATTTAAAGTCAAATTGGGTGGGGCTTTGAACAAACTGACCAAGTTGAAGTTGTTCCTCCCTATGGTGGGTGAGTAGGAGTAGCTTTAAATATCAATTTCTATCTAAGAAACATTTTCTTCTGCAATATCATATTGATTTACTTAATAAAGCCAAAGGTCTCTTTCGTTGTGTGAGCTACTCCATCAAACATAAAAAAGCCAATATATGACTACATAAATATTTATAAAAATAGGCATAAGTAAGCTTTTTTGCTGTAGGAGGTCCCTTTGGCACACAGCACTAGTTTCCAGTTGGAGTGGATGTGATGTTAATATACATACACATGGTCTATCTGTGTTAGCTCCAGGCATTGACAAGATCATCAAGATTTAGTAGCATGATTTCTGTTATTATGATACAAATTACAAGACACTGATTTGATTAGTCAGTTCTTAATTATAACTGCTTGAATTTCTTTCTGAACTTACAGAATTAAGACATTGAAGGTCTATTTTGTTTTTGTTATTCTTACATATAACGAAGCCTTAAAACCATTATATTACGAATTACTGACCTACTGCAGTGTGCAATTTTCAGTATCAATGATTTTTTTTTTTTTTAAGAACAGATTTGTTACTACCATTATAGCTATCTGTAACAATGTCAAATGTTTATTTACCCCTTATAAAGAAGAATCTCTGTTGTAGGGGAGAGGGGAACTCCACAGAATTATGTAAAAATTATGAATGCCAGCTATGTAGTATTTCTAAATAAGTAAGTGAACAAAATTCATACCAGTATCATATACAGTGACATTTCTGCACTCTTCATTGTAGCAGGAAAGATAGATTTGGAAAGGATAGAAACCTGAAAAAAAAAAGAATTTTCTTCACCACTTAAGAATGAGTACACATAGCACCAATTTAGCTCTTTCACATACTGCTTTTAGAGACTGACTCAAGTTCCTTTTTTTTTGCCTGTAGCTACTTCATAATCTCCTCATAAAAACTCAGTGCTATATATTGTTGGCTTTTCTCTGAAGGTCAGGTGAGTTGATTTGGTGTATAATCATAGAATTGAAAAGCAAACTTTGATAATTTATGATATGGAATCTTAACTTTTGAAAATTTTAGACAATTAACAAATTAATATTTGATAATTTTTAATAAATATCAACATTTAATAATTTTTAATAAATGTCAGCAAAAAACATAAATTTCTGATTAATAAGATTATTAGACTGTGGAATTATGTCAGCTCAATATGTGAAATAATTCATTAAGTGATCCTGAACGTGAATTATGTTTGATGTCACTGATATTTCATGATAGGAATTTTTTTTTTTTTTTAGGTTGCATCCAGTTTATTCAGAAAAAAAAAAGGTATTAAAATTTATTTCAATTTTATATTCATATGCATTTATTTCCTTTAAAAGGACAAAAAGAAACCAATACAAATTCTGGTTTATATGTCTTAGTATTTCACACATTTAAAGAAGAATTTTGTTCTTAGGTTCATTAAAAAAAATGAAGTTTTTTACACCAAATTTAATTCTAACAGAAACAAAGTAAAAAGGAAAATTACAAGTAGTAAAAACATTTATTTACATTTGTTTCCAATAATAATAAAATTAATACATTCTAAATGCATATTTCTCCCTCATACTAGTATTGTGGTGATCAATAAGGGTAACTCAGATTGCATTCTGGCAACCCAGGTTGCATGTGAGACCAATGCAACTGTAATTCACCTTAAGAAGGAAACACAATGTTGATCTGATCTGCCCTTTATTTTACAAGTCATGTTGTTTTATGAGTAAATCCTGTTTATATGTAAAATATCTCCTAGAACATAAAATGTAACTCCTATTTCAAAAGTAAATTTTATTAAAAATTAAGAGAATGTAGAAGGACATAGACTGTCAGACTAGAAGTGCATGTCTCATACAGTTTAACTTCTAGATACTGCAAAAAATTACTTGACATTTTCAGTGTGATTGCTGTGAGGATGCTCTCCATCCATAGGTGGAAACCTATAAACTAAATGAATAAGTTACACGTTGGTGTTCCCTTTTTTTTTTTTTTTTTTTGTGAAATTTGTATATCTTATCCATGAAAATATGTGAAAGTAATGTTTTTCTTCTTTGATAAAAAATCAGTGGTCACTTAATTTTATCTTGTGTCTTAGTGATCATTTCCTAGTATATATTGAGATCAATTAGAATTTTTTTCTACTGTAAAGACATAGAAATAAGTAAAATGAGTGTCATGGATTAGGACATTAATCTGTCACACTGAGTTTCCTACTTTTGCAGAAAATTAGAATGTCAGCCATCCCTAAAGTTTATGAAACACTATTGGTGGACCTCGCTTTTCTCAGGATAGGAAAATTAATTTCAGATGTGATTTTACTTCACAATCAGCTTTCAGCTGTTTGTTCTTTATAGATTCACAGATTGCATCATATTGGAAGGAATACTCAAAGATAATGTTGTCCAATCCCCCTACAATAAGCACGGACATATTGTAAGAAGTTATGTTTGTCTTCATCTAAATGCCTCAACATTGTTGCCATCCCAAGGTGTTTTTACACCAGTGTCCCAGGGGAATTCCTGCTTATCTCCAAGACCACAAACACTGTGGATGCTGGGGCTCACTGCTACTTTTTGATGGGCTTTCTGATGGACAAGACTCTCAAAGTTGACTGACATAGCATTTTATAGCCAAAACAGCATATCCTCATGTTTGCCTTCCTGAGGTGTTTTCACACTATTATCCCTGGAAGACCTTTTTTATCTACAAGACCACAAGCTCTGTGACAATAGCAGCTGATAACCAGACAAGGTCACAAGTTTTGCTCTCAAGAGTGTTACTGTGAGACTGGGACTGGCACACATAACTAACCATGGGACCTGTACTGACACCAGTCAAACATCCTATAACCTTGGCAACGGAATGGGGGACTGTGATTATATATGGGATTGGAAAAGGCATAAAACCCCAGAGGTAATGGGGAAACTTTGAAGCTTCCTCACCAGTCAAGACTTTAAGAATCAGCAATATATGACCTCCAGCCACAGCAGTAAATATCCTTGCTTTTTATTTCCTGCTTTTCTCACAATTTTAAGACTAACATCTTAATTGTAAATTGTAAAAACAAATTTTCTAGGGAATTCAGAGAGTTCAGGAGGATGGATTCTCAAGAGGCTGAACAAAATACAAAAGATATACTTGTCCCATCCCTTGGGTAAAAAATATGCTATATAGTTTGAAGCACAGCTTGTTTTCTCTCCTTTCTTGTTTCCTTTTCCCTCTGTTTCTCTCCCTTTGACCTTGCTTGCTTCTGTCCTCACCACTGACTGGGTGTGGGGAGAGATAATTTTGCATTAGCCTGTTAAGAGCCTCTGGGCTTTGTCTGGGGGGAGGGGTCTAGGGGATTAGCTGATCTATTGTCTAGTTGTATACATATATATGCATTTGTATATGGTTATTACCTTTTATATTTAGCCTACTTTTGTAATTAATAACTTCATTTTACCCCCAAATTTTGAATACATGTAGTAATTACTTTTTTGGGGGGGTAAATCCCAAATTCTAAGTGGTGTAAAACCACGGCACCTATATTTCTAACTTCCCCTAGTGCATACATAAGCAAAATAAATGTTTTTCCCAACCCAACTACTCACCCCCTTCTTGGTTTCATTCGGGGAATCCATGAAAGAACCATCACTTGGGCAAAAGCAGATTGAGACATACCTCCAACTAGATCAGGCTGCCCAGGGCCACATCAAGTCTGATCTTGTATGTCTTCAGAAGCGAGCTCTCAACTATGTCTCTGAGCAACCTGCTCCATTATTTCACCACTCTTGTTGTAAAGAACTTCTTCCTTATGTTGTCACTACCTCATTATCCTGTACAGCCCTGGTCAGCAGAGGGGTTTGCACTAAGATGCAAATAATTGTCTTGGACTAAATAAAGGCAAACGAATACCAAAAGGCTGAAGAATTTCCTCAGCCTTTCTGTAGATTCCCTTCAGTTAGTAAAATGTAACTACAAGGTATTACTGTAGTCTTCTTTTCTCTAGGCTGAACAGTCCCAATTCCTTCAACCTGTCTTCATGAGAGAGGTGCTCCAGCCCTCTAAGAATATTTGTGGCCCTCTCTCTGTCTCTTCCTACCACCGTCCCCCCACTGCCCCACTCTCTGGAGATATTCAAAAACCATCTGGATGCATTACAGTGTGATCTTCTCTAGGTGATCCATCTCTGGCAGAGGTCTGGGCCAGATGATCTTTTAAGGTCCCTTCCAGCCCCTGACATTCTGTGATTATATGGACCCACTTCATTAGATGCACATCTCTCTTATGTTGGGGGCCCCAAAGCTGCATGCAGTACTCAAGGTCTCACAAGAGCAGAGATGAAGGGCAGAATCACATCTCTCAACCTGCTGGCCAAGATGTGATTTACTTCCTGGGCTGCAAGCACACATTACTGGCTCATGTCCAGCTTCTCACCCACCAAAGGGTGCCCTTATTGTCTTTATGATTGATGAAGATATTGAACAGCACTGGTCCCAGTACAGACACTTGAGGGACACCACTTGCCACCCGTCTCCATCTGGACATCAAGCCATTGACCACTACCCTTTGTATATGATCATCCAATCAATTCTTTATCCACTCATCAAATCTCTATCTCTCCATCTTAGAGAGTAGGATGCTGTGTGGGTCTGTGTCAAAGGATTTACAGAAGTCCAAAGAGATTATATCTGCTGCTTTTTACCTGTGCACTGATAGTTACATCATAGCATCATAGAAAGCCATTAGGCTGCTTAGGCAGAACCTGCCCTTGGTGAAGCCATGCTGTCTGTCTTGAATCACCTTCCTGTTCTCCATTTGTTGTTGCATACCTCCCAGGAGGATTTGTTCCATTATCTTCCCGGGTACAGAGGTAAAGCTGACAGGTCAGTAATTTCCAGAACTGGTTTTGTTTGCTGCTTAGTGTTTGGTTATTTTATTTTGATTTTTTGTTTTGTTTTGTTTTGTTTTAACAAACATTTCTTTGCCTATTTTTTTTTACTCCCCTAGTTTATTTATTTTTTTCCTTGTTTCCCCTTAGGCTAAGCTTGCCATTTGTTGGCAAACCATTCCAGTACAGACTTTCACACACCTACACGTGCATGCACAATTGGCCAGAATTTCACTGGTTCTGACAGCCACTTCCTTCTCACAAGCTTGGCCTCTAAAACACACATCCCTCTATCACAGGCCACTTTGCCTACCTGCCAGCTAGTCCATCTTGATCTTTATTAGCAATTACACCCTTCTTTGTACTCCTGCATGCATACCAGTCATGAGCAAATTGGACACATGGTCCCCTATGATCCCAGTCCCATCCCAGTGGCTGGCACTCGGTTTAACTCACTCTGGTCTTTCCAGTTGCTGACTATAGGCCATGAAACTAGACTGGCAGCTGGCATCCAGACAGTCACTCGCTCCATCTGCTGCGTCATGGAAACCCTGTGTTGCCACCATTTGCTTCAGTGAGCCTTCCATACACACAAACACACAGAGTATAGATTCCCTCATATAGGCAAAGAGTTAGAAACAGGCAGAGGCACTACTGATCAGGAACAGGGTGGACACGTACAGTTTTTTGTATGTGACCAGCCCCTCTTACCATCTTATTCCTCCATTTTCCAATGCCTAATTCTCCCCAAATCCCCTAAATCATTCCCTTTTCCAACTTTTTTTTCCCTCCCTAAGAATCACACATTAAATCCCAGGTAATCTTAAAAGGGTCCTCCTTTGAATCCCATATACCCAGGCAGCAACCCCCATCAGTTTTACAGGTGCTTTAGTGTTGACTTATCTTAATGACTTTGTATCTAAACACCATCTGAGGATTTCCCGGGACAGCCCTGAGAAAGAACTGTACAGTGTCCTTTCCTCTGAGTCTTTACTTTGGAATCCTTCCTGACATTGCACTCCTGTGCTCATCTGGACTTCAGAGGCTGTCGTGGGTCTGGAAATAGTCATGTGCACTGGATTAGAGCAAGGCCTAACCTGCACGATCCTCCAATAAAAACAAATGAAGAAGAAAAGTAACACACACAACTCAGGGTTGAGGTAAAGTAGTAAGGATTTAATATAATGTAATATATCATAATCAAAATGCATAATTGCTCTATCTAATAATCTGATTAATGATAGAATGATAAAATGTTTTAGGTAGGAAAGGACCTCAAAGATGATCTAGATCCAACTCTCCACCATGGGCAGGGACACCTCACTACAACAAATGGCTGAAGACCTCATCCAACCTAGCCTAGTAATACAATGCATGATTACCTTATCTTAGCCTATCTGCAGAAGAACCTCAGTGAAATACAAGGAAAAAAAATAAATGCATAAAACAAAACCCAACTCCCACCTGTCTCACTGTCATGCCTGCAGAAAAGATCCAATACCCAAGAACTCAGAAAGCAGAAGCAGCAACCAGAACAGGAAGCCTTCCATGTTGTAATCTGAAATTCAAGCCCCATAATACTTTGCTCCAGTTAGCACTTTCATTTTTTGAAGCTGACATGGCTGCAGAACAGTATGAATAACAGGAGCAGATTCAGTTCAATCCATGATATTCTCCACGATATTCTCCACCTTTTATTTTACACCATCTGAATTGTGCCCAGTAACAATCAACATCAAACAATAGACATCATATGTCAGTGAATTGATTGTGGGTGATTGAAGAGGAAGGAATTATAAATTATGTACCTTTTATAATTTCCAAAAGCCCCACCCACAATCTATGTGTAAATTGGTTTAAGTCTGGGTCCTTCATTCGGGAAAAGTCTTCACAAGGATGCCTTTTCAGGTAATTTAGGAAAAATCAGAAAAATTGGAAAGGTTTGGGCATGAAACAGCTTTGCCCTACTTACAAATGGGAGACTGTCGCTTTCACGGCAGCGTCCAGAGTCCAGTGCCCTCCAAAGTCCAAAATGACTGTAGGCACAGCTTTCACGAAGCCACGATCGAGAAGCAAGGCAGGGGAAAGCCGGGGTGCTCCGTGGTGTTCCCATGAATGGCTGCAGTTTACCATTAGAGGCAGGTCCTGCAGCAAGAAACCAGGATGCGACGGTGTAAAAGCGGGGAGCATGTGCTTTCTTGTCACTGTCCTTCCAGATGCTCCTCAAGGTCTGGGTCAAAGTCCCTGCAAGGTCCATGCAAAGTCTGTCTCCAGGTCTGTGTTCAGGTCCCAGTTCAGGTCCTTGCAAGGGTCCGTGTTCAATCTGTCCAGTTGCCATGTATATACTGGGGCGATTTATTCCTTCCCTGTTCAAGCCCATGGGGGTGAGGGGATGGGAGAAGGTACTTTATGCCTATTCCAAACCTCCGGTGACAGACATGGGGAGGGAGGAAGACTGTTTCCCATGCCATTCATACCTCTGGTGGGGCAGTGCCTTACCCTGCCACAGTGGACTTGGGTGTGCCCTGCCACAGTCAGTCACTGTCCATTCTCACTCAAAATGAGTTTGCTTCACAGTACACAGAACACTACTCACTGCAGATGCTCTGGAGCTCCACTCTGCTCCCGTACAATCTGGTATAGTCCATGACCAGTCCAAATAGTGTGGCTGTGAATCCACCCCTGGGAGAGTCAAGTCCAGTGACTCCTTCCACCTCTCCAAGTGAAAGCCAACTGTGGTTTCATTCCAGTGCTCAGCTTCCAATGCACACAGGAGTGGAGATCCCTCTACTGCAATGAAAATGCAGGTGGGTTTCACCCCTCCAACATGCCAAGCCATCAGTTCCACGCAGTCTAATAAACCTAATTATCCCTCTCCTCCATCTGGTTGGAGGCAGGGCCCCTCTAATTCTGACTGGAATCATATGCATCTTGTGAATATGTTTTGTGAAACCTTTTGGAAGACCCAGGTGCGGTATCAGCTTGTCTGCTCTTCTTGAGTGATTTTCCCCTGTAATTCACATACTTTGCAGCTAAGACTGAAATGGTTTTTCCACCTCACTTCCTCATGCCCTCCCCATGTTCACGCAAATAAAACTACACAGTAGCCTGCGATGTGTACCTCTCAGATTCTGTCCCTCAGACAGGGGAGTATCTGTTCCTCATGTCTGAAACACAGGCCTGTACAGAGGAGGATACATTTTGCTCACTTTCCTGAAACCTTTGCTACTTCCATCCACTGTCCTTGGCCATCTTCCAAAGCCCAGTAAGAGCTGAGGGAGCAAACAGCTATTTTGTTCCTCAGTTCAACTTTATTCTTACAGTTCTAAAGACTAGTGTCTTAATTTAAAATTGTAAATAAAATTTTGAAGAGAATTGGAGGGTATGTCCCAAAAGGGAGCTGAAGAGAAGAGGTAAATATATCTCATTTGATTGAATTGTTATTTTTCTATATAATCTGAGATTCAAAACGTTCTTGCTCTTCTTGCTTGCCTGCTTTTCCCACTGTTTCTCTTTTCTGGCCTTCTCTGCCCTATGCTGACCTTTTATTTAGGCTACTTGTAAGACTGGGAGAGAAGAGAAAATATTCTGTTAGCTGGGGTCTGAAGAGCACTATCTGTCTCATTGTCATCAGGAACCAGGATGCCCTTATCTTCAAGGATTTTGAAAGTCATGCTAACATCTTAGCATGAGTCTGCAGCAGCCTACTCCATAATAAGTTACTGACTTTTGATCCAGGGGGATTAGCAGGGCTATTGTCTAGATGCAGATGTATATATGTATTTGTATATACTTATTACCTTTTATATTCACCCAACTTTGTCAATAATAATTACATTTTACTTCTGAAATTCTGAATAGTGTGATGACTCACCTCTGGGGGGTAAATCCCAAATCCTATGTGGTGTCAATCCACCACATTTATCTTCTGCAGGAAGAACTGTTCTATGCTTATTTTACCTTACATTTCACCAGCTTGTCAGGATTTTGCTCTTGCTCAGGGGTTAAATTCCAAACCTCCACAGGGGAGCACTGTCTTAAGGTGACACTGAGCACCACTGCAAGCACATCATCCCCCAGAAAGTAATAGCAATGGAGAGATGGGATGCTTCCTGATACAAGCAAGATGTCTGTTTATTGAGTGCAAAGCACCAACTTATATGCTCTAAAACCCAAAGCCTTTTACATTGTGTCAAATATTAATTGATTGGTACAGCTGTGTATGTCAAGCTTATCGAGATGCAAATGTGTATTCGAGCAAAGCTTACATTCTTTTTACTTGGCGTTGCTTAGCTCCTAGACTCTTGTTATCTCTAACAAAAACATCTGCCAAGTTTCGTCTCTTTAGACCTTCAGCAATATCTATCTGTACCCTAGCAGCACTTTTCCACCAGCTCAGTGGCACCCTGTACCCATAGCTTTCGTTCCAGTAAACTCAAAACATCCTTGCACCAGTCTCTCAGTATTCTGAGCAAAGGCTAACAAAGGAATTCCTACAAGAAAGTAAACACAATACATGACAGGAAAAAAAAGAAACAAAAGAAAGCCTACATAAAACTCTCTTAACAATATCCAAGCCTTAACTCATTCCTGTTGTTATCTATCTTCTCATTTACTCCTCTATCTCAACCCTTTTTCCTTCTGACAAAATCTTACTGTCTTAATTAAAACAGCTGCTTTGCATGCCATGAGTTGAGTGCCAAAAAGTAAAATGTAATGGTTTAGCACAATGGCTAACCTGCCTGCTCCACACACCTGCCCCCC
>VWZI01003049.1:46959-60949 GCA_013396835.1 Psilopogon haemacephalus | reverse complement strand
TTGGCAACTTCATCTGCCAGTTCCTTCAGGACCCGTGGGTAGATCTCATCAGGCCCCATGGACTTGTGCAAGTTCAGGTTCCTTAGGTGCTCTCGAACATGATCTTCAATTACAGTGGGCAGATCTTCACTTCCCCAGACCTTACTTTTGCCCTCTGGAGTTTGGACATCGTGGCTGGAGCACTTGCTGCTGAAGACTGAGGCAAAAAGTCATTGAGCACCTCAGCCTTATCCATATCCCCTGTTGCCAGCTCTCCATTTCCCTTCTGAAGGGGTCCCACATTCTCCCTAGTCCTCCTTTTCTCACTGATATACCTGAAGAAACTCTTCTTGTTCCCCTTAATGTCCCCAGCCAGATTCAACTCCAGCTGTGCTTTGGCTTTCCTGACTTGATCTCTGCTTCCACGAACAATATCTTTGTATTGATCCCAGGTTTTTGTTGGTCTTACCTCATGCCATGAGGTTTTTTCCACTGGATTTTTTTCCCCTTCTGTTGATGGTGGAGGTGTGACAGAGAAGTTTGGTGGATGCCATGCAGCCAATCAAGGTCATCTCACCTCTAGCACTAATCTAAAATCTAATGCCATTTATATAGTACATGAGTGTTATACATACAGTTATATTCTAGTATGTATTTAATACCTCTCTAGCAAGAGAATTAGAGTTTATCTGCTATTCCACTAAATTTAAAAAAAATCTGTAATAACAATATAAAAAATGTTCTTAGCTTCTTTTTTAAGCATATAAAATACATACTAGTCAGGCATCTTGCTGTAGACATCTAAATCTGATTAAATCTGTGTAAAGAAACATTTAGTCATCAATTGAATGAATCATTTCCAGTAAAATGTAACAAAATTTCTAGTACATAAAGATCAAGGTTCTTGGCTCCAACTCTTTGTATTCTGTATTTTGTAAGAATTTATACATTATTCCTATTTATCTATTACTGCTGTAAGAGGAAATAGTTGGTGTGTGTTTTGTCAGCTGTCACAACAGGCTGATAATCACTAGGTTACTGAGAGATAAGACCTGGGGAAAACAGGGCTTGCAAGCATGCGCATGTGCAGTAGGGAAAGATGTACGGAACAGATTTCAAAATAATAAAAGAGGAGCTCTGTTCTCCTGCATTCTGCCTTCTGGGACATCCTGGCCATACATCACAGAATTCTGAAGCCATACATATACCGAGAACCTAGGTAGCTGGGTTGGAGTGGCACCAATCTTACCACCATGATGGTGCAGTTCCTGGTGGGGATGCCTACCTTAAGAAGGTAAGTGCCTGCCAGCTCTGTGATCTATGCATCTCAGCAATTTTGCTGGTCAGTTTGATAGGGCGAGTATAACCTGCTCTTTGACCAATAGAGTTACTTGTCATTCCTTGTCATATACCTTTCTCTCTACGATTTAGTATTTTATCTATAAGTATTGTAGTTTACAGTATATCTTTCTCTTTAAGATTTTAGTATTTGATCTACAACAAAGTTTTGAAATTATACCCATAGGAAGTGTGCTGGTTTGAACTAATTGGAGGATTTGAGTGAGAAAGTTAGACTGTAGGCTAAGAGAGGAAAACAGATGGTGCTACTTTCCTCAGAGCTCTACTGAGAAAGAAAAAAAAAATTGTTTTAAGAGTCGTAACCCAAATATAGGTAAGTCTGATGGTTTCAGACCTCTCTGGGCTGTGCCTGCTCCTTTTGCGTGGCTCCTTTTCCCTGTCTTGTGTAGCTGATTTTCCATAATTCCACTAACTTCTTTTCTACTACTAACCCCACTGGCCAATCTACCTTTGCCTATCTGCTGCATCAACAGATGGTGAGATAAGATTGAGGAAGAGGGGAAAGGTGGTAGGGGTGGTTAGAAACCCCTCTTAGGGATTTTGATCTCTGGGAGGGGTGTGGTGTTTCTGTATTACCTTTTCACTGTATATATCTGTAAATATCTGTTATACCTTGTAAACATCTGATTATATATTGTGCATTGCTGTAAATATAAAGCTTCATTTATCAACTTCCAGCCATTCTGAGTCCTAGCCTGGGTTATATCAAAGGGTAGGGGGACAGGTAACTGCTAAACCACCACAGCAGGGTACTCATGTATGTGTACATTCCCTGATTCCCAAAGCACTCACTGGAACAACTGCTGGCTGAAAATTTTCCTTTTTTTTTTTTTCTTTTTAATCAGAGAACCCAACTTCCACAAGTATCAGATTTTCACAGGAAAATAAGTCACATTGAAATCAGAAGCATATATAAATGACTCACTTTGAATGAAGCAAAAATACTGGTTATTGTTATTATTATTTTTATTTTCATGCAGTTTCATTATGAACTACAATTTGCTATTAAACTTGCTGGGTTCATAGAACATGGAAAAGGCTAAAGTACTGAATGTTATCTTTGACTCAATCTTTACTTGCAAGACTGAACTTCAAAGTTCCCAGACACCAGAGACCAAGAGATTTATCCTTTTCCTTGGCAGAAAAGGATAAATCAGAAAACACTTAAGGCATTCATAAACCATGGATATTCATGGATCCTGATGGGATGCACCCTGAAGTGCTAAGAATGTTGGCTGATGTCATTGCAAGGCCATTCTTGATTGTCTTTATACAATTCAGGCAAGTGGGGTAAATGAATGAGGCCTGAAGAAATGCAAATATCACTCGTGTCTTCACATGAGTTTTCATTTAGTTCAGTTTGTTATGATCTTTGATTTTCCATACCTGTTAAAAACTGATAGGACTATGCTCAAATAATTGTACTACTTTTCATTTTTAAGGGGGAAAAAAATCCAACCAACTAATTGAGTAATTGTTTTGGGTCTGTTTTGCTGTTTATTTTGGGGATTGTAGGTTTTGTTTGTTTATTTTTTGTAGTACTTTTAGAATGTATATATAAATCCATACTTTTAAATTGTTGCTAAATTAATGTCTCCTAAAGAGTTTCTTATCTTTAAAAAATGAGCTCATGCCTTTGAAAAGACAATGTTAAAACATTTCACAGTAGACCCAGATGAAGATAAGGACTTAAAAACACTTTATGGCTATACATGTTATTAATAAAAGAAAGAACTCAGTGTCAAATACATTTTATAAAAATATTAATAGTGAAAAAACTGCTATGCAACTTGAAGTGATTTCCTTTGAATTCTAATATGTTTAGTATCAAAAGAAATTTTGAAGTGCTTTATTATTAGATGGTATGTGCTTATTCTAAGAGGAGTATAATAGGGATTTTCTCAGGTTTTGTTTTTTAACTGTAGAGATTTTTATATCTTAAATACATATTCTCTTACACACATGCAAAAGTGACTAAACACAAACAAATAAGATCACAAAAAAAGGATAACTAGAAAGAATAAGAAAAAAAAAGAGTAGCATAATACTAAAAACCACATAATCATGTAGCCATTGCAAAATGGCTACCTACGTATACATATTCTGTCTAGATTGTTGTAAAGGAGATATGTACCTAGAATGTTCAATAAAATAATGTAAAATAATCACACCAAAATTCTAAGTCAATGTCTAGGGGAAACCATACTTGACAAAATTGGTAGCTTTTTTGTCCCACATGACATCCTGGTCACCAAACTGGAAAAACATAAACTTGATGGGTGGACCACTCACTGAATAAGGAATTAGCTGCATGATCTCATGCAGAGAGTGACCAGTGACAAGTGGCATCCCTCAGGGGTCAGTGCTGGGACCAGTGCTGTTTAACATCTTTGACAGAGATATGGGCAGAGGAATCGAGTGCACCCTCAGCAAGTTTGCAGATGACACCAAGTTGTGTGGCACAGTTGACTTGCTGGAGGGCAGGGATGCCATCCAGAGGGACCTGGACAGGCTGGAGAGGTGGGCCCAGGCCAACCTCATGAAATTCTACATGGCCAAGCGGAAGGTCCAGCATCTGGGTCAGTGCAATCCCAGGAACAGCCAACTGTGGAGGCCAGATAGTCAACAGTGTCCCAGGCTACATCAAGAGAAGTGTGTTCAGCAGGGCAAGGGAAGTGATTCTCCCACTTTGCTCTTGTCAGACCCTACCTGGTGTACTGTGTACAGTTGTGACACCCCCAAAACAAGGACAAGAAGGGCACGGAACTGTTGGAGTGAGCCCAAAGGAGGCCATGAAGATGATCAGAGGGCTGGAGCACCTCTGCTATGAGGACAGGCTATAAGAGTTGACATCTTCAGCCTGGAGCAGACAAGGCTTCAAGGAGATCTTATAGTAGCCTTCCAGTACCTGAAAGGGGTCTACAGGAAGGCTGGGGAGGGACTATTCACAAGGTTTTGTAGTGACAGGACAAGGGGTAATGGGTTTAAACTGGAAGAGGGGAGATTTAAATGGGATGTTAGGAGGAAGTTCTTTACAGTGAGGGTGGTGAGACACTGGAATGGGTTGCCCAGAGAGGTTGTAGATGCTCCCTCCCTGGAGGTGTTCAAGGCCAAGTTGGATGAGGCCTTGAGTGACCTGTTCTAGTGGGAGGTGTCCCTCCCTATGGCAGGGAGTTGGGACTAGATGATCTTTGAGGTCCCTTCCAACTTAAACCATTCTGTGAGTCTATAAACTAAAAATTCAAAATGAGTGCAAGAAACACATAACATTAGATCTTCTTTGTCAAAGGAAACAAATGCATTTTAACAGTGGCTAAACCAATATACAGTTTAAATGCACAGTACAGAAACTTTCAGTCTTCCACAGTCTTCCATATAACCTAGAGTGTTTCTGTTTACAGAATGATTTCTCTTTATGTATTCCAATTAAGAATAACAATACAAAATCTTACTTAGGTATCTATTTTAACCAATTAAACAAATTAATTAAACAAATTTCTCCAAACTTACATCAATGTTGCAAATACTAGACACCTGATTCAAAATATCTAGGTAACTTTAATATTGCTTTAATATTGCTTCCCTCCCTCTTGATCCTCCTCCACTTATTAATTCTCTCTTTGACTATCCTGTACTGTGGCCATCCTATCTGGGAGGAAGCCAGTGTGTTGAAAGTGGCCTTGATTTTGTGCAGTATTATTCGGCTGTGTGCAGCTATCAACTTCCTGGGCAAATGTCTGCAATGGCATTACTGAGGGGGAAGCATTTCCTTAACACCACTTTTGACTGGTTAGCATGGTTCACTATATGAATTGGAAGTGAGTAGGAACTGTAGTCAAAATGCTTATCGCCTAGGGCAGGAAAATAATTAGGACTTGCTCTGGCTCAGTGCCTTGCCACATCAACAACAATGACCTTGTTTGGCCAGGCTTTTTCTGTTATGCTTTTGAAATATGTGAAAAAGCCTTTGTACCTGATGAGTCAGAAAAGACTAGTGAACTATGAACATGAAAAAAATATCAGATTTTCCATAAAACAGTACAAAGAAAATAATTAAGTGACTGTAATTCAGGATAAAATATGCTACAGTTTGGTTTTATCCCCACAAAACCAGGATTCTTATAAAGAAATATAGTTTCCTACATTTATATAAAATTATACATTTAGTCTTATGTAGTCAGCTACAGTATTTCTACATTCAATGAAGAAAGATTAGCATTTTTGGAGAACAAATTATTCTACTTCTTTAAGGTATCTAGATGCCTTCAGACATGACTATTGATCTAGCATAACAGTATGGGCAGAATTTATTCCAAAATTTATTCCATTTATTAACTTTGATAATCAGAAATCTCATCATAGACCATGATTTTTAATAATATTTTTTTGTGTGTGGTCATGAAAATTGTTACATGGAGGAAACACAGGGAATCTAGAACACTTTAGAAACAAATAGCAATATAACAAACATTAAACTATTTTGGAAAGAGAATCTTGCAGCTAATATATAGCTTGCCCTCAAGGTATACCTGGGAGGCTCCTTTCTTCTAAGGCAGAAGGCACAATAGAATTCAGTTATAGAGAGGCTTACAAATATTTACTCACAAAATATTATCTCCAAATTCCCAGATCTGAATTACAGTTTCTGGACAGTACCCAAACACTTGAGGGGACTTCTGTCGGTGTCTTCATAGCTGTTGAGGGTTTTAGGGTATCCCAGGCTCTAACAGGGTGTAGGGAAGGAGGGAAAATGATCTCTGACCTAATCCTGGTTCCTCTTGGACTCCAGACTTGGCACAGAGGTTTGCAGAGGTGCAGGCAGGAGGTCTTGCAGATGTGCAGAGAGTATGATGTCAGCGGCACTTCTCACCACATCATGAGGCACTTAATGCTTTCTCAGAGTCTTTTATATAAGTAGATCCACACCCCCCGCCATGGTTTGTAGATGACTGGTGTCAGTGGGCTGCTTGAGTGTCTCTTATGATACACTTTCATTTTCATAAATGTCAAAAAACAGTCCTGTGGCACAAGCAGAGCCAGTCTACTGAGGCATAGGTAATTAGCGAGTGGGTACAGTCAAGTCTTTTAATTCCAGAAACTTAGCAGAAACCTTCACTGAAAGGTTACTGACATCAAAACATTTTGTCATATCAGATTCCTTTGTTTGACCTCTTTATCATGAATAATTGATACTATATTTTCTATGTGAAGATTGCAAAGAAAGTGTGATGTATTTAAACCATGGACTTCCAGGTAGCTAAAAAGAATTGCAGACCTCTTGCTGTGGTCAACAGCAGACATAATTTTTTAGGAGCTAAATTATTCCTGAATCTTCTCCTAGAATATCTAGCAACTGCTTCAAAACTGCTTTAAAAGCTGTCCTTGATGAAAATGAAACCATTCTAGAAGGTAGGTTTTATTAATTAACTCACTCTCTCTCTGGGTGACTATATGCCAAATGCCAAATAACCATGAATTATATTTTTCCATTACTTGCTGATACAAATTTTGTGATTACATAAATACCTACTAATTATTTTTTAAGGGAACATTAAAATCTATGCATCTGGAAAGATGACTATGCAGAGAGATTATTGCCGATACAGCATGCATTCTGAAAATGTTTTTGTAGGTGTTATGAATCTCTCATTAAAATTCTGTCTTATCTGGAAATTATCTTAATTGTCGATTTTTAAAGTTAATTATATTGTATTTACAGGATTTTCTCAGAAACTAGATATTTTTCTTTCTATTTCCTTCTGTAATGCACATATTCATAAAACCACTATTTACATCAGAAGAGCCAAAAGGTTAAATGACTGACATGCTGGCTCAGCCTTTTTCATTCCTTTCTGCAGTACATCATGCTTCATTGTGTGTATCTGTAACCATTGTCCATGTGGGTGTCACATTTCCATATTTAGAGGCTGATGTGTTCTCAGAAACAAAAGTCTTCAGCATAACCCTGTTAGAAAAAAAGTCTGGGAGGAAAAAAAAATACTGACTTTAAATTAAAATGCTTTCCAAGACTTCTAAGCCTGTATGTGCACTGCAGGAAAACCACAGTCTTCTTAAACCACCAGCCTCATAATTAGCATATGAAAACCACCATTTTCAGCAAACACAAAAGCCACAACATTATGAAGAATGTTTGAAGCTATTGAGATTTTCAGGTGTAGATTGATCCTTGATGGCTGCATTGTATAACAGACTCATAAATAATTTAACTTGTGTCAAATTAATTAATAATGAATTATCTCTTTCCCCCCTTTTTTTTTTAAGGAACTGTTTTTCATTTAAATGGTAATTTCAATGTAAATATAAATACATTTATAGAAGAAAGTTCCTCTCTGAGATTTTTTTAATGTGCATTTCTTCAAGCCATGTTCACGACTAGATTTTCTCATATTCAAAGAATCGTAGAATAGCTTCTGTTGGAAGAGACCATAGAGATTATATATCTCCAATGCCCCTGCCACAGGCAGAGACAGCTTCCACTAGACCAAGTTGCTCAAAATCCCATCCAGCCTGGCCTTGAACACAGGATTGGTACATCCACAGCTTCTCTGGGTCACCTATTTCAGTGCCTCACTGCCCTAGTAGTGAAGAACTTCTCTCATATGTTTAATCTTAGTCTACCCTCTTTCAGTCTAAAAACATTACTCCTTATCTTATCGCTACATACCTTTATAAGAAACCCCTCTCTAGCCTTCTTGTAGGTCCACCTTTACTTACCAGAAGACTGTTATAAGGTGCATTTTTTTTTCCAGGCTGAACAATCCCAACTTTCTCAGCCTGTCTTCACAGAGGAGGTGCTCATACCTTGTGATCCTTTTCATGGCCCTTCTCTGGATTTGCTCCAACAGGTCCGTGTCGTTTTTATGCTGTGGAGCTCAGAGAGGAATGCAGTACTCCAAGCAGGGTCTCCTGAGCATAGAGTAGAGGGAGAGGATCACCTCCCTTAAACAGACAGTCTTTTCACTCTGCTATCAGAATAGCAAATGCCCATATGATTTTTTCCATCTATGTAGAAAGGATACATTTGAGTAATAGGGAAGAGGATCCTTTTCAGGTAAAAAGGTTTGCCGCCATATTTTCCAATCCTGATAGATTTGTTAAAACCTTGTTGCATGATAGCCAACCTGAGAAGAAAGATTTTCCTCAGCTAAGTAGTTTCTTGTCTGTTATTTCAAGTATCAAAAGTTTATCCTGTAACAAATGTCTGAATGTGTTTGTGCAGTACAATTAAAAATGCCTTAAAAAATCAGTTAAAGCCAGAAGGTTAATATTTGTGTTGGAGACAGGAAATGCAATTCATTTTTTCACAGGTAAGTTATAAAATATTTGATGACAAGAAGAAGAAACAGAAGTAAAGAATCTCTCTTCACTGCAAAGACGGAACTAGACAATAGGATAAAAGTCAATAAGTTCAAATGAGCATCAGAACTTTCATAGAAGACAGAAAAAAATCATGCTGGTTTGACTTTCCCTGCCAGCAACAGGATATACCAGAAAACATGCAAAGCCCAGGATTTTAAATTTAAATCAACATTCTATGTTTTACACATCAAGGAAACAAACAAACAAACAAACAAACAAAACAGATCCAGATATCACAGAATCACAGAATGTTAGAGGTTGGAAGGGACTTGCAGAGATCATCAAGTCCAACTCCTCTGCCTACAGTGGGATCACCTAGGGTAATCCAAACAGAAAAGCATCCAAGTGGGTTTTGAAAGCCTCCAGGAAAGGAGACTCCACAACCCTTCTCAGCAGCCCATTACAGTGTGTGCTGGTAGGCCACATTATGCCTAACATGAGACATGACATATCCAGGCATGGTTCCCTGCTCCCCCTTCCTCTTTTGGAGTGAAGGGAGATATGGGAAAAAGGGCAAAGGAGAAGGAGCCTTTGAGTCTAAGGACCAGGGCCTGCCCAGGTATGTTTTGCTCCTCCTTAGATCTTGCGGTAAACAAGGTGCACACGTGGCTTATGCCTGCCTTGTGCATGGCTCATGCCTTCACCAAATTTGGGTAAAGCAAGCCCATGGCTTCCCCTAATATGGTTAGTTCTGGGAAAATGCCATTTTAATTGGTTAATGGATGTCTTTATCTCTGTTGCCCATTTGGCCAATTAAGACTCGGGTAATTGATAAACATGAGCAAAGTTGTAAATAATCTGCATTGCTGCTTTACAAGAAGCCTTGTAAAAGCCTTGACAAACCTGATAGCATTCTATGACAACATAACTGAATGGGTAGATTCAGAGAGACCACTGGATGTAGTCTACCTTGACCTTAGCAAGGCCTTTGACACCCTCTCCCATGATATTATAGTGAGTAAGCTCAGGAAGTTTGGGGTGGAAGAGCGGACAGTGAGGTGGATTAGGAACTGGTTACAAGACAGTTCAGAGAGTGGTGATCAAACTCCACCATTACAGGCTGGGAGCTGATCTGCTGGTGACCAGCCCCGTGGAGAGGGACCTAGGAATCCTGGTGGATAACAAGTTATCCATGGGACAGCAATGTGCCATTGTGGCCAAGAAGATCCTGGAGTTTATTAAGAAGAGTGTGTCCAGCAGATGAAGGGAAGTTCTCCTCCCCCTCTACTCTGCCCTGATGAGACCCCATCTTGATTACTGACATACGGAAAAGGACTCTATAACTAGAAAGTTATAAAGTAGGTATGTTTATTGCGCAAGATGCATGGGGGATCCTTCCTCCAAAGCGTGCATACCCAAGGGAGGAAGCCATCTGGATTTATACACTGAAGCCATGCATATTCATAAGGCCTATACATTCTTATCACTGAAACCTGCCTACTCTTGCTTCATATCTTAATTAGCTTATCAGTCCTCTGCGCCTGCGTAGTGCTCCTCAGGAATCATGGGCAGAGGTCCCCAAAATGTGGGAGGTGGTCTTCGGGAGGAAGGCCGTAGTCTTCATCATGATGTGCTTCTCACCTTCTGCCTGGAATTTTGGTAATCGTACAGCTTGCAACATCCTTATCAACCTAAGCCTACGTGTATCCTTGGTGGACATCTACCCTCCCTCACTGATGACGGGTACCAGTCACTGTTTCTTCCACTGTTTCTTCTCCTAGATGACACTATAATCCTTGCTCTGTTCTTTAAGATAACCTTGGAGTGCTTTCGTGCTGTTCCTTGCAAGAGTACAGCGTATCCTGTTAGTCATCTATCTCTGTGCTTTTGTAGTCATCTATTCTGTTTCTGTGTTCTCAGTGTAGGTATGCAACTAATCATAATATTCTATTCTATGTGCTCCTCTATTCTTTCATATCCCCATATCAATTACTGCATTCAGTTTTGGGCTCCCTAGCTTTGGAGGCACAGGGATCTGCTGTAGATGGTCCAATGGAGGGCTACAAGGATTATTAGAGGAGTAGAGCACATGCTTTATGAGGAGCGACTGAGGGACATGGGGCTTTTTAGTCTGGAACAGAGAAGACTTAGAGGGGATTTCATAAATGTTTATAAATACCTGAGGGTTTGGGGTCAAGAGTGGGGGTACAGGCTCTTGTCACTTGCTTCCTGTAATAGGACAAGGAGCAATGGGTGTAAGTTGCAGTACAAGAAGTTCCACCTGAACACAAGGGGAACTTTCTATACTGTAAGGGTCACAGAACACTGCAACAGGCTCCTGAGAGAGGCTGTGGAGCCTTCTTCTCTGGAGACTTTCAAGGGCCATCTATATGCCTTCTTCTGTGTTCTGAGATAGATTGTGTGGTCCTGCTCTGGCAGGGGGGTTGGACCCGATGATCTCTTTGTGTTCCTTCCAACCCCTGACATCCTGTGATCTTGTGACCCTGTGATCCTTGCTGCTTAATGCCAAGTTTTGTTGCTTCAAGCTTGTTTCCTGAAAACTTTGTCATGACAGTTTATCAGAGAGAAGCATGACAGCCCATGCCATAAGCAGTAGTCTTTGTCAAAAGCTGCCTGAAAACATGACCATTTGTAGCATGAACAACTCTGATGGCAGGTAACAACAGACTGGACCACATAGAAGGGGTAAGACTGGGAGAGTGAAGTGCCCCCGGGTAAGCTGCATTACTGTCATTTGCAGTTACAGCTACTGAAAATGATAAGGTGCTCTTACCTTGAGTGCTCACTTATACAGACCTTACTGTAGTTTCTGTTGTGTGAGAGAGCAGGTTACTCCAAAGCATCAAGACATCGTATTTGCTTCCACACCTGGGAAACTCTCTGCCAAGGCTGGAGCCCCCAGTAAGGAAAACCATGCACCCAAGAACAGACTAAGACCAGATTAGAGGACTGTGCAAGTCCCAGACCCTGTGAAAGTCCTGGGAAAACTCTAAAAGCTTTTGCTGCTTATCATAGCAACAACAGCACCTCTCCTAGTGTTTTGGGTACTATCTGGATATAATTCAGCTGTGGAAAGATTCTGGACATACCAGTTTGTGAGTAAATATTCTAGACAGGCTCTTTGTAATTAAAGCTCTTTGTTTTAGTTCTGTTGTACCTCCATACCTTCTGCTTTAACAGAAAGGGATCTAGAAAGTCTCTTTGTAATGAGTTCTCTGTTTACTCTGTAATTTTATCTACCTTCTTTTTCTTAGCAGAAAGGAACTTCTTGAGTCCCACTAGAGGGAAAGCAGCATATTGCACTGCACAATTCTCTTTCCAAAGTTCACTGTTTCATATTTTGCTAGTTTTGCTAAATTGTTTGAAATTGTTTGGTACTGCCTTATGCACTGTATGTATTCTGTAATCAATTTGCACAATCGAGCACAAAAGACTCTGTAAATAAATTAAGAAAATAATTCTGTTATTAATAAAGAATTAGTAAAGAAGTTTGCCTTGTGTGACAATTCTGCATCTTCAGGAATGGTTGCTACTGACCATTTAAAAATGTTTATGTATGGTTTCACCAGCAGTACAACAGAAACTGCCAGGGGAATCTCAGGTATCCTAAGGTTTTCCACAGATTTTCTGGGATATTAACAAGCACAGTTATATGTACAAGTAATATACACAGCAGGACTGATCATGGGTAGTGTCCAAATATCCTCCTGGAGAACTCATGTAGCAACAAGTCAAATGATTTGTTGTGAAGCTTACTAGGAATTCAATCAATAAGCTCTTATTAAATAAACATATTGCCTTTTCTAGACAGAAAGTATCTTGGAGAGTTTTGGACTCTTTGGGGAATTGATAACTAAGCATTGTTGGCTGTAAAAATATGTACAGCCCCAGTATCCATCTACATCATTATTGTTCTTATAGGACTAAGTTGAATTTTTTCATTACATAACAAATATTACTTAATTCTTTATGTTTTTCACACATAATTAAAATAGAAATTTTAAGTTTTTCAAATGTTTATGGATTGTGAGCTTACTAAATGCTAAATAATATGTTCCTAAGGAGCATTTGCATTATTTGCAGGACATAAGAATCAAGAGTAATGGTAAAACATGAATGGAGATTCTAGAAACAGATAAATCAGTCTTTCACTGACTTGCACTCTTTCATTTCTAACAGTGACTATTTACTTGCAATTATTATTTTCATAAGAAAATGAATATAACAATAAGAGGTCAGAAAAACTGCCCTTATATTTTCATCTTCCATTTGTGACAGTAGCCAATAACAAAGGCATTGAGAATACTGTAAGAGACAGGTTACACAGTAGTTCTTGCCTAATGTATCTTCTCTATTTCATGGAAATCTCTGTTAGAAATTTAAGACATGAAGTCTGCATCAAGATCACCTCAACAACGGATGCATTCATTGTACTTTTAGTTGTCTAATGTCTTTCTTAATATTTGGCCTTGTGGTGGTTTTGCCCCAGCTGGGGGGCCAAATGCCCACCAGAGCCATTCTATCACTCCCCCTCTTAAAAGGGCAGGGGAGAAGGGAAAAAAATATATAACAAAGGCTGCTTATAGAATAGAAGCAATTTTAATAATAATAATAAAGCAAAGGGCAACAGACCGCACAGAAGCAAGAGCAGAGAGAGATATTAATCTCTACTTCCCATCAGATGGACGATGTTCTGGTCTTGGAAGCAGGGCTCTCTACGCTTGATGGTTACTCTTGGAGGACCGATGTCATAGACGAATCTTCCCCAAACTTCCTCCTATTACCTCTCTCTTCTTATATCTGAGCTGACATCATATGGTATGGAATATCCCTTTGGCCAGTCTGGATCCTCCTAGCATCTTGGGGTGGGGAGATGTTGAAAAAAAAAAAAAAAGAAAAAAAAAACCCCCAGCCTGGGTGCTCAGCCCAGCAGTAGTCACAACACTGCTGCTTATCAATGCTTAGCTGCAGCACCGCAAAACACATCATAACCCCAGCTCAACCCAGTTCTAACCTACTACAGGCCTCCAGAATGTACTGAAGGAAAATTATTTATAATTATGAAATGTGTGTGAGGGAGGGTGGTAAAATTTCACTGTGGCCTGTAGTTCTATAGAAACAAACAAACAGTGCAATGCTACAGGCTTGGGATAGAGTAGCTGGAAAGCTGCCTGAGGGAAAAGGATCTGGGACTGCTGGCTGGCATCCATTGGAACATTCCAATACAAGATCAGCAGTGGGAAAGGCAGCCTTCTCATTGCAGCATGGTGAGCAGTGCATGAGAGATGGGGAAAAAAAAAAAAAAAAAAAA
>VWZI01003049.1:0-46942 GCA_013396835.1 Psilopogon haemacephalus | reverse complement strand
AAAAAAAAAAAAAAAAACCCCAAACCACACCCTAAACCAGAAAAAAACCAAAACCTAACCTTCTCACCTATAAACCACATCACTATAGTAGGTAAGCTTTATGGTCTCCACCTGACAGAAGGGCAGACTCCTGGTGCCAGCTAAGATAGAGATGGGAACACAGACAGAGGATGAAATGAAGCAGGCTAAGATGAAGACCACAGGCTGCAGTAAATGCCTCAGTATTTCCTTGGTACCAGGGCATTTTATACACTGTGAGCAGGTAGATGTTTTACTCAAATGAGCAGCACAGCTGGAAGGTAAAGTTAAAAGATTAAAGGATGCTGTTCAGAGGCTTAGAAGAATCGAGGAAGCAGAAGATGAGATAGAAAGGTGGTGCCAGGCTCTGGCATCCCTGATGGAGAAACAGGATTACCCATGTGGTGGTCTGTTACCCACCAACCACACACTTTGAAATAAACCCATCTACGATTCAGAATTCTGGAAGTTAAGGAATTAAGCTTTATATTTACAGCTTTCCACAATATACAGGAAGATATTTACAATATATAACAGATATTTACAGATATATATACAGTGAAAAGGTAATACAGAAACACATACCACTCCCAGAGATCAGGATCCCTAAGGGTGTTTCAACCACCCTAACCTTTCCCCCCCCACTTCCCAATCTTTTTTCACTATCTGTCTTATGTGTCATACAAGTGAAAGTAGATTTGCCAAGGGGATTAGCAGCAGGAAAGTAGTTAGTGACGTTATTCAGCTAATGTCTCAGCATAGAATGACGGAGCATCCTAGGATTGATCCAATTCCTGGGCTCTCTTCTTCCTCTACTGTTAAAAGGTTTGGTAGGGGGGAAGGGTGGGGCATCCCAGGTGGCCCTGGGACCCAGGGCGGGGACCTCGGGATGCCCATATCAATTGGCCGGCCAGGAAATGTTGGACGCCTGATGGACAGTTTTGTACGCCCCGCAGGGTACTTAAACGGGTCAGCAGCCATTTTCCGCGCTCTTCCCGCTCTCCTCGTCCACCACCATCCATGCAGCAGCTGGGAGAAGCCCCAGCCATGTGCGCAGCAAGAGGCAGCGAGGCACAGCAGCTTTATTCCACGCGGCAAGGCTGACCCCTCTCTCTCTTTCCCAGTTTCTCTCCCTCTTTCTAATCCCTCTTTTATTTTCCTTAAATTGGTTTCACTCCTTCCGCGGTCTTCCCCCTCGGTTCGGGAAGGAGCGTGTTTCCCCCCCTTTTGCCTCACGCTCCCGCGGATACCCATAGGTGCAGTCGGGATCTGTTTTGCATGTAACCTCTCTGTTTTTCCCCAGTCCTGGTTGTTAAACGTTTATACCTGACGTTTAAGCGATATTCGTGTCTTTTCTGCCGACCGAAACCCAAAAGAACTGGCGAGGAGGGCTCTAGGACCCCCTCGTCCCACGGGATATCGCATCTAATTAGTGCTACCCCGTGACAGCTAAGAAGGCAGGGAGAGAGATGCAGCAGCAGCCATGGCACAAAGTGGTCTGTCTTATCTTTGTTTGGATTCTAACTATATCATTTCAGTAAAAAAAATGAGTGAAGTAGAATTAAATTTTGGTTTTTTTTTCTCAGCCAACAGTCTAATTGCTCATTCAAATCCTCAAATTAGTTCAAACCAACACAACCCATTATCAGATACTCAGTCAAGTACCCCCTGTATCCACCCCCTGTATCCACCCCCCTGATTGAGGCCAGTAACTCAAAAAGAGGAGGGGAGGCAAGTCCATGGTCAAGGCAGTAAAACTCCTGCCTTGTCCATCTCCCACATCCCATACCACATCAACGAGGGACTGTGGCAACAAGTTCCCACCCACCATGGTGGGAGTGTTGCTTCAGTTATTAACAGCACCCCCCGGGTGCCCTTGCAGACAGGTTTGATGTCCTGTAACTGGCCAGTGAGGGAGGTGAATCATCTTTCTTGGAGGAATTTTCAAAATTAAGGAAGCCCAAGCCCACCAAAAAAACATCTTCTTAAAAAAAAAAAAAAAAAAAGAGTTATTGTCATAGGAGACTCTATTTTGAAGGGAGCAGAAAGCCAAATATGTAGACTTGACCTACTCCAAAGGGAGGTCTGCTGTCTACTGGGGGCCCAAGTCAAGGATGTGCTAAGAAGGCTTCCCTCCCTGGTACAGCCCACAGTTTACTACCCGTTGTTAACCTTCCCGATAGGCTATGATGACACTGGAAGAAGAAAATTAAAGGCTATAAAGAAAGACTTCAGGGCCTTGGGTTGAGTGCTCAAGGGAGTGGGAGCACAGGTAAGATTCTCTTCTATCCTCCCTGTTGAAGGGACTAACCCAGAGAAAATGAGGACTCATCTGCTTGACTCTTGACTTCAAGACTGGTGCCTCAGGCAGGATTTTGGCTATTTTGACCATGGATCCACCCACATGACACCAGGCCTTCTGGCAGCAGATGGGGTGCATCTCCCTCCAAGTGGAAGAAGGTTTATATTGTGGGGGTTGGCTGGAATCATTAAGCATGCTTTAAACTAGGTTGGAAGTGGGGGGAGGGTGGAAGCCAAGCTTACAATAAACAAGCCTGAGAAAATGGTGGGGCCATGTGTCAGCTCCACTGGTATCTTAGGGGAGGTAGATAACAATGAGTTGTGTGCTGGAGAGGCAAGATATGGCATATCAGGGCAGGAGGCTAACAAGATCCTTCAGCCTGTTGCCTTGCAGCATCTTGGCGACACACAAGAACTCTTTAAGTCTTGCAGAGATGGACCACAGGTATCAAGTAACGAGAAATCAGTACATGCAGAGCTTACTGCTAGGTTGGTGGCCATGGAAGTGACTGGGAATGGCAGGACAGCAAGAGTGGAAGCTAATGGAGTAACTCCCTCCCTGAAATGCTCATACACCAAAGCATAGAGCATGGGAAATAAGCAGGAGGAACTTGAGATCTGTGTTAGGCTGAATAACTATGATATAGTTGCCATCACTGAGACATGGTGGGACATCTCCCATGACTGGAATGTTGTCGTGGAAGGCTATGTACTGTTCAGGAAGGATAGACCAGCAAGATGAGGTTGGGGAGTTGCTCTCTTATTTGTGAGAGCAAATGAAATGTGTTAAATTCTATCCAAGAGGGGGGAGGCAGAACAGGATGAAAGCTTGTGGGTAAGAGTTAAGGGATGTGGGAAAGGAGATGAAATTGTTGTTGGCATCTACTATAGACCACCAAATGAAGAGGAAGATGTTGATGAGGACTTCTACAGACAACTGAAAGTAGCCAGTTGTGTACCAGAGCTAACTCCTCAGTACACATGGGGGACTTCAATCACCATTATATTTTCTGGGAAGGTCGCACAGCCAGGCACAGCCATTCCAATAGGGTCTTGCAGTGTATTAATAACTTCTTGATGCAAGTAGTGGAGGAACCAACAAGGAGAGGTGCGCTGCTGGACCTTGTATTAACTAATAAAGAGGGACTGGTTGAGGACATCAAGGTTGGGAACAGCCTTGGGGACAGTGATCATGACATGATGGAGTTTAGTATTCTATAGAGTAGAATCAGACCAACAAGTAGAATTAAAACCCTGGACCTCTGCAGAGCTAATGTTGTGCTCTTCAGAGATGTACTTGCAGAAATCCCATGGACTAAGGCTCTGAAGGGTAAAGGAGCCCAAGAAAGTTGGTTAATTTTTAAAGACTACTTCCTCCAAGCCCAAGCTAGGTGTGTTCTCTGGAGTTAAAAATCATGTAGACGTGCTAGAGACCTGCATGGCTGAGCAAGGAACTCCTGAAGGAAATCTCAGGAAAGAAAGAAACTTACAATTCATGGAAGAAGGGATTGGTCACTTGGGAGAACTACAGAGAAGTAGTCAGAGCATGTAGGAAGGCAACAAGGAAGGCCAAAGCCCTCTTGGAACTGAAACTGGCAAAGGAAGTAAAAGAGAACAAGAAGGGCTTCTTCAAATATATCAGTAGAAAAAGGAAGAATAGGGAAGGTGTGGAGACACTGCTGAACAACGAGGCAGCCCTGATAACTAAGGATGCAAAGAAGGCAGATTTGCTGAATGCCTTCTTTGCTTCAGTCTTTACACCTAAGGCTGAACTCCCCCTCTCTACTCCAGACCCTGCATGAAGGAGAGGAATCTTGGAGGAGGGAATGTTCCCCATTGGTGAGTGCATACTGGGTTAGGGATCAGTTACACAAATGAAACACTCACAAGTGCATGGGCCTTGAAGAGATGTACCCAAGGGTGCTGAGAGAACTGACTGCCACTCTCCATCATTTTTGCTAAGTTGTGGCAGACAGGAGAGGTGACTGAAGGCCAGAGGAGAAAAAAGAGGTTCTAGGGAACTATAGACCAGTCAGCTTCACCTCCATCCCTGGAAAAATAATGGAGCGTCTCCTTCTGGAGGGCATCTCAAGGCACTTGTTTATCAGGAGCAGTCAGCATGGATTTACCATGGGGAGGTCGTGCTTGACTAACCTGATAGAATTCTATGATGACATAACTGAATGGGTAGATTCAGGGAGACCAGTGGATGTAGTCTACCTTGACCTTAGCAAGGCCTTTGACACCGTCTCCCATGATATTCTAGTGAGTAAGCTCAGGAAGTGTGGGATGGAAGAGCAGACAGTGAGGTGGATTAGGAACTGGTTACAAGACAGAGTTCAGAGAGTGATGGTCGTTGGTACCAGGCCCAGCTGGAGAGCTGTAACCAGTGGAGTTCAGCAGGGATCAGTGCTGGGTCCAGTCCTGTTCAACATCTTCATCAATGACATTGATGAGGGGACAGAGTGTCTGTTCAGCAAGTTTCCCCAAACTGGGAGGCTTTCAAGGCCTATCTGGATGTGCTCCTCTGTGATCTGAGCTAGATTGTGTGGTCCTGCCCTGGCAGGGGAGTTGGGCTCAATGATCTCTTTTTGTCCCTTCCAATCCCTAACGTCCTCTGATCCTGTGATGAAGGAGCAATGTACTCAGGTGGCAAAGAGGAATTTTGGCCTGTATCATCAATAGTGTGACCAGCAGGAGTTGGGAAATAATAATGTCCCTGTACTCAGCAAAAGACTACAAGAAAGATGTCATGGCAACAAAGCTGTCGAAGGGTCTAGACAGCAAGTCTTAAGAACAGCTGAGGAAAATGTAGTTATTTTGTCTGGAGATGAGGAGGCCTGATTGCTATCTACAATTGCCTAAAAGGAGATCGAAAGGAGGTAGGCCTTAGTCTGTTCTCTCTAGTATCAGGTGATATGACAGGAGGAAACTCCCTCAAGTTGTGCCAGAGGAGGTTTAGATTGGATATGAGGAAACATTCCTTTATGGAAACAGTGGTCAGGCACAGGAAACATGTGGACATGGCAATTCAGGACAAGGTTTAATGGCTATATTGGTATTAGGTAGACAGTTGGACAGTAATCTTTTCCAACTAACACAATTCCATGATTCTATGATCGTAATCATCCACTGTAATTCACCCTGAACTATAACTTTTTGTGACAGAAACAACACCCATGTTCAGTCTTTTCTCACATTGAGACCATTCAGTAATTTGTTTTGATTGGGTTATTTTGGTGTTTGTTTTTTGGGTTTTTCTTTTTGAATTCTAATATTTTCGTATCAGAACTGCAGGGAGTGACCATAGCATCATGAATACATGTAATGCTCTCATTAGTTCTGCTTATAATTTTTTGTCTTTTTTTTTTTTTTTTTTTAATAGCCAAGCACTATTCTTCTTTTAAAGAAGTATTTGTATAAGCCCAGAATGTTTTTTATTGAATACTAAAAGATCATTTAGAATTATTCTTGTTTAGATATTCATATTTTTCTCCTCATGCACATTATTTTGAATTTTCTTCACTAAAACCTTTAAAGTGTGAAGAACCATACAACATAAAAGGAACCATTTATGAGATTCATCTCACTGAACTTCCAGCATCCATAGCATAAACATTTGCACTGTAGTCTCTGTTCATAGGATGTGGAGACAGTAATTTTTAGATGAATGGCTCATTCATTTTTGTTTCCTTGTTTTTGTTTCCTGCAAGGTAAAATGAATTGTGAAATTGAAATGCTCATAGTTCTCCACTGAACATAATAGAATTCTAGAAGATTATATCAGATGTATCCATTAATACTGTAGACAGAGTTAGATGAACTAAACTTTGTCTCTCATCCAAGGTCTTACTAAGGAAGTATGCCAAGTCTTTGCTTGGCATGGTAGTTAATAGGCTCACCATCTACTCTGAATAATGACTTAAGTCTTTATAATTCATAATGTGTTTTGGAATAAATGTAACCTTTATTCACAGACAGATCACATTTTTAGTTCTCACTAGTACAGAGGTTGTTGTGGAGTTTGTTTGGTTGTTTTTTTTTTAATGTTCATATGTACAACAGTCAGAGAGAAACATAAAACACTGTGTATGTCAGTCATGAAACAGGATTAGTGAGTATCCACTGCCAATATTCTAAAAATAAACACCACTTTCTGAATAGTTGCAAATGCAATTAAGAAAATGGTTAGATTATAAAAATTCCTGAAATAGTGGCATCCTGAATTTTACAATGGACATTTTATACCTTCTGAGATCAGTCCCTAAATCAACACTGGAAAATATTTTTTTCTTGAACAAGTGAACAAGTTCTTTTTGTGTTATGAAATAACACTAATCTAAGGATCAGATGCAATCCTCCACTTAGCCTCTGAAAAAAAAAAAAAAAAAGTCTATCTGAAGAATATTTCCGTCCAGGAAATAAAGCAAAATTTATGTAACCAAGGTTTTCTGTAGCAGAAAGCATTTATTTTATCGTCTCACAAAATGAATGAAAGCCTGTCAGTATGACAACTGACATGCTCCACAGGGGATTCAGTTTTATAAACACTTGTTTTCTGGTAGAGTTTGTGAGGTATATAAGGAGAATTAAAACAGTAGTTTCATAAAACCTTATCAACTTCATTAAAGCTTATTGCAAATATGGACTTCTGAATGGAGTGGGAATAATTGGTAGATTTCAGCCTGCAGTAATATCCAAACTTTCTGGGGAAGTCACACAAATACACAGTAGATACTCACAATTAAATAAATTCTATACTTTCTCAATCTTAGCTAATGCTGTGCCTGTGAAACAAACCTTTCATGTAGACATGGTAATTTTAACAATTTAAATTTTCAGCTGGTTTAGTTGAACTTTAAAAGATATTATAGAATTTAATAATATTTTGTCTAAAAAGACTTTCCAAAAAGGATCATTCCACACTATTTGACTATAGCTATAAAAAGTAATGACAGTACAGCAACAGGCAAATAAATAACACAAATATCACTGCCTTGTTTTACAAATAAATGTTGTCAGATATATTTGGTACATACTAGGAGACTTCATAATCTTTATAATTTTCAACATTAAATTAGAAAGTCATATGAAATGAAATGTTAAAATATTAATAGTTAATTTTAATGATGTCAAATGACTGAATATTCTTTAGTGGTGATGATACTAAGAACTTTTACGTACTAATGCATTTTGAATGGCTACAGCCACAGCCTTATCTGGAATTACATACTCATCTAAGACTTAATTATGTAAATGAAAAACCCTCTCCACAACAAAAGCCTAAATAAAGGAAAAAAAAAAGGGGAAAAAAATCTCAAATTACTAATGTGTAAAAATTAGGTTAAATAGCATATTTAAACAAATACACAACTTGTAGAAACATACTCCAGTAAAATAATTCAGAAAAATCCTTCCTAGGCTTCTTAGATGGTTAAGACTTTGGCATTTCTTCCATTGCTTAAATCATGTCACTAGAATTCTTATGAAAGCAATTGCCTTTGTCAAGATACCTACTTGAGTATCTATATCTACCCTGAAGTAATTTCAAATCTGGAAATTAGGTACTCAAATTTTCTAATCACCTGGAGGACATTGTATATTAGGACTTTTCAAACCGAGCTTAACTGATTCTACCAACATAGAATTCAATTAGAAACACATTTGGAGCATTAATTGCCAACATTTACATTGCAGCCCCAGTCAAAGAAAGCTTCAAAACATACCTCCTGGTTCTTACTCCTGTAATCAGTACTGGTGAGGCCACATCTCAAGTATTACGTTCAGTTCTGAGCTATTCACTACAAGAAGAACATTGAGGTGCTGGAGAGTGTCCAAAGAAGGGCAACAAGTCTAGAGAGGGGTCTTGAACACAAGCCTTAGGAAGAAGGGCTGAAGGAGCTGGGGATGTTCACCCTGGAGAAGAGAAGAATGAGGCGGAGGCTTCATCACTCTTCTCAACTGTCAAAAAGGAGGTTGTAATGAGGTGGTGTAATGGTTAAATAAGAGCATGAGATGGCATTTTGAAAATTAATATTATTTATTTAGTTATTCAGAAACTCACTACCAACCAGTATTTTTAATAATAATGAACCCATTCGCATGGTCATGAAAACTTTATACAGAGGGAGATAAAGAGGGAATCTGAAATGCTTAAGAAACATAATTAACAACAATATATAACAAATATTAAACTTGAAACTGGAAAGATATTCTTAGTTTAAGCACCTCTTGCCCACTAGGAGACTTGGGAGGATCCTTTCTGATGCTGAGAGAAAGTATTCAGATTCACTTAAGAATTTAGAGAATTTTATTAGAGATTTGCTAAGACGCTGTAGTGGGTTAGCAGTTACCTTCCCCCCACCTTAATAAACCCCAGCTAAAACTCAGAAAACACTGGAAGTTAATAAATGAAGCTTTATATTTACAGCAATGCACAATATACAAGCAAATATTTACAGGATATTACAGATATTTACAGATATATACAGTGAAAAGGTAATACAGACACCACATCCCTCCCCGAGACCAAAATCCCCAAAAGAGGATAACCAAACCCCCCCTACCACCTGTCCCCCCTTCCCCAGTCTTATCTCACCACCTGTTGATGCTGCAGATAAGCTGAAATAGATTGGCCAGGGGGGTTAGTAATAGGAAGGAGTTAGCAGTTTTACTCTGAATTAGCCACCAAGACAGAGAGACAAAGGAGAAAGCAGCCAGACACAGACAGAAGTAAACTGCTAATCTAGTTGTTTTGAGAACAGTTCTTAAAAGAACTTTTTTTTCCTTCTCAGTAAAACTCAGTGCAGTGACACACTGTGTTTAACTCTCTCTCAGCCAATAGTCTAATTTCTCACTCAAATCCTCCAATTAGCTCAAACCAACACAGACGCTTTTGAGTGTTTACTCACAAAGTGGTCTCCCTGGATATCTGGGGCTGCATTATAGTATCAAACAGTACCCAAAGCTCATGGAGGTGTTGCCGTCAGTGGTTCCAAAGCCATTAAAGGCTTTGGAGTTTTCCCAGACTCTTTTCTCAGAAAGCTGGGGGTATAGCACAGTTTCTGACCTGATTCCTCTTGACTCCCAGCATCTGGAAACTTTTAGAGGCAGGCAGGATGCAAATGAGGCAGTAGCACAGACAGCATGTTGAGGCAGAAAGCACAATGGCAGTAGCAGCTGGTATGAATATAATGGCAGAGCACCTTGTGTTACTTGCTCATCTCCTTCTATCAGTGAAAGCCCAAGACTAATGGGCCTTTGGACACAGAATAGCCAATCAGAATGGCAGTTAGCCAAGCCAGACCATATTAGGTGAAACCAGAGCTTTTGTTTTCCTTTCCCATGGTTGCTCCTCCTAGCACAAAAGAGACATATCAGGGGAAAATATCTGGGTAAGCCAGGACATATTCAGGCCTATTTAGACCCACCATGACAGGTGGGGACTGGCATCTATTCTCAGGCAACAAGTGATAGGAAAAGCCATAGAGGTTTACATTAGATATTAGGAAAAAAATTTTCACCAATGTAGTGGTTTAGAACTAACCCTCTAGCCTAATTTTAAATCATAAACAAGCAATAGAAAAATTTCAGAGGCATTGAATACAAAAGGAAAATAGTGAAAAAGTAAATAAAATAGAGTACTGGATTCAAAAGAAAAATAATAAGTCTATACTACTCCATTCACTTGCAGATTAAGATAAAGCATGTTGCAGAAACTGTTCCTTCCTCCCTTTTCTTTCCTTTGCTTTGTCTTCTGGCTAGTCCCTATGCATGGCTTTGCTAACCTTGTCTGAGACTCTTTTAAATGGCTAAGTAGGTAATAGCAGTGGGGCCTGATTTCTGTCTTTGGGGAGAGCTGTTCCCTTGTCCCTTTGTCCAGAGAGGTGGGGGAACAATTTGAGGGTTTTTTAAATGTTACTTCTGAATTGTAATTGTAAATATATGCAAATATATTTTATACATATACATTGTATCTCATGCTTTTAGATCTTAGCTTGCTTGTAAAATATAACTATTTTGCTTCCAAACCTTCTAAGCTATTGTAATGATTTTATTTTTGTGGTTGATTTCAATGTACCACAACCAATCACCCATGAAAAGGGTCATTGGCCACTGAAATGGGTTGCTTAGGGAGGTGGTGGAGTCACCATCCCTGGAGGTGTTCAGAATACATATGAATGAGGTGCTTATGGACATTTCCTGACAATTGTGCACAAGGAGATATTAGGTTATGGTTAGACTTGATTATCCTGAGGTCTTTTCCAAGCAGGTAATTCTATGATTATAAAGTAATTGATGCACCATCTGGACAATTAACATGTGGATAAAGTAGTGGCATCTACTAACGCTGGTTCAGTTAAAATTGTTTCTAGATGTTCAGGTATGACCAAAAATCTGAATTGTTATGGTCCACTTGCAATAACTCATAAATACTTACCTTTGATAAAGCCTGCAAGTGAATTTATAAACCAAGGATTTCTGCAAATGGCTCATTTGAATTTAACCTCAAATTCATTGACATGGAATTCAGATTTGTAAATACATAAGGCATAATGCTTACAGAACAGGTAGCTATTGCCAGTACACTTCCCTGATTTGAAAGCTATGTCTACATTTCTCATCTCATCCTTTTCAATACCTTTAAATCTATAAAGTTGGAAGTTTAATAATCTAGAATGCATGGAATCCAATGTATAACTAACGTTTTTCTAACTCTCAATGTTTAAAAAATATTTCCTGTGTTTTCCATGCACAAAATAAACTATGCATGTTATTTTAACGTTATGCAAGCCTGAGAAGATAAGAGTTAATTAAGTCTTTGATAAAGATGCACAAATAATCTATTAATTCATTATGTAAATTAGATTCACATCTGGAACAGTCATTTTGGTAAATATGACTCATCATATACGAACTCATAAACAAGAAATATTTTTGTTAGAATAGCTGTAAGAGCTGATTTCCACTGCTGAGTTAGTGAAAACCCCTAAATGTGGTAAATTATATTGTAGAAGTAGAAAGATCTGCTCCCATCTGAGAAAAATGAGACTACTAAATCCTCAGTGATATATTTCTCTTGTATTTGTTTCTTTTGCATTAAATCTCTTGCATCATTCTCATGACTTCCAGGAAAGCTTTTCTACACATAATTCAAATAGAAAAGAATTTTGACTTGATGCCTAGAAAGCAATTCAACAAGCAATTTAGTTTTTGAAGGGAGTAGTAAAGCTGTCTCATAGCTTTTGTTCACAAGAACAGAAACAACCAGAGTGGAAGACTGTTGAATTTAGTTTTGAAAGATCCCTCTTCAAGACTAAGAAAGGGAAAAAAAGACTATCAGTGATGTTGTTTAAAAAAAAAAAAAAAAGTTAAAAACCTTCCCTTCTTTCCTAACTGTGTCAGCTTTGGAAGCATAAACTTCATTGTCATGTTGATCACACATCACTGAGTTTCTGTAAGCTGCTAAAGATCCAAAATAAAAAATGGTCAGAAAGAAGATAAATATATTTGATACCTATACAAAGAATAATTTAAATTGGAAAATAATATCATTACAATGTAAAGGATAATTGTCTAGACAGGAACGGGATTTGGGTTTGGTTTGGTTTCTTTTCCTTTTTCTGTGACAAAGTTATTTGGTACCATTTACATTCTCTCAAATGTCAGGTGTGTTACATATCCCAGAAACAAGTCCAATGGCAGTTTGCATCCCTTCATAAGAAGTTTAGCTGAATAGATAATTTTTATGTTTGAGAATTTAGTTGTTGTCGTATAGCTTTTGATTCACTGAACAATCGCATAAGGAAAAATCCAAACATATTATCAGAGCTCAGCTACATGGATTATTTTATTTTGAGCAGAAATAATTTGTATAAATCATGAATTAAAAGATCTACAGAATTAATTTTAATTGTGGGATTTTTACTAACTGTAAAAGAGGAGACAAATTCTTCAAGTAACAACAGCTGCAAAAGAGTATTTATTAAGGTTGTGAGCATGTAAACACAGGTCTTGAGCAGGTATTAGTAAGCTTTTCTTATGGAATAGTTGTTGCTGCTGGATATATTGCCAAATCTAGACATAACTGGAACTATTAACAACCATTCAACACCAGTAAGCGAAACAAGGCTGTAAGTATAGTGTTGGAATCTGACAGTACAGATCAGTTGTCTGAGATATACTTTGTTTTACTCCGTAATGACAAGGCTTTCTCATACCTCAATGAACTGCCAAATGTATTTCAGTACTGAAGAACAGCATTGTTGAATAATGGTGGAAATCAATACATGTTGAAAATTTGAAAAACAAAACAAGGAAATAGCTAGGTTAAATAATGGACAATGCCATCCCTTTGTCTGAGGCAAACCAGAAAACAACATTGTGGTTAACCTGGACATAGATATTGCAAGGCAGAAAAAGATTAAAGGTGCTTTGCAGGCAGTATAGGATAGTCATAAAACAAACTGAGGAACATTGCAGCTTGTCTCATTTTTTCTATCTGAATGAATGATCTCTTCCTGTCCTGACTGCTTTTAAAGATATGCCAGTTATTAACTGGATTTATTTTTCCTCCAGGCCATATGTATTTAGCTGGTGAGGAGGAAGAAGAACTGTACTGTGCACTTTTTGAATCATTATTGTGGAACAAAGAGAAAGGAGGAAGGCTGTCACAAAACCCATGAAGATAGCTTAAGAAAATCCACAACTGAGGAAAAGGCAATCTCCGCAATGTGGATCATTCCATGTAAGACCTCAGGATGGTGATGACTTCTTGAAAATCTACCTTGTCCCTTTAGTTCTTTATAGATCTAGTGGAAGGATGAGCACAGGACGGAGAAATAGGAGTAAATACTTGAAGATTATGCATGACAATAGTAGTCATCCTATTAATGAGGCGTTTCTGCATTACTGTACTGTGTACAATTCTGGAGGCCCCATCACAAGAAGGACATCAAACTGTTGGAGCGAGTCCAGAAGAGAGACACAAAGATGATCAGAGGGCTGGAGCATCTTTGCTATGAGGACAGGCTGAGAGAGTTGGGGCTTTTCAGCCTGGAGAAGAAAAGGCTTTGGGGATACCTTATTGTAGCCTTCCAGTATCTGAAAGGGGCCTACAGGAAGGCTGGGGAGAGACTATTTATAAGGTTTTGTAATGACAGGATGAGGGGGAATGGGTTTAAACTGGCAGAGGCAAGATTTAAATGGAATGTTAGGAGGAAGTTCTTTACAGTGAGGGTGGTGATACTGAAATGGGTTGCCCAGGGAGGTTGTGGATTCTGCCTCCCTGGAGGTGTTCAAGGCCAGGTTGTACGAGGCTTTGACTGACTTGTTCTAGTGGGAGATGTCCCTGTCTATAGCGGGGGGTTGGAACTTGACGATCTTTGAGGGCCCTTCCAACATAAGCCATTTTATGATTCCATGATACTAAATGTGTTGTATGGATTATTAAATCATTAACCAATATGATTTGTAGCTCTAAGTATAGGGTGTTGTAGTGCGTTTGCAGTGACCTGCCCCCCCCACCTTTTAGAACCCCGGCTAAAACTCAGAAAAACACACTGGAAGTTAATAAATGAAGCTTATATTTACAGCAATGCAAATATACATGCAAATATTTACAAGATATAATAGATATTTACAGAAATATACAGTAAAAAGAAATACAGACACCACACCCCTCCTGGAGACCAAAATCCCCAAGAGAGGGAAACCAAACTCCTCTGTACCACCTCTCCCTCCTCCCCCCAGCCTTATCTCACCACTTGATGATGCTGCAGATAAGCTGAAGATCGGTCAGAAAGATTAGTGGCAGGAAGGAATGAATGGTTTTAGTAATTTTACTCTGAATTAGTTCAAAGGCAGAGAGACAAAGGAAAGAAGCTGGTGAAGCCTGCTCGACCCAGAGCCGACTGAACTGCGCAAGCACACTGGCTTATCTGGATGTTTTGGGAACATTCTAAAACAACCTTCTTTCTTCTCTCTCATTCAAAACTGGGTGAAGGGACATAGTGTTTAATTTCTCACTCTCAGGCAGCAGTCTAATTTTTCAGACAAATTCTCCAATTAGCTCAAACCAACACAGGTGTGTTTCTCCTGGAGCAATAACCTGAATGTAACATAACTGAAAAGATGGAATGGTGGAGTGGAAAATTAATCCACAATTGCGCAAGTCCTTACACGAGGATATAAAGAAAATAAAATGATGTAAATTAGATAAGTGACCATTCATGTTGTACAAAAATCTCCCTGGATGGCATCCCATATTCAAATTAATTACATAATAATTGTGGTTTTGATAGTTCTGAATTTGCATTTGTTCTATTTATGGTAAAAAATGTGTCAAAAAACTTCTTATTTTTAAAAAAGCAGGGATTTTTTAAAAATAAATTGTTTATTTCAAAATGTATCAAAGGAAAAGCACTCTTTTCCTTGATGCCAGCACTGATTATCATACATAAGCAACAAGAGTTCATCAAACTAGTTATCCAGTTATCTATATATATAAAAACTGGAAACAGTACTGATTTATGAAAAAATTGGGTGAGATCATTTTAACATGTTTGGTTCACACCATGGGTATACTTCTAAAAGAAATCTCCAAACTGTCATATTTGTTGAGCACTTGGATTAATGCAGGCAGCAGTTTTCAACTTAAGTGGATTAACTGGAAGATGAGCACCAAAAATTCATGTAATACTTCCACTTTTTCATGAATATTCAGTCTAAGACCAGCTTTAATGTTATTCTCAATTAAAACTCAAAATCTTGTGTGTATGAATATTTCCTGCTTAATCAGAATTAGTGCTTTTCATATATTTAAGTTTCACTGAATCATACTTCTCCATTCCTTGAAAGGATCAATGTGGTTTAGGAGAAGTAGGTGATTAACAGAAACTGACAGTCAGGTGCAGTGTGCTACAATTCAGAAAAAATAAACAAACAAACAAAAAGAACAACCTATTCCTGGAATTAATACTCACAATAATAGCTATAAAGCAGCAGTCTTGAATTGGTGCAGGTTATAATTTATTAAGGACTATCACATCCTTTGTTATAAGAAAAATGAAAAAAAAAAAAAGTATTAATTTGAATTTTATTTGAGTGTTTTATTTCCAATACTTATTCCCATTAGTTTAATTTATTTATTTTCTCAAAGTATAATAACCTGAAGTATAAAACATAGCAGATCTTACTGAATTCCATATCCTCAGATTCTAAAGAATGGGTTTTATGAAAGAATAACTCAAGTTTAATATTTTTAGAACTCTCTTTTCAACTTTTAAGTGTAGCAATTAGCTTTCTTTTCCCCTTTTTTTCATATCTAAAGCAAGACTGTAAAACGATCATCCTCAATGAACACACTTTAGCTTTATATCATGTGTTCAGAGTTTTCTATGGAAACTATAAGAAGACATGGCATGAAGGAAGAATAATCTTAAATTTTCAAATAAAATCTCATTAGATAGCTAATAAGAAAAACTAAACACAAAAGTGTTTCTGATCAGCTTATGGTTTTGTGGAGTACATATACATACATATATACTGTAGAATTGCTCTGGACATATTGCTCAACATTGAGAGTGAATTTAAGAAGATACAGAATTTTTGTATTCTCTTTCTTACTCCTTTCAAATGTAGACCTATTTTCTTTTAAATCAAATATTCCAGTTGTGGCAGAGCAGGGCATTGCGCCACCGGAGGTTTGAATGGGGTGTAAACTTTGGCATGGCACACCCCAGTCCACTACCCCACCAGAGGTGTGAATGGGGCAGGAAACGGTCTTACTTCCTTCCCACCTCTGTCACCTGAGGCTTAATAAAATAGGTGTGAAGTGCCTTCTCCCACCCTCCGTGGGCTTGAACAGGAAGGCAACAAATCACCTCAGTATATTTATGGCAGCTGGACAGATTGGAGCAGGACTTGCACGGACCTTCACTGGGACCTGCACTCGGACCTGTACCGGGACCTGCATGGACCTGAACACGGACCTGGAAACACGAACCTCAGACGGACTTTGAGCCAGACCTTGAGAAGCATCCTGACTTCTTGCTGCAGGACCTGCCTCTAACAGTAAACTGCAGCCATTCGTGGGAACACCGCGGAGCACCCCAGCTTTCCCCTGCCTTGCTTCTTGAAAGCTGTGCCTACAGTCATCTTGGACTCTGGCAGGCACTGGACTCCGGACACTGCTGTGAAAGAGACAGTCTCCCATCTGTAAGTAGGGCAAAGCTGTTTCATGCCCAAACCTTTCAATTTTTCTGATTTTTCTTGAATTACAAGAAAAGGCATCCTCGTGAAGACTTTTCTCGACCGAATTAGAACCCAAACTTAAACTAATTTACACACAGATTGTGACTGGGGCTTTTGGAAAATTATAAAAGCTACATAACTTATAATTTCAGCCTCTTCAATCGCCCCCAATCAATACACCAGTTCACAGAATGTGAGGGGCTGGAAAGGACCTCAAAAGATCATCTGGCCCAACCTCACTGCCAAAGCAGGATCACCTCTAGCAGATCACATAGGAACTCATCCAGGTAGATTTTTAATGCCTCCAGAGAAGGAGACTCCACAACCCACTAGGCAGCCTGTTCCAGTGTTTTGTCACACTAACAGTGAAAAAATTTCTCCTCATGGTTACATGGAACTTTCTATTCCTCAACTTCCACCCATTCTGTCCTGTTCTATCATTGTGCATCATCTACCAGAGCCTGACTCCATCCTCTTGTCACTCACCCTTTACATATTTATGAACATTAATAAGGTCACTCTTCAGTCTCTTCCTCTCCAAACTAAAGGAATCCATCTCTCTCAGTCTAAGGAAGATAAGTTCAACAAAATGTTATAAGATCAATTGCCCCAAGAGTATGCAAATTATCAAATTCAATTTTTGCCTTATGACTCTTAAATACAGGATCCAAATATTTCTATTTCTCTGTGGATTTCTTAATCATCAACACAGAGCCTAACAAGAGAACATGCATCACAGCAATACTGTGCAATGCAGCAGGCTTGGGGAAGTGTGTCTGGTAAGCTGCCTGGCTCAAAAGGCCCTGGGAGTGCTAGGCAACAACTGCTTGATTATGAGCCAGCAGTGTGCCCAGGTGGCTGGTAAGGACAACAGCATCTTGGATTATATCAGAAATAGTGTGGCCAGCAGGACTAGGGAATTGTCTGTTCCCCTGTACTTGGCATTGGTGATGGAACATCTCAAATATTGTGTTCAATTTTGGGCCACTCTGTACAAGAAAGACATTGAGGTGGTGGAGAGTGTCCAAAGGACAAGGAAGCTGGCAAAGTATCCAGAGCACAAGCACAAGCAGTTAAGGGAACTAGGGTTGTTCGGAGGAAAGAAGTGATTTAGAAAAAAGAAGGCTGAAAGGAGACCTATATCACTTTCTACAACTCTGAAAGGAGTTTTTAGTGAAGTGGATGTTAGTCTCTTCTCACAAATAAGAAGAGATAGGACCAGAGGAAATGGGCTCAAATTTCACCAGGAAAGGCTTCAGCTGTATATTACTAAAAAATTCTTCATCTAATGGGCTGTCAAGCACTGGAACAAGCTGGTAAGGCAAAAAACAGGAATAATAGAGCATAGCCCATTATATATGACTGAAGCTCTGATTCTGCTATTGAGCAATTTATGCTTGTTTAATTGTGCTGGATCGTAGATCAGAGACAGAAAGAATTAACAGTGAAAAAGTTTTGGTAGGTGTATTTTTTTTTTCAGTCCTGGAGGTCAGTACATTTCATAACTTCAGGCTGATGCAGAACAAGCATTTTTCTGGAAAACTGGGAGGAAAGTTAAAATTTTTTTACATAATTGTTTATCTTAAATATTGATCAGTCTTTCTCATGCAGAACTCTAGGGTCTCTGTTTTTTAATTCCGCTACAACCTAGAAAATCTTTCAAGACCAAGACCAAACATTATGCATAAGAACATCATGCATACACTTACCATCTTCCAGATTATTATCATGCAGGTAGTCCAAGGATAAGTTGTGGTAAGAATATTCTATTATATGCAGTTAAGAGTTTGTTAGCTTTACTTCTGTGGATTTGGCAAATGTAGGGAAAAGTATAAGGGAAAGATAAATATTGCCAGACAAACTGAAAACCAAGACCTTCTGACAAAGCTACATTTGTTGAAATGCAGGAAAATTTAGGGCAGTACCTCACTATTAAACTGTATTTAGGCATGTAAGTCAGAAAGAAGTCATGTGAGGTACAATGTCACTATCATTGGACCTCTTACCTTACTGGAAACATACTGATGCATACTGAGTTTTCATTTCATTACAGATTTCCAATTAATTTAGTAAATACCTTTAAAATCTTTCCTAAAGTCACTTTCTCTTGTAGTAAGCTAGAGCAAGCAACATAAGTAGAAATAGGTGTTCTGTATGATTTTCAGTAGGAGGAGGTGAGACATTATGAAAACAGTTAAAATCTGCTGTAAAATACTTGTTATATGTTATCCTGACAGGAAATTTCTGATGTGATCAAAGAGAAGCAAATTGTAATCAATGTCATTGTAAAACTAAAGGTTTGCATTGACTGATATGTCAAAACAAGATCTCAACAGAAGAAGCCGTATTCATGTCAATCATTTTTTCTTTCTTTTCTTGATTGTAACTCAATTGCAAAAGTAAACTGCATTACAACAACCAAATATTTTCCAGTTCAAGGAATTTAACTACTTGTGTGATACAGAATAGAAGTAATTGACTGAATCAACTTACTGATAAAGAGGAAATGATGGTCAGGGTTAAATTTTACTTTTAATTTGTGTATCTTACTCTAAATCATGTGAATCTGATTTAAGCTTATTGTTGTTTTAACACTGTTCATTAGTCAGAAACAAATTTTAATTTCTGAAAACTAATAGCTACTCAGCTACTCCTGAACTACATTATTGATCCACAGTACTCAATACTGTTATAGTAGAAAACTATATTTCATGGGCAATTCCATCTCAACATAAGATTTTTTTTTCCCTTTTACTATGAAGATGAGAGAGCACTGGGGCTACTCAGAGAAACTTTGTAATCTCTTTCTCTACAGATCTTCAAAACTCCCCTGCAAGCATTCCTGTGTCCTGCCCTAAGTGGTTCTGCTTTGCAGGGTGGTTGGACTTGATCTCTGGAGGTCCCTTCCAACCCTTAGCATTCTATGGGTATATGATTCTATGAAATATAGCAGCCTATGGATCAAAGTGAAAAGAAACAGTCTCAAAGTCTTCAGATGGCAAATGAGTTTTGAATAATTGGTAAAAAGTAAATCAATGAAATGCAAGTTGTGAGGGGTGCTTGGAAAAAACAATAGATGTTATAAAAAACTTATGGATAAGTCTGTCAGTTTCCAGTGTTGTTATTAAGAGAGAAAGAAACCACATATATTTTGATAATATTACTATTCTATTTGTTAGCTTAGTTTTCCAGTCAAACCCAAGATACTTTTTTTTTGGATGGCTCTTCTGCAACCCCATTTTATCATACTACAGCCACAACTCATGCCTCAGAGGATGAAAGAACAGAGAGTAAACTGCATCTCTCCTTCATGTCTAAGCAGAGAACTGCTAGGTCAGCTGAGAAGTTCTTTTAATCTTATATGCATGAAATGCTATAGAGAAAGGCATGAAAAATATGAAGTATTTATATAATGTAAGTTTCCTAGCATCAGTTTTGTTGTTCATATTCACAAGATGGGAATTGTTTTTACAGCCTTCTGAATCCCTGTAAACCCTTAAGATACATCTGATTTGCGCTACTGGTATTTCTTTATTAATTTGAGCATTCATTGGCTTTGGATTCAGTATGTTGTCTAAAGCTTACACAGCCAGCTGGCCTGAGAAAGAGAGCAAAACTCATTAGAACATACAAAGAATATGCCTGGCATCAACATTTCAATTTCTCCATGATCAGTTTCCAACGTTCAAAGAAATTTCAGGACTTTGTTGCCAAGACAGCTTCAGGAGACTAGAAAAAAGTTACAACAGGTCAAAGACAATTGTCAAGTGTTAAGTTGAATATTTGCTGCTGTTATTTGAAACCAAAGTGTTTGGAGCCAAAGTATTATGGGGCTTGAAATTCAGATTGTAACATGAAAGCCTTCCTGTTCTGGTTGCTGGTTTTCAGTTCAGGGTTTTGTGTGCTTGGTCTCTTCCAAATGCAAGGTCCTGCATCTGGGTCAAGGCAATCCTAAGCACAAATAGAGGCTGGGCAGTGACTGGATGGAGAGCAGCCCTGCAGAGAGCAACTCAGGGGTGCTGGTGGATGAGAAGTTCACCATGAGTCAGCAGTGTGCACTTGCAGCCCAGAAAGCCAACCAGATCCTGGGCTGCATCAGGAGAAGTGTGGCCAGCAGGTTGAGGGAGGTGATTCTTCCTCTCTACTCTGCCCTGGTGAGAATCCACCCAGAGTACTGCGTCCAGTTTTGGAGCCCCTATTACAAGAGGGATGTGGACATTCTGGAGTGGGTCCATAGAAGGGCCACAAGGATGATCAGAGGGCTGAAGCACCTCTGCTATGAGGATAGACTGAAAGAGTTGGAGTTATTCAGTCTGGAGAAGAGGAGGCCTTCCAGTGTCTGAAGGTGGCCTACAAAAAAGCTGGAGAGGGACTTTTTAGGCTATCAGGTAGTGACAGGACTAGGGGGAATGGAGCAAAGCTGGAGGTAGGGAGATTCAGACTGGATGTGAGGAGGAAGTTCACCATGAGAGTGGTGAGGCCCTGGAACGGGTTGCCCAGAAGGGTGACTGGGGCTACTTCCCTGAAGTGTTTAAGGTAAGGCTGAATGAGGCTCTGTCCAGCATAATCTAGGGTAGGATGTCCCTGGGCATGGCATGGGGGTTGGAACTAGATGATACTTGTGGTTCCTTTGAACCCTGACTGATTCTATGATTCTGTGATTCTTCCACTGAGATGGTGGAGGGACAGGGCATGATTCAGGAGTCTTGGGCTTTTAGCTTGCAAGCTTCTGCTTGCTTCTTCTTTTTGCCGTGTTTTTTCTGCATATAGGCTAAGGTAAGTGTGCATTTATGTTGTCTCATTTATATTAGACTCTTATCTATCTCTTTGTCTCAACATGCAGGTTTTTTGTGTGTTGCTTTTCCTTCACTTCTGTGTTGGGGGAAACAGGCAGGTGTGGCAGGGCACTCCCCATCTTCCAAGGTGTTTTCACTACTGTTTTCCGTACCCCCACCTCCACCTCTGGAGATTTGGAATGGAGGAAGAAGTAAGCAAGAAGCTGCTTCCCCCACCCCTGCAGGCTTGAATGAAGAAGAGCAAATCACCCCAGCATATACTTGTATGGCAACTGGACACATTGGCTAGGTGGACCTTGAAGAAGAAGCATCTTGGAGAAAGGTGAGGAGAAAGAGCACAGTTCCTGCTTTCAGACCACAACACCCCAAATTCCTGCTGGAAGGACCTGCCTCTGCTGCAATCTGTCACCATTTGTAGGAACACACTGAGCAGTTCCAGACACTGATAAATTCTACTCCACTGCTGTGAGTAGAACAGACTTTCCCTAGGGCTCCAGGCTGCCTGTTTATAAGTGGGGCAAAATCATTTTATGACTAAACCTTTTCCAGTTTTCTGATTCTGCTAAATTACTAAATTGCCCATAAGCATCCTTGTTAAGATATTTTTGACCGAATTAGAACCCAAATTTAACTAGTTTGTATTTAGTTTCTGGGTGGGGCTTTTTGGAAATAAAAATAACTATGTATTTTTATAGTTCCTGACTCATTAATTGCCCCAACTGATTCATCATGTTAACTAGTTTGTTTATTTTAACCTGTTACAACAATCTAGCTAAGAGTTAGTTAGAATAACTTGTTATTCTCACTAAATATCTACTCAATGATCTGAGAGGAAGTTCTTCACAGAGAGAGTGATTTGCCATTGGAATGGCCTGCCCAGGGAGATCATAGGGTCACCATCCCTGGAGGTGTTCAAGAAAAGACTGGATGGAGCACTTAATGCCATTGGATAGGGCTGGATGACAGGTTGGACTGGATGACCTTGTAGGTCTCTTCCAGCCTGGCTTATTCTATTCTATTCTATTCTATTCTATTCTATTCTATTCTATTCTATTCTATTCTATGCTATGCTATGCTATGCTATGCTATGCTATGCTATGCTATGCTATGCTATGCTATGCTATTTTATGCTATTCTTTATCAGACCTATATACTCACTGTCATAGCTGTAGATGGGAAAAATTTAAAGGTGTTTCTCAGTATTAAGCAAACCCCTGAAGATGATCAAGAGATAGGTAGTAATTTTGTTCCTGGCAGCTGAGCTATAGGCGAGTAGAAATGGGCTCAAGTTGTGACAGAGGAAGTTTAGATTGGATATTATTTCAAGGAACATGAGGCATTGGAACAGGTTGTCCCAGAAGGTGATGGAATCCATGATCCCTGGAGGTGTTCAAGAAGCTTGTAGATGTGGCACTCTGGATATAATTTAGTGGAAATAGCAGTTGAGTTAAAATTGGGCTCAATGATCTTAAGTGTCTTTTCCAACCTTAATAAATTCTGTGATTCTATATAAGGAATAATCTCCAATGAGGTTATAACAAAGTTTAAAAAAAAAAACAAAGACACCATTCCTACTTACTTCAACTTAACCCTATAGAACTAAGCCTTGGAACGATTTTGACTAAATTTTACTTTTTAATTTTGTGGAGTATAGACTGGCTTTGATCACCTATTGAAAGAGACTAGGAGACTGGTTCAATATAGCAACAGTTGTTATCAAGCAGAGATTTTTCTAAGTGGCAATGTTATTTTCAATTTTTTTCATTAATTCCACCATCTGCCATTGTGTCTATACTACCAAAATAACAGTGAAAGGATTAATCCTGAATACTGACATACTGTCGATTTTACTGCTGGAAAAAAATACCTCCATTCCATGTGTCTTAATATGTATTGAGGATAGTACTATTTATTAAGTTTGTTTAATTTTAATCTTTCATAATAAGTAACTTGGAGTTTTCTTCAGAATACTTACAAAATGCCTCTATGCTTGACTGCAGGACTTACTTCTGATTGTTGATTAAGATTTGCCATATTTGTTCATATGCAAAACAATATTTTATATTAGTGTTTGAGTATTTATATATCTCTGAGTTGGTGTATAATTTACTCTATAGTCATTTAAAACCAATGCATTCCTGAATGTTTTCTCATCCCCGTATCTTGGCCATGTATCTGAGAATTTCAGTGTAAGCAATGGAGATACAGAAGATAATGATATTTTTTTTATTATACCAAGACAGTAGATAGATTTTTTTAAAAAATATTATTCTTTTCATACAGTATCAGTATTTTCTATTTTTAGATTAAAATTATAGATAAAAAAAGAAACACCCCAAAAAATGAACAATGTATTTTTCCTTAAAGCAGAAAATGGTAGCAGAATTTTGATTTGAAATGCATTTATTTTGCTTGGTTACTGAAATTGTTTTCAACACAATTCCAGCAAAAGCCCATCCCCAGAAAAAGCCCATCCCCATTCTTATTTATCTTTCCTTATGACTCCTTTAGTCCAAGTATTGGCCACAGACAAACAGAATATTAAATAAAGGTCAGAGTTCTATAAATAAAACTACTCTTAAAAAAATACTGCCCTAAAAGTCTGTTTGCATTTTTTTTTTTAATGATTAAACTGGAAAAACGTGTTCTGGATGTGGCATTTTTCACATTTCATAATATGTTCAAATAAACAAAAATTATCCCAGACATTTATTCTCATTTATTCTCAGCTATGTAGGAAAGGCAGTCAGGCTTTCACCTGTTTACATTGAAAGCAGACATTCTGCTTCTTCCTTTCTCCTTCACCTCTCAGAATAATGAGACTTGCACTGTTATTATGTTAAGTTTTAAAACTTGAAATTGTTTAAAAAGCTATTCCTAAATATGTAATCCAAATGGGTTTATTGAAATTAAAAGATACTAAGATTACAGTAGTATATGTTCCCATTAACCATTTAAACACTGACTTAAGCCTGAAGTTTAGACATGAAATAAAGTGATGTGACATCAGTTTATTAATTATAAACCTACCACACATTTCTTAGCCTGATCAAGATCATGACTATGTTTTGCTTTGAAAGCAATTGTACATTACATATATGTAAGCAAAAAATTCCAGAAAGGCTTTCAGAAGCATACATAGATCAATCATTCTTTTTCTTTCATTTCCATATTTCCACACCACAGGATAGCCTAAACAGTTATCTTCAGAGGGCAAAATTTGAGGAATGTGAATGCTGGTGTTAAGGCTTTGCACAAAGAACAACTCATTTATGAATTTTTCTGTTTCTGTTTTGTGTCATTAGAATAATTCTGTATTGGTTTAAGGCTATGCCTAATTTATTTTTTTTTCCTGGAGAGTTCAATCTGGAATAAATAGTTATAGGGATTAGATATATAATAATAATAATAATAATATAAATGTATCTGATTCCATTAGTCTGCTGAAAATCTTATATTTGGAGTACAAGCTCTCTGTACCTGCTGCTTCATGCTTTCTGCTTGCTTCTCTTGACCTCACTTGTTGGTTGACTACTGGTAAGGGTACAAGGTGAGGGAGGTGCAGAGACAGCAGATACTTTGGACCTCTTTGTGTCCAGGAGAGAAAGCTGACATATTATATAAGGGGATCTTGTATTGGTTTTGAACTTTAAAAACACCCTGTATATGTTTGTTTCCTTTTATACTTTTTATAATTAACCCACCTTCGTAAACATAACTTTCATTTTGCTTCCAAGTTCTGAGTTTGTTTGATAATTTATTCCACAACAAATGCTTAAAAAAGAGGCTGGAGGTGGTGGTGTAAGTTTATACATTTGAGTTCAGTAACTTTGTCTTTTCTCGTACTTCCTCTAATTTCTGTGCAGATATTACGTTTTGTATAATGTGAAACATGTCCAGGAAGCTGTGATGGAATGGGGATTTGATTAATTAATGTGAGATGATTTTCCAAAATTAATATAATTTATTAATTTCAAAATCCAAACTTTTCCATGTCCAACCACTAATTTTAATAATAAAGAGGTTAGATTGTAACAGTCTTGGAATGCATTACATAAATGCCATCTAGATCTAGAATTAACTACCAATATGCATAAACAGATAATCTAATTGAATTAATTAACTGATTAACACTGGAAGAGATATCTTGCGGTCAACAGTACATCTTGACCACTAGATGGAACTCAGAGCCCCTGTGCTTATGGCGGAAGCCAAGTAATAAAGGAAATTTTAGATTTTTACTCACAAATATTATTTCTCCCATCTTGCGGGGTTAGCAATGAATTGTGACAGTATTCAGAACACAAAATGAGACTTCTTTCTGTTGACTTTCTGGCTGATCGGGCTGCTGGCTGGATGCTGAAGCTTGCAGAATTACTTCTTGGCTTCACAGGCTGCTCCAGCAGGTGCAGGCAGGGTATCTTGTGATGTATCTCGGCAGATATATCACACTGGCAGCTATAGATGTAGCTATTGCGTGAAGGCTATTAAAGTTGCTCCTGGAAAAATTTGAAATGGTTCCAGGCTGGACTATAGCTTATGTTGCTATATTTAATAATGCATTAGCATTGCCGATAGGCATCACAGGCATGGATACAGCAGAACACAGAATAATGGCAAAAGTATGGCAAAGCACATTGTGTTATTTGCTTATCTGTTTTTTATATCAATGCCTGTGATTGATTGGACCTTTGGACATAATTAGCCTATCCAATAGAGTTGCAGTAAGTCAAGCTGTGACCATATTTGGGTGAAGCCACAGGTTTGCTATAACCATTTAGGGAGAAAGCATAGGCCTAGCATAGTCTTAGCACAAGGCAAGCACATGCACCTTGTTTACCACAGGTACAAGCAGGAGAAAAACAAGTTGTGGAAGCCAGAGTGCTCAGATTCCATGGCTCCAGGTATTTTGTCCCTTTTCCCATGATTGCCTCTTCCCCAAAACAGTGGGAAGGCAGAAAAACACATCTGGGCAAGCCAGGACATGTATATTGACCTGGCCTATTTTGACCTGTCAGGTCTACCATGACAGAAGCATGTCTAAAACATCTTTTCATTGTTATTGAAGTTTAAGATATTTCAAATGTCTTGAACAGGCAAAACATTTCTAATTATGTGATAGAGAAAATCATGCTAGACTAGCAAGTGTATTGGCAGCAGATAAAAGAAAGTCTTTTACACATAGTTGAAAGCATTTTTACTGACTATTGTGGAAGTGAGGAAGGGTTTGTTTGTCAGTTTTATATTGCAGTGATTTTTGTTTTGTTTTGGGGTGGGCTTTTTTTGATTGTTTGTTAGGCCGTTTGAGGGTTTTTTGGTGTTTTGTTTCTTTGGCTTTTAATTTCCAAGAACCAGAGAAATCATAGGTCTGAGTCATTTATGAACACCTTATAAAATTAGTTAATCATATAGCTATCTCTAGCATCTACTCCTGGTTACTTTTCCTGGCTTCAGGGGAAACTGCAAATAAATGTTAAGGTAATACAAATTAAGAATTTAAGTTAAAATGTTTTCCTCTCCTTGACACAATACAATCAGAAAACAATTTTATGAATAAATTAATTTTGTAAAACTTTGCAAACAATCAAGATGTCCAAGCTAATTGTTTATGTACTTAATTATACACAGAAATGGTCCTAAAATTGTTGTTAATATTAATGTGGAAGACCACTATGTATAATAAATAAGGTGGGTTAGAGATTATATTAGAAAACTAGGCCATATGTAACAATATAGTTATTTGTACTTTTGCTAATATTTCTTTAATATCTATTGTTCATCCTCCTTTTAGTTAGCAATGTAAAAGGTAAAACAAAAGTAACAAAAGGATATGATACTTGAGCTCGATTTCAACCTTTAATTTGAGGTGCCAATAAATCTCAATATTTTTTTAATATAGCTTATGTTCTGAATACTTTGGTATATGTATCATAATAGTTAAGACAGATACATCTGTGTTTCTGGTAGAACTGCAGAATGATAGCACAGAGTATTCAGTGATGCCATCAAAAGTGCTATGATGGGAGGAAATTAGAAGACATGGATTCATAAATAATCTGTTGTCAGAGGAAAAACAAGCTTGGGACCTGACATATTTCAGGATATTATTATTATAGCATGAAATAAGATACTGTGGTTTTTTACCTATATTATCAGACCCATATAATAACCATAAGGCTATGATAACCTCAGTTTGTCTTCTGCCTGTCTGTACCAAAAGCATAAGTAAAATGTTTTATAATTGCAGAGACAGTGATTCAGATGATACATCATATTTATTGCATTTAAAGCTATGAAATGCATGAAAAATATTTTAAATTCAGAAAAAAAAAAAGTTAAAATCTCATCTTACAAGACTGAATTTTCTGTGAGTAAAGTAAATTTTGAACAACTGAGGTACTTTCACAGAAATTTTTACATACCATTCTTGTCATGTTAAGATAAAAGATGTTTGCCTGTCCCAGAGCCCAGGACACTTGCTTTACTATTTGGCAAAACTAACTTTTACCTCAATTTTTTGGTGTCTCAGTAACACAGCTTGTTAAATTAAAACCATCAGAAGTTTTAATTGTTCAAATTGTCAGATAAAACAGATTTGGGACTGCTGATGATAAATTCACTGACTGCAAGATTATCTCAGGATCTCAGGATGGCCAGAATTCTGGCTAACAGCCAACACAGTTGTAGATGGAAGCCTTCAGAGTAGCTGTAACAGTAATGCAGCAAAAGTTCAGTCATATATTGTGGAGATACATCTAAGTGAGAAAGGATAGCCTGATAGTGATGATCAACCCCCACTGTGAGGAATGCCTTTGAAGAAAAGAACAGCAGAACACTTTTGAGGAGAAAGTGGAGCTGGAACAGAGGGAAGCAAAACAACAGTGCAGACTGAGACAGTTCCTGCTTCTGGAAAAGTTAGCCAGAATTTTCTAGCTAAAGAGGTGTTGATTGTTATTGTTACTACTTGGACAATAACCAATTATTTTATTTTCGACATATAACTCCCTTTACCAATTAGCTTGTAGTATTAGGAGACTCCCCCTGCTTGCTAGCAATAAAAGGATCTGTAGAGTTGCGATAAACTGAGTTACGACTTAATCATATTGGTGTCCTTCATTTCTCCACAGTGCTCCTCCCGACAGCATATTGAAGGCACAATTTTCACCAAGAAAGGTGTCCCTGTCTTAAATGGAGGACAGTCCATGACTTTCCTTGCCTCTGTCTTTTGACTTTGTCTCAACTGCTCCTGCAGTAGGTGATTTTGCTTGTGCTGGACAACACTGCAACCACCCTCACTGACCCTGGTACCAGTGTCAGTGTCATATGTGCTCCCCAATGACAGAGGCAGCAAGCTGTAATGTCCTTCTCGTGGGTTTTATACACCAGTCCACATCAGCAAAATTTGTGAGGAGTGTTGAGTAACACAGTCATATATGTTTAGCATGTACTTGGTTTTCCTCATTGGCACATTGAGAGGTGTCAACTTCAACACTAAAATTTATGTTAATTAGGCAAAGATAATTGTTTGAGTATTCTGGCCCTCAAAATCTGCTTTTTTCATATGAGTATCACTCACAGCTCTTGCAGGTAGATAACTGGAAGCCAAAGAAAAAAGTGAGACATAAGGGATACTACTACAAGTACTGCTGATATTTTATTTAAAAGACTACTTTTTCTATTTGTTTTCCTCTCATGTTAATGCCCTAAAGAATCTCAATTCCTGTCCTATTTCTATTACTTGTGTTTTCTGGATAAATACTGAATTAGTTGGGGCAGTTAATGAGGAAGGAACTATAAAAGTATAGTTATTTTTATTTCCCAGAAAGCACTGCCCCCAAAATATATACAAACTAGTTAAACTTTATTTAAGGATTCTAATTTGGTTGGGAAATATTCACAAGGATGCTTACGGGCAATTTTAGTAATTTAAGAAAATCAGAAAAATTAAAAAGGCTAAGCCACAAAATAGCTTTACCCCACTATAAATAAGAGGTATCCCAGAGACCTAGGGAAAGTCTGATCCACTCATGATGGTGGTTTTAGAGATAGTCCCTGGCTCCTTTGTGGCAGTGTCTGGAACAGCAAATTATAATCCAGTTGCGGATTCATGTGTGAAAGTCTGATGCAAATAAAAATCAGCCAAAGTCAAAGTGTCTCAGACATTGCTTCCATGAGTGATGTGATACTGTCTTGGCAGAGCAGAGAAAAGCCAAACTTCTTAGTATGTTACTATGATCAGTGGCAGTTTACAGCAGAGGCAGGTCCTACCAGCAGGAAGTCAGGATGCAGTGGTTCAAAAGCAGGAACTGCACAATTTCTCATCACCCTTCTTCAAGATGCACCTGTCAACGTGCCTAGTTGCCATACATATATACTGGATGCTATTTAGTCTTCCCCATTCAAGCCCACAGGAGTGGGAGAGGCAGCTTTGCACCTACTTCTTCCCCTATTCAAACCTCCAGAGCTGGAGGTGGGAGTATGGAAAACATCTTTGCTCCTTCTTTCTTCCCCATTCAAACCTCAAGAGACAGAGTGTGGGGCAGTTTGGAGTCCCATGCCACAAGTGCCTATTACAGTGTAAGGTGGATAAAGCAATGTTATTTGTCAAAATACTCAATATACTACAACAAATTATTGTAAAGAACTAGTATTCTGAGCCCTACAGACATACAATATATCAGTGGATCAAAATTCAATTTGCAACCATGTAACTTTTCAAAAGAAGTTTCTTCTGCAGCTGCTTTAATAATTTAAGGGGACAAAGGACAATAATGCACCCTTGCATGTATTTTCCTAGAGCTAAACAATATCGTGAAATCTCATTTATTTGGCATTTAAAAGAGGAGGTCTGTAAAATTTCATACCATTCTTTTGTTTTAAGTGTTGACTAACTCCTTGAAATAACCTTAAAAGCTGCGTTTGTGCAGGTAAACCTACCGTTTAGCAAGAAGGAAAATGTTGGTGTCTCTGCCTTGACTGTGGACAACTACCCAGAAAATACTAAGCATGAAGTACTTGAATGAAGTTGACAGGATAGAAATTTAAATACAGGATCACAGAACCTTAGAGGTTGGAAGGAACCTCCAGAGATCAAGTCCAAGTCCCCTACCAAGGCAGGATCACCTAGGGTAGTTCACACAGGAACACATCCAGGTGGATCTTGAAAGTCTCCAGAGAAGGAGAATCCACAACCTTACTGGGCAGCCTGTTCCAGTGCTCCATTACCCTCACTGTAAAGAAGTTTCTCCTCATGTTGAGGTGAAACCCTCTATGTTCCAGTTTGTAGACTTTGCTCCTTGACTTACTGCTGCTGACCACCAAAAAGAGATGGGTCACATCCACTTGACATACACCCTTCAGATATTTGTACACATTGATAAGATCTCATCTCAGTCTTCTCTTCTCCAGACTAAACAGCCCCAGGTTTCTCAGTCTTTTTTTGTAGGGGATGTGCTCAAGTCCCCCAATCATCCCTGTGGCTCTCTGCTGGATTCTTTCCAGAGGATCCCTATCTCTCCTAGCACTATAGCTACCCTTTGTAAAAAGTGCTGCAGGCATTCTCTAGTTATGTACTCTTTTGGTAACCAAATTTGGTGGCAATACATAAGTAATTATGTAGTGATTCTGGGCATCACTCACCCCACACACACAATGAATTCACTCAGACTAGACTCAGCTGGCTGGAAGTTAAGGAATGAAGCTTATACTTACAGTGAAGCACAATATATTACAATATTTACAGCTATATACAGATATATACATGTTAAAAGTAATACAGAAACACAGTACCCCTCCCAGCATCTAGAGTGCCCAGGAAGGGCTCCCAGTCTCCATTCTACCTTTATTCCAGCCACTCCCACCCTCTCCCTTATCTCAGGATCTCTCTCTTACATGCAAGGTGAGTTGCAAGAGGTTGGCAAGGGAGATTAAGAAGCAAAATTGTTAGTTGGAAAGTGCGCAGGGTCAGGCAGAAGGATTAATGGAGCAGAGGCTAGGCAGAGACACTATCTTACCTATGTGTCTCTGCTTTTATATGTCTCAGCAGAAGGAATGTGTATTTCAGACATCACTATATTTTCTTTTAACAGGCAATAATCTAATTTCTCCCATTAAAGTATTCCAGTTAGCCTCAGACCAGCACAAATTACCATACCTTCATAGCTGGACACATCATCAAGAAGATGAGCTTAGCTGTACAAAAAGTAAGTATGTAGAAATCCAGAAATTCACAAGAACTCAACATGACTATGAAATGTTTTGTGACCGAAAACAAGGTGAAGGTGCTAATACCATCAAGCTGTGAGACCTGGCATTTGGATTTATGAACAAGAATTCCTTATTAAAACTGTGAGACACAAGCATCCAGTTCCACTAGAGGTCTACAGATGAGCATTAGTAATGAGGCAATTCTGAGCTGGCATGGAAATCTGGATCCAGCTCATGCCCCTCTGATAGGCTTTTGCACTCAGAAGGTTGTCACATAAAATCATTTTTCATAGCTGAATGGTAATTGTCAGGGAAAACTTCAGGGCAGATCTCATGGGACTCTGTGAAAAAGGTTGTTAGATGTTAGTTTCCTATTTACAGCTAACATCTTGCTCTACCTTTACAGGAACCAGAAGGAAAGTGGCAGATCATATTCTCTAAACACTCCTTCTCAGTTACATCTGTGCTTGGCCAGGATACAGGGTTTGATAAGTCCCCTATTCTGTTTTTCAGGCAAAACACCAACATAAGCACAACTATGCCTGCCTTTCCCTAATCCAAGTTGTAGCACATTTAATTTTGATTTTCTGTGAGCAGTGACAAATACCGCACTGTCATTATGAATATCACTATAACTCTCTAATATGAATATGAACCTTTTATACTATAGTGATCAAACATTGCAGTAGAGAAGACAAATAATTATTTATCAAACATCAGTTTTGGAATCTAAATTATTCTGAGTTGATACAGAACAAATCTCTGACAAGAAAACAAATAAATCCTGGGAGACATAAGAGAGAAGTATGGCCACTGAGAAACTGAAGGGAATGGAAAGGAAACACTAGTCACATTTATTGTTCACTCCTCTAACATCCAGCATGTTGCTGCAGATGTTTGATCCACATGTACTCTTGTTTTCTAATATCTGCCAGTGAACTTGCACATTTTAAATTTATTTTACAGGGTCTGTGATATGGAAATGACAAGGCTTTTGATGTGTATAAAATGTAATATTCTTAAATATAAAAGCTTTAAATAAAGCACGTTTTAGTAGAGTAGTTTTAAATAAAACGTTATTGATTTCATTCAGAAGTTGAGATAGCCCACAGGAAGGCTGCTCCATCCCTATTTCATCCCTGGAAACACTGAAGGTCAGGTTGGACAGGACTCTGAGCAACCTGGTCTAGTTGAAGACATCTCTGCTCATTGCCAAGGGGGTTGAACTAGACACCTCTTAAAGTCCCTTCCAACCCAAACCATTCCATGATTTTATAATGGAAGAACCGGAAAAAGACGTATAGAAGCATGTTTCAAATTACGTATGTTTTCCCCTTCAGTCATAGCTCTTTTTATATATTCCTTCTTCTTCCTTTTATTATTATTATTATTATTAGTGGTGATGGTGGGTTTTTTCTTTTTTTTTTTAATAGAATGAAAAAGTTCTGTAAATTTTTTGCTTCTTGTAAACTATTTGTCATGTTTGAAATGCAGAAGCTTCTCAGAACAGATATAGCAGACCATAGCAAAGACAGATAAGCACACTTCATGATTAACAATTTGATATAAAAAGTCCATTTTTGTGATGGAGAGTGTGTGTATATATATATATATATATATATATAAAAGTATCAGAAAATCAGAGAGTGCCATGATTGAATTGATTATGAAAATGGCAAATCAGAACAGCTTCAAGCTTGTAAACACAATCTTAATTAATTCCTTCATTAAAAAATATACTTTGTGTTAATGGTTAATTCTCATGTGTCATTAATCATCACTGAAACATAAACAAAACTGTTAGTCATTAACAATCACATTCTGAACTGTGCAGATACAATTCTGTAGAGCTGGTTTCAGTCCCTGATGGATCTTCTTTCTTGGGTTCTCCTAACCTCTATGATGTTGTTGTTGTTGCTAAATATTTTATCATCTCCCCCCCAAGAACAGACCGATCTCATCTGCTCCTGAAACTGGTTTTACCAGTTATCTTTCCCAAGTAGTTGTGGTGGTTTAGCAGTTACCTGCCCTGCCACCCTTTGATATAACCCAGTCTAGAACTCAGAATGTCTTTAAGTATGACAAATCATAACTCTTACTCCAGGTGTGTGTATGTATGCTGGGAAATCATTGGATCACTGGATCTCAGTATAATTTAGGAAAGGAAAAGGATATGGAGTACTCAAAATACAGAAGTTCTGCACAAACAGAAGCAGAAGTCTTCAACCCAGAAGACTTAAAAGACAAACAGGAGCTGCTCATTATCACAGATTTTCTGGAATCTGATCATATATTTAAGTGCATCCCATATATTGGACTGATGCCAGGGAAGAGGAAAAAAAAAGGGGGAAAAAAAAATCAACCAACACAAACACCCAAACCCCCCCAAAAAACCAAACCAAGAAAACCAGAGCTTCGAACAAGATAAACAGAGTTTTCTTAACAAAGTGGTTATTTCACATTTAATTTTCTACTTACAGAAATAAATCAGTTAATAATACAAATTACACTATTAAATACCATATCATTTCATTGACATATTTTCAAATTATTGACATAAGTACATTTTCTTTTAGATGTAGCTAGCCTTAAACTGCAGTTGAAAGTATATGGCTTGATGAATAATCTAGGAGCCAAAGATAACATTTTAAAGGTTTTGAAGTATTTTTGATTACTCCTGGCAAGCAGTAGCATTTCTTTAGGAACACTTAAATAGGCTCATAAACATAAATTAAAATTGTTTTTATCATCCCTAGTTTAGTGTAAATTTATAGAGTGTGATATCAGAAAACTTGAGAAAGTGAAAATGAGTGGACTCAGTCAAAGTTCTTGAATAACATGCTTGTAACCATGGAAATCAATGCCACAGTTCTTTTACTTTGTTCACTGATAATAAAACACAGGTTCTAAAACTTCTTAATTTGGGTGTTGAACAGCACTAAGGAAATTAATGAGTGAAAAATCAGCAAATGTTTTTTTTAATAATGTAATTTATTTCATTTTTCTTTCAGAATATATTGAGTAATACCGGCAGATGTAACATTTTTCTCACCTCTATGCATAATTAGTAATAAAATAAAAACTAAGAACACACGGGCACTAATGTTCAAAATCGTACATTTTTACTCTTCTAGGCAGCAAAACTTTATTGATGGAGCAAGAAAACAGCAGCAGTTCACTGTTTGGCAATTCCCAAACAGTGCCTAAAACTTCATTTGGTTTTGATGTTGCATCATTAACAGGTTGCAGAAACTAAATAATATACAAAACTAACCAACTTTGCAGCTCAAATTCTGTTGTTTTGGCATCTAAGTCACACTTTGGTAACTTTTCCTAGTTTAGATACATGGCACGTTTTGTGAACACATGTAATTAACTTTTTTTTTTTTTTTAAACGCCTCTTATACTGTTAGCTTGGTGTTTTTGTCCCTGTGAGATTAAAAATCCAATGCACTGAGAGTGGAGCTTTTAGTGCCATTATTACCATTACTATACTGTCAAAAGAAAACTCATGCACTTCTGTTTAGTGTTCCCTATATACTCTGATTAAAAAAAAAAAAAATCCCTTTAGAAACTAAATTAGTACCTTGTATGCCTTTGAAGGATAATAGTATCTCCCCTCTGCTCTTCTAGATATAAATGAACCCCTTTATTTCATATTTTATACTTTCAGACCCTCAGTAACAATTTTCCTATGTCCCCTATCTTCTCAATATATTACTTCCATTCCTTTCTTTAGTCATTAGCAGAACCACTTTCTCTTCACCAAGGAAATTCAGTTGGTATCTGTCATAATTAAATATATACAAAAACATACATATATATAAACACTCATACTCCATGCATTAACATAGTTGCAACACTTGTATGTATATAAAATGAAGAATTGAATTATTTGATCTCTTGTCAGTTACATATATCTGGCCTTATTATTAACTAGTTTGGGTTTAGTTTTAGGGGGACTTTTTTTTTTTTGTTTTGGTGGGTTTGTGTTTTTTTTCTTTAATATTCATCATGTTTCAGAATTTGTAGTAATACGTAAGCTGAAATAATAGCACTTTATATATCTCAATTGTCATTAAATTCACCTTGGTTTTTTTTTTCCTTTGTCCCCCTTATTTCCTCTTTCCTCTTTAAAAAGGGGTCTGAGTCACTGTCAAAGAAGTTACAGTGGCAAGAGTAGTGAAAGCAGATGTTGCTGAAAGCTACAAGAGGATTATGAGGTTCAAGAAGTAATAGAGACTGCCAGTTAATATATAGTCTAGATTCAAATTTAAAGTGTAAATTAGAAGAGATGCAATGCATTAACACAACCTGAGATTGGTAGATTTTAACAATGTAAAAGTCTGAAGAAGTCTGAACTTTAAGTATTATTAAAAGTAAAATTCATTGTGACAGATTCAATCCACTAAAATTCTGTCATAATTAAGGAGTAGGAAACAAAATTTCACCAACAACTTGTCTGGTTAAATCCTTTTATGTCATTGTTACTGAATAGCCACTACAGATTCCTGGATCTGTTGAGAACATCGCTTCCAAAACTTAGGTTCTATGGTGTATAAACTGAAGCTCACAAATTTTCAGAAGCACTTGTTCTGATATGATAATGATCATCTACCTGCTACCTACAGTTTCACTGCTATCAGAGCTAGGATGAACTTAGGGTTAGTCCTTCTAAAAAATCTATGAAGTACAAATGGTGTTTCCAACATTAATAAACTGTGACATCACTGGAAGCATCCATACACAATAAATTGCATAGGGTTCTAGATACTACAGTATTTCCCCAAGGAACAGGTGGCACAGGTGCCAGGCTCCTTGACAGAAATCACTTATTAACCTGCAGCTTGCTATTCTGCTATTCTCTACTCTTATTGCTTTTCACCTTTTTTTTTTGACTGTGTGTAGTCTGAGGAGACAGAAAGTAGAAAAATGAGATGCACATTATTGAGTTCAAATAAGCTGTGGATCTTCAGCTGCATCTTATTCTCTCCAGCCAATAATCGGTGGAAGTTTGTAATCTACCTCAGGAAGATTTATTATTTTTGCCTTTCAAAATTAAATTGGATTTTTAAGTAATTATTTTAAAGAAAATGTTTCAAATAAATTGTTTCTTGTCTCCTATTTGACCAATACTGCAAATATTAATTACCATAATATACTTTGAAAAAATATTGGTTGACTAGTACATGGTAAGAATCTTTCTTTGCTATGTAAACAAGAACTCTATGATTCATCAAAATATATACAGATCTAAAGAGAAACTATATTTATATAGGTATTCTATGAATCTAGTAATATTGTGCATTATTTGCAAATGTATATATAGCACATTATTAATTGTATTATACATATTATATAGTATAATTACATAATAATATATTGTATACTATTCTTATCCCCTATATATATATATATATATATATATTCTTCCTCCTGCATAGGGACAGGTTGTGAGAGTTGAGACTGTTTAGCCTGGAGATCATATTGTGGCACTCCTGAAGGAAGCTTCCAATACAGTAGGGATTTTTTTTTACAAGGGGTGATATGATGAGGTGGAATAGATTTAAGTGGGAAGAGAGTAGATTTTGACTGGATATTACAAAGAAATTCTTCACAGTGAGGGTTGTGAGACACTGGAAGAGATTGCCCAGGGAATATGTGGATGCCCCTTCCCTGGAAGTGAGCAACCTGGTCTAGTGAGAAGTGGTCCTGCCCATGGCAGGGAGACTGGAAATAGATGATCATTAAGGTCTCTTGCAACCCAACCCATTCTATGATTCATTGTATTCATTGTAATCCAATATTTAATCTTTCAAAATTATGATTTCTTTTTTACATAGTTTGTGGCCACCTTTCACAGTGACAATTTTGCCAACAACTCATTCTATTTCATTTTATCCAGAAATTTCCTTTCCCTACTGAACGTTATCAAACATAGACTTTTTGTTTCTATGTTTAGCTCCTGCTTAAGTCAATAGTGAGAATATGAAAACCATTAGGAGTTGGATGAGACCCTAGTGATTATCAGAAAAGAACAGAGAGATATATATATATATAATAATTTAAGTTATATTCATTACTGCCAGAGATTGATAGAGTGCTAGCTTCTAGTTTGTGGGAGTGGCAGTTTGTTGATGTTGTTGTTGTTTTTATCTTTTGCTTCAGCTATGTGTCCTGTCTCCAAAAAAGACTAGCTCTATACTTGATTGCTTTAAAGAAGCGTAGTCACAAGTTGAGGGATATGCTCCTTTCCTTTTGCTGAGAACTCATGAGACTACATCTCTGCGCTATCTTAAGACCATCCTGGAGTTGGGAAAGTGGACTGGAAACATGATCCCAGGTGGGCAGGAAAATCTAGCCCCTCCAAGGGGAAAGACATATTGAAAATTGTCCAGTGGCATATCACCAAGCTGATTTGAGACCTGGAGAAAATACAAAAAATAGGAGAGACTTGAGAGAACTGAAATTGTTCAGCCTGGGAATGAAGAAGTCACAGGGAGACTTCACTGCTGTCTGCCCCTACCTAACGTAAAGACATAAAGAAGATGGATGTCAAACCCTTCTTGAAGGTACAGAATCAAGCACAAGACATAACAAACACAAGTAATACAAGAAATTAAGTTTAATAATAATTATAAATAAAAATAAAAATATGTAAGAGTGATAAAACTCTCAAATTCAAATGCAGTTCCCCAGAGAGGATTTGGAATTGCCATCCTTGGAGATATTTGGAGCTGACTGGACATGGGCGAGAGCAGCCAGCTCTGTTCATTAATTTCAAAAAATTGCAGATAGTGAGTGTTTCTTTAAACAGCATCATGCAATAATCTAGGTTATCGCTCTGGTTTGGATCCAGAGACATCCCTTATATCTAACTTCTCTGATTAGATAGATATCAGTCTTTGAATTTGTTCAGTACTGAGGATTCCTCCTTTGTCAACAGTCTCATTTTTAACAACTCTACTGATACTACCTGTCTAGCTGCAAAGTCATGGAACTGTCTGCACCTAAATCTGACTGTATCTGTTGACTGTGTCTGTTGACTGTATCTATTGACTGACAATGTATTTAATTTTGTTTGGAAAAATTACACAGTGGTTGGATTACACTTTTTAGGTTTTTAATGCACTGTGGACCTGACAGACAGATTAGAAAATAAAAGATGCTTTAAAACAAGACAATAGGTTTTACAAACAACAACCACAACAAAAAAGAATGGGATAAAAAAGTGGAAAACATAAATAATTCTCACATAAATTAAGGTGACCTTAATTATATCTATAATACTGGTAATGCAGGAAATGTAAATTAAATTTGTCCTGCCATTACAGAGACATTTTGTATTAAACATAAATATATAGAGTAAATTACTGATCATTAAGTTCCTACCCTGAAATCATGCTGAACCACACTAAAGTAATTATACTTTCTTTAGATTCCATCTGATATTGGTAGCATAATTAAAAACAAACAAACCTTGTGTATAACTTTCCTTCTGTCCGGAATGACAGCAAAGTAAAGAATCTCTGCTAATCTAAACACATCAGGTGTGATTTGTCTACTTTAAATTTAGCCATCTAAACTTTAGGCATTTTGTCTGTTTTTTTCCTTCCCATAGTTAGTAAAAAGATGTAGGCCCACCATTCTGTCATCAGGCATCAAATGTGTCCTCCAAAAGTCTTCAGAAATTGAAAACTCCTAAGGATTTTGAAATATATTTTATTATGCCAAGACACTATGCCACTTATTTATACATTTTAATCTATCTATGTATCTGTATGTCTTTATTTGACATGTCTATCCACAGAATCACAGAATCATCCCACCACTTGCAGAAGTATAGGATGGAGAATCAGGAATAAAAGGCAAAATCTTTTAAGTTGAGAAATGGAGAGTGTAACAGAACAGCACAAAGTCACAGAAAGCAACAATAGTAACTATAACATTAATGAAATAATACATAAAGCAAGTGATACACAGGACTCACTGACCAATAGCTTAGGACCACAACACTTAAAGCCACATATTTTCCCTAGACAGCCCTTCTCTTATATAGTGGGCATGTCAGTATAGTATCAAATATCCCATTGGCTGGTGCAATTAGCTATCCTGACCGTGGCACCTTCAAGCTTCTTGTGAAAATTAATCCTATTCTAGCCAAATTCAGGACATTAACCAAATTAGTAGTAGCATACCGTAGATGCTATATAAAAAATATTGTGCATATTGCCTTTTCCAAGTGTAGTAAGTTTTCAGTTATCAGAGCAAACACATTTATTATGTGTGTTAGGTAATCATATAATTCTATTTAGCAGATCATCTCTTCTATTCTGTAGTTACACTTTTATAGTGTTGTAGACAATCCACTTTAAAGTTAACATCATTGGCAGAATGAATTTCTGAGGCATGATACAATAAACAAAAAATTATTACATGGGTAGATAAAACTATTATCAATAACTTCAATGTTAAAACCATAAAGCTTTAATTCAGTGAGATAGAAACTGAGGTGTTGGTTTGAAGACAAAAATAATGAGTGGGAATATGATCCTAAGCACAAAGTTTTAATGGATATTAGGAGTACAAGAAATAAGAAGGAATAATTTGTAATTCTATCTGTCCACATTTATAATAATATAAATGCAATGCATCACTTTTTGGATGCTATTAAAGCCAGGTACAACATAACTGAGAGATAGTGTAGTAAAAATATCAGAGCAAAATAGATGTGCTGGTTTGAGGCTAATTGGAATATTTTAGTGAGATAAATTAGATTACTGGTTGTAAAAGAATAATTATGATAAAATCTATAGAATTCACTGGTCTGCTAAAAGGGATAAAAAGTAAAAATGTAAACAATTTGTCCCTCTTTGCTCTGGGATGTTTCTTCCTTTTATATACCATTTGCTCCACCCTATTATCTTCCACTAACAGATAATAAGTAAGCTTTGCTGGTTGTCTTTGCTTGTTTGTCTGTGAGAGAGAATGGCTTTGAGCCCTTCTGGGCAGTTTCTTTGTCCAGGAGGCTAATCTGGATTTCTGTATTATTTCTCAATTGTGTATAGATTTAAATACTTGTAAATATATTGTGTATATACGCTTGTAAATTTAACTTTACTGTTGTAATGGTATGGGTGGGATTTTATTCTTTCAAAATTAATATAATTTATTATTTTTTACATTGATATATTTGATCTCACCACATTACTTACTTTTACACTGGCTCTTTCCACGGTCATGAACACGTTACACAGAGGAAAAACAGGGAATCTAGAACACTTTTGAAATAACTAGCAAAATACAACAAACTTAAACTACTAGAACTAGAAGAGAAGTTCTTGCAGTCAACTATGTTACCCATCCACTAGAGGGGCTCAAGATGCTTCTTTCTGCTTAAGGCAGAAGGCACTTGGATTCAGTTAGAGAATTTCTTACAAAGAGGCTTTTGAGTATTTACTCACAAAAATAATATCTCTGGTCTCCCAACAGTTTCCAGGCAGTACCCAAAACACTTGAAGGGAGTTATGTCAGTGTCTTAATAACCATTGAGGCTTCTGAACCTTCCCAGGCTCTAACATGGTGCTGGGAAAGAGGCAGAAAATCTCTGCTCTGATCCTAGTTTGTCTTGGACTCCAGACTTGGCACAGAGGATTGCAGAGGTGCAGCCACAATGTCTTGCAGATCTGCAGATGGGCATAACGTCAGTGACACATTTCGTCATGTTGTGAGGCACTTAATGCCTAATCCTTGGTGAATTTGAGTCACAACAAGTTTCCAAGTAGACTAACCCAAAGTATCACGGCTTCTTATTATGTAGCAGGTAGAGCATGGCAGGATGCAATGGCAGAGAGCAATGAGGCAGAAGCAAAAGGCAGAAGCAATGGCAGAAGCAATGGCAAAAGCACAGAGAGCAGGTTGTGTTTTCCTGCTCATCTCATTTTATTAATTCAGACCAAGACTAATGGCTCTTTGGCCACAGATTAGCCAATCAATGACAGTTTGCCAAACTTGACCGTATTAGGCAAAGTCAGGTCTTACTTTTACCTTTATAGGCAAGGACGTGAACGTGTCAGTACCCTGTTTACAGCTTTGGAAGGGACATAGTGGCACCAGGCCTTTGTCTTCCTTTCCCATGGTTGTGTCCCTCAATAGAGAAGGAGGTAGACAAAAAACACGTCTGGACAAGCCAGGACATTTTCCAGCCTATTTTGACCTTCCATATCAGCTGTAAATATAGATTTATCTTACTTCCAACCCATCTGAGCTAGTCTGGTTAATTTCAATTGGATGGGGGGGGGGGCAATTCCTTAACCTATCACAGAAGTGTATCAAAGTAATTCAAAATATCCAAGAATTACAACTGAACAACAGAAATATTAGGAAAAAAAAATTGTTATGCTGGATTACCAAGAGGGACGGTAAACTAACGTTAGTAGGATGAGAAGAAAATTAAACCAAAAACCTCCTGGACTTTTCCACTGCTTGCTAAGAAGGTTAGTTACTCTTTGGTATCCATACCCATGTTTAGATGGAACAAATTGTATGAATGCGGGCTCAAATAGGTCATAAAGATAATTTAGTTCTACGATCCCCTTTGGCATTAATCTGTACTGCACAGCTGACTTTTTTGCAGACATCTTTGGAAACGCATACATGCTAGCAGAATGGCCAGAAAATTTTTAGACCAGTAGTGTCGACTTCATATGGTCCTGAAGGGAAAAAAAAAGTAGAAAAGGTATGTTGAAGTCTTTCATATGCTGCTCTAGTATTTCAAAGCAAGCAGTTCAGTGTTTTAGCAAACAGCAGCTATTTTTAAGATAACAAAATATTTACTTGTGTTTTATGTAAGATGCAAAAGTAATGCAAGAATATTTGTCTGGAAAAGACCTTTTAGCTGTCTCAAAGCGAAGTAACATATGTTCAAGAATTAAAAATAAAACAAACCCCAGCCATGTATATGGGGTTAGGAGCACATTAAAAAAAATAAATTACAATTTAAAAGCATTTATTTAGATGATTTTAAACAACCGTACTCAGTCAATCTGATAATTTGTCTGAAAGCAGAGCTTAACTAGGTCTCCAAAGTCATCCTTCCAGTTCATTTTGGAAGAATTCTTCAGTTTACAATCACGAGTTGGTCTAGAGAAGGTACAGGCCTAATTTTAATTTCATCAGAGAAAGGACACAGAAATTCAGATTAATTTTTAGTGTAAGAATAAAGTTTGGGGCCTGAGAACAGGAGGATATGCATCAAATCGAGTGCTAGTATGGAGGTGTGGAATGGGTTACAGGTTAAAATTAAGTCAGGATACTTTACTTGAGGGCACCTATTAAAAAACTGTCCTAGAAATGCTTCAGAGCAGCAGTCAAATTTGGTGTGATCATAAGGAAGAGACGTAGGAATTTCAAATACATTGCCTACAGCATTTGTTCAGTCTAAAGTGGCATGGCCTGATATGCTATACGAATATGAAAATCACTGTGGAGACTAAGGGTGTTGAAAATTTGAATGGCTATTAATTTTATGTATATTGTATACTTGGACAAAGAACACACAAGTACTGCACCTAAGCTCTAGATTTTCACAGAAATGTTAGACCAGAAAAATACCCTCAAAATACTTATAGCAAGACCTTATTGTCACCTTTACTTAAACTGGATTCTTTAACTCATCATGAAGTACCTGACATGGTCCATGCAACATTAAACAATGCCAAATGAAGATGTTACTGAAACTCAGTAGTATGGATCTGCCTAATATCAGAAAAGTGAAGATGAAAAAAAGTCCACAGGAATTCATTTTTCACTTTCACAAAATAAATCAAGTTTAATGTATTTTGTTGTACATTCGCTCCGTTCATTCACACAATGTTATGTAATTCATATTTAGTCATTGCCGCACAAAAGTGAATAACTCTCATTAAATGTAATAGTACTGCTTTTACATTTACAGTACCATAAAATGTAACAGCTACTTACTATTGATATATATTCTCAGACACCCCTACAGACTTTAATATATAACAGAGATTGCAAGTCTAGTAAAACTAAGATTTAGTGAATATAAAAATGCCATCCAGTCCTATAAAACAAGTTTGCAACTTGCAGTACAATTTGCAGGTGTTTCTCTTAATATTACTTACAAACAATTTTTAAGAAAGAAAGAAAAATAAACATAAATATTCCTTCTACAATAAAAATCTGATTGCTAAAGATACAATCAACTATCAAGTCTCTAAATCTTAGGAGATACACAAAATTTGTATTGTTTCCTTTGAACTTACTGAAAGAAATACATTGCCATAAGTATCTCAGTTGCAATTATTTCAAATAGTTCAACAGATCATACTGAGCATGGTCGAGTTTAGTTCTTGCTTCCCATATAATTCAATATGTTCCCATATGTTCAATATGTATATATTAAATCTTAGATATTAGACTATATGATTTCTTAGGATGTGGATGTGATATTATGGTGCGCTCTATGTGAATCACAGAGATGTTACTTTGTTAGTGAATAACAAGCAGTGCTAAAGTAGAATATTTGAAGGTGCACATTTATAAAGAGGATGAGGTATAATTATTGGGAGAGCTTATGAAACAACAGGAGTTTCTCACGTGTTGTGTACATTTCATAACCTTCCCAGTGTGACAGTCTGTATGCAGTCAAGTGTAAAGCTGTTAATACTGTAACTGCCTGATCTTGCATTAACTTTTCACTTCCAGTGAAAATGAAGACCAGCAAAATCTTTCCCATTAAGAGCTTCCCACTGTGTTAGCTAGACACTCTGTAGCTCTTCTATATCACCAGGAACCAAATCATATTGCTAATTGCATGGGAGGAACTCTACACATCCTAATATGTTCAATAGAAAATATAGAATATGTTTAGGTAAGAAAATACAGGCTATTCATGGAATTTTCTTGATTTAAATGGTCAACATTCTACTTTAAAGTGATATTTCTCAAACTCGGATTCTATGCTTTATTTCTATAAGCCAGTAATAATATACTTAAATCTTTCTAAAAAGAGATAAGGTGAGGAAAATAAATTGATTTAGAAATCCAATGAAAAACAAGAAATCACTGATTTGATGTTTAATGGCTTCTAATTTTGTAGTCTGTGGGAAAAAATAATCAGGCCACATGAAAAAATTGAAGATATATAGTTTGTTACACCTTCAAAAGAACTAATTAGGCAAAAAATGAAACTAAGGCAGAATAGAAAATAGAGTTTTTTTAATTAGCATACTAAAAATTGTGCTTGGACTTTTAAATAAATGCTGTATTTATGGTGGTTTTTATTGTCTATAATAATTATATACTTTGTTTATTTTCTAAATATGCATTAATGTCAAACTAAAGTTTTGACATTCAAAACAAGATTATTATTTCCTAATTGTTCCTAATTATTTCCTAATTTGGTTACTGCAGAGACATGATAGAACAATGTTTAGAGAAGCACTACTTTGAGGTAGCATACTTGCATTACACATGTGTACATGGAAGAACATGGAGTTTTACCTGTTACCAGCTGCAAGTTAATTTAAATTATTCTAGGTCTACACAAACACAATGGGAAGATCTAAACTGAAATGAGAACGAAAAAGGTCCACNAAAAAAAAAAAAAAAAAAAAGGGTTCTAAAGGGGCAACTATTAAAAGTGTTTGTTGGGAGAAAAAAAAACATGACAATCGTCTCAAAGTGGAAAACTGAGAAGTAGGCTAGGATTAATAGAAAAATTTGTGTCTGCTATGGAAGAACAGATAGGGCAAGAAATAGAAATAAGTTAAGGTCAAAAGAAGATCTAGAATGTGTGAGATGTTGACATGTGGGAAATGGAAATCTGCATTTGCTGCTGAAAATAAAGAAATATCAGGAGTAGAAAACAGTTGATTGAGATAAAAGTGATGGGTAGGAGGAGGAAATTTGGCTATGAAATTTAGACAGATTGCAGAAGTGGGAAGTAAGGTGTGAAGAGTAAAGAAAGATGGCATTGGCTTTTGCACCTGTAGTTGAAGATGTTAAGTGATAACCTCACATGAAACAGTCTTAGTTGTAACAGCAAAAACAAAGGAAAGGATCATGATAAAAGGAAAGGAGATATGATTCTATTGTTTCTATCACTTTTTATTTTATTCAGAGAAATTATGACTGTGAATATACAGTTAATTCTTATTTATTATGACACTTTTGTTAATTAATAGCATTTATGTGATTGTCTCCAAGACAATAACCTTTAGAATTATTACATAAATATAGCTAAATCTAGAAGTCATTACTCACAACAGAACAAGCCATAAATGTGTTTGGATATTGAAAGGACTAGAAAAGAACAGAGACTTTAACACAACATTCAAGTTTTTTGAACTAAGAATTATATAGGAAATCTAGTTTGAAGTAGGGGAAGGGGGTGGGGCAGGTAACACCCATAACCACACACATTTTGGACAAATGCATGCTTTTGCAATAAAGATTCTTCCCCAAAAAATCTGGAGTGTTATTTAAAACAACTTTAATATTGTTCCTTTCAATCCCTTTATGTTATTTTCTTAGATTCCATCTATCTAAATACCAATAGTACAGAAGAAAGAGATATACATCACTGGTTTGGATTTAGATTCAGTCAACTCTGGGTAATCTTAAGCCTTACATTAGAACATATTAGCAAACAGAGTCAGTCTGTCAACCGTTTAAGCCATAAAATGTTGTGTTTAGATATAAACAACCTAGTTACCATGATACTTAGATTTGCTCAATATTGACCTTCTAAATTCTCCCCCAGGAGCTAATGTGCTTGTGGTTCATTTACCAGATCACAGCTAGTTTATAGAATATTTGCCACTATTGCATGCAAAACTGGCTGGGCCGTTGGTGAGATTTTCTTCATTACATACAGATGCAATTAAGATGTCACTGAAATCATTCTGCAATTTATTTTTCCAAGAGAACAGCCACTGTAGTTGTCATGCCTGTGTTGTATGAATGGCAGAAGAGGTGACATAAAACAGAGTACACCTTTTAAAAGTAGTATACTGTTCAAAGAGACAACTTTTATGGATAATGAACAAAAATCTAATTCTTTTGGAAAACAGTGATGGATTAAGTTCTTGCCTCAGAATAAGAGTCCAGGATTTAGAATACGCAGCAGATAGAAGGCAAGAGACCCAGACTGGATAATTTAACTGCAAAAAGAGCTCTAAATTCCTGATCAACCTGTACTAGGTATTATTGTATGTAGTATAAAATAGATTAATTGTTAAGAGTGACTTATCACTTCTGTTTTACTTTATTAAGTTCCAGTAAATATTAATTAGACTCTCCAACCAGCATGGCTTCACCAAGGGCAAATCATGCCTAACAAA
>VWZI01003048.1:8252-27571 GCA_013396835.1 Psilopogon haemacephalus | reverse complement strand
AGGAGGGAGGGAAGGGAAGGAGGGAGGGAAGGGAAGGAGGGAGGGAAGGGATCACATTCTGTGTTTCTGTGCTCCACAACCTCCCTGGAGATGTTCAGGACCAGGCTGGATGAGACCTTGAGCATCCTGTTCTAGTGGGAGGTGTCCCTGCCTATGGCACAGGGGGGTTGGAACTGGCTGAGCTTTGAGCTCCCTTCCAACCTAAACCATTCTGTGATTCTATGATGTTCATCCATACCAACTTAACCAGGGCAAAATACTGAGCAGTGACCTCAAGCTTCTTAAGCACTTCCAAGCTCTCCCTGCATTTGCAACCTTCAGAGCTTTTTTTGTTGCTTCAGTAGTTTTCTAGAAATGTCTTTAAGATCTAACAAAAGAAGATACAAACGCAGAAGAAAATCCTCTAGGATCTGGTGCCAGCCCAACAAGTGAAATACTCAAGCAAGTGGCAAGAGAATGATCTACTTAAGATGATCACAGAATGGCTCAGCTTGGGAGGGAGTTCAGAGATCATCTCCTCCACCCTCCCCACCATGCCCAGGGACACCTCTCAGCCACACTCAGCTGCTCAAGGTCTCATCCAGCCTGGTCTGCAGCACCCCCAGCAAGGAGGCAGCCACAGCCTCCCTGGGCAGCCTGTGCCACACTCTCACCACCCTCACACTCAGCAACTTCTCCCTCAGCTCCACTCTCCCCCTGCTCTGCCTCAGCTCCAAACCATTGCCCCTTGGCCTGCCTCAGACCCCCTCAGCACAAGTCCCTCTGCAGCCTTCCTGCAGGATCCCTTCAGCTCTTGGCAGGCAGCTCTGAGCTCCCCTGGAGCCTTCTCCTCTGCAGCCTGCACCCCCCCAGCTCCCTCAGCCTGTGCTCACAGCAGAGCTGCTCCAGCCCTCACAGCATCTTTCTGGCCTCCTCTGGGCTCTCTCCAGCAGCTCTGTGACCTTCTCTTGCTGGGGAGGCAGGATTGGAGATGAGGTCTGAGTAGAGCAGAGCCCAGGGTCAGGATCCCCTCTCCTGCCCTCTGCCCACCCACACAGCTGCCTGCTGGGCTGCAGGAGTGCACTGCTGGCTCCTGGGGTGCTGCTCAGCACCCCCAAGGCTCTTTCCTCAGAGCTGCTCTCAGCCCAGATTGGTGCCTGGGAGAGGCCTGAGGCAGATGCAGGTCCTTGCTCTGTGACTTGCTGAACCTCCTATGGCAGATGCAGTGCTGAACAGAGATGTTTCTGTGCAAGCTCTGCTGGCACCAGCCCAAGACAAACCTTATGCTAATGTGACCTGTTTCTAATGTAACTCAGATCCCCACAGGTGATTCCAGGCAGCTTGCTTCCTCTGGCCAACAGCTCGTGCAGAGATCTCCAAAAGCCACAGCTCCACTGAACAGCAACAGAATAAAATCAGATGGAAATGAAGATTTCCATTTAGAGCCACTTTATACACCCTTTTTTTTTTTTTTTATTACACTTTATACACCCCTTCTTAATGAAGCAGTGCTTGTTTTGCATCAAAGAAGGCTGAAAACATGACACTGCCTCGAGCCCTGGGCAGGGATAGAGGACTGGAAAAAAAATGAAATCAGGAGAGGATAACCTCAGCCTTCAGATACTCCCCACAGAGAAAAATACCACCCCCTCAGAGCCACAACTTCTGCACCTCCCAGCTGAAAATGGGGCACAAAATCCAAACCTAAGTCATGACAGAAAACATTTTACTCTTCATAGAATCACAGAATGGGTTAGGTTGGAAAGGGAGTTCAAAGCTCAGCCAGTTCCAACCCCCCTGTACCATAGGCAGGNCAGGCTGCAGAGCCCCAGCTTTGATCCCATTCTGTGCTTCTGTACTCCACAACCTCCCTGGGCAACCTGTGCCAGTGTCTCACCACCCTCAACCTGGGCCCGTGTCTCACCACCCTCAACATGTGCCAGTGTCTCGCAACACTCAACCTGTGCCAGTGTCTCACCACTCTCACTGCAAACAACTTTTTCCTATCACCCAGTTTCAGTCTCTCCTCTGCTACTTCAAACCCATTCCTCCTCCTGTCAACCTTGTGGATAGTCCTTCCCCAGCCTTCCTGTAGGCCCCTTTCAGATACTTGAAGGCTACTTTAAGGTCTCCTGTGTGACCTGAGCTAGATTCTGTGGTTCTGCTCTGGCAGAGGGTAGGACTCGATGATCTCTGGAGGTCCCTTCCAACCCCTACCATCCTGTAATCCTGAGATCCTTCTCTTCTCCAGGCTGCAGAGCCCCAGCTTTGATCCCATTCTGTGCTTCTGTACTCCACAACCTCCCTGGGCAACCTGTGCCAGTGTCTCACCACCCTCAACCTTGTGCCAGTGTCTCACCACCCTCAGTACAAACAACTTCCTCCTCACATCCACTTTCAGTCTCCCCTCTAACACTTCAAACCCATTCCTCCTCCTCCTCCTCTCATCCCCAGCCCTTGTCAATAGTCCCTCCCCAGCCCTCCTGCAGCCCCCTGCACATCCTGCAAGGCCACTCCAAGGTCTCCTGGCAACCTTCTCCTCTGCAGGCTGCAGAGCCCCAACTCTCTCAGCCTGTCCTCACAGCAGAGCAGCTGAGGCCCTCCTAACAAGACCCTCCTTCATCTGGCATGAAGGACAAAGAGAAGGACTTCATCAGGAGAGAGTATGAAAGCTGTGTCCCACAGGGCTTAGGGGGCACTCACTTTAGCAGCTAAGGAGTTGACTTCTCGCTCAGACTTGTGGAGTTTGCTGGTCAGAAGAATGTTCTGCTCGTGACTTGCCTGCAGCTCCTTCTCCAGCCGATCAACCTGCAGCTCAGCAGACCTCTTCTCTGCCTTTAATAGAGAGGAAATATGGGGTAAGAGTTTTGAAAGGTTCAACTGAGCTGAGTATTCAGGTGGTACTGAGTCTCTATTGTACAATGATGCCACAGAGCCAGAGAATGGCTTGGGTTGGAAGGGACCTCAGGGATTGTCTGGTCCAGCCCCATCTGCCAAGGGCAGGGACACTTCCCACTAGACTCAGCTGCTCAAAGCTTCACCTAAGCTGGCCTTGAACAACTCCAGGGATGAGGCAGCCACAATTTCTATGGGCAACTTGTTGCAGTGCCTCACCACCCTCATATGAAAGGGGATTGAAGCAATGTTTATAACTCTCTGAGGGCTGGGGGTGAGGAGGGGGGGGACAGGCTCTGCTCACTGCTCCCTGCCATAGGCCAAGGAGCAATGGATGGAAGCTGCAGCACAGGAGGTTGCAGCTCAAGACAAGAGGCAACTTCTGTTGCTGGGTGGCTCCCAGAGCAGTGGCACAGGCTGCCCAGAGAGGTTGTGGAGTCTCCTTGTGTGGAGCCTTTGCAGACTTTGGCTGGCTGTGTTGCTGTGTGCCCTGAGCTAGCTTGGATGGTCCTGCTGTGGCAGGGGGATTGAACTGGAGGAGCTCTTTGGGTCCCTCCCAGCCCCTAACATCCTGTGAGCCTGGGATATATAACCTAAATCAACCTTATTGATGTTTGAAACCACTACTTCTTGTCCTGTCACTACACTCCATGATAGGGCCCATTCCTCTAAACACTAAGGTCTCTCTGGAGCACCCTCAACCTGTGCCAGTGTCTCACCACCCTCACCCCAAACAACTTCCTCCTCACATCCACTTTCAATCTCCCCTCTCACACTTCAAACCCATTCCTCCTCCTCCTCCTCCTCCTCTCATCCCCAGCCCTTGTCAATAGTCCCTCCCCAGCCCTCCTGCAGCCCCCTGAAGATCCTGCAAGACCACTCCAAGGTCTCCTGGCAGCCTTCTCCTCTGCAGGCTGCAGAGCCCCAACTCTCTGTGCCTGTGCTCACAGCAGAGCTGCTGCAGCCCTCTCAGCTGCATCTTGGTGGCCTCCTCTGCCATTTTTGCCATTTTTAAAAAGAATTAACAGTTTTCTGTAATAAAACTGATGAGGTTAATAATCTAATTCCAAGTGGTGAGGGCTGACGATGGAGCAAAGGTGGAGGTGGGGAGATTGAGGCTGGAGGTGAGGAGGAAGCACTTGAGCATGAGAGTGGTGAGAGGCTGGAATGGGTTGGCCCTGCAGGGAGGTGTTTGGGGCCAGATCCCTGGAGGTGTTTTTGGCCAGGCTGGCAGAGGCTGTGTGCAGCCTGCTCTAGGGTAGGGTGTCCCTGGGCATGGCAGGGGGCTTGGAGCTGGCTGCTCCTTGTGGTCCCTTCCAACCCTGACTGATTCTAGGATTCTATGACATATATATCCTCTGACTGCAAAGAGTGAGGTGGTCTCTCCTCCATCCAGAGAGGAGAACCATCCAGCAGAGCCTTGAGCTCTGCATCCTCCTCCTGTGGTTAAATGGCACAGGACACACCACCCAGCTGCCAACCTTGCAGTTGTACACTCCAGATTTAAAAGCAATTTGTGGAGTCAATGGATCAGTGACTTCAGATCTCCCAGGCCAAGCATAATTCTCACTACAAAAGGGCAAATTTAAAGGGGAAAAAAAGAAAAAAAAAAAAGAGTACTTCTTACCTCTAGAGACCTTGCCACAGCCTGCACCTCAGCCAGCTGCCGGACCTGCACTCTTTGAACGTTTTCTGCTTGCACCCCACAATTGTCTCTTTCTGCTCTTAGCTCTGCCACTTCTGCTTCCAAGCCTTTCAGCTTCTGATGGAGCTGTGCCTTTTCTCTGGAGAGGGCCTCCAGACGTTTGCTGTCCCTGCTGGGATCAGCACTGAGCAGCTGATGTCGGAGCTCCTCTTTGTCTTTCTCCAGCCTGGCAATCTGAGAGGAGTTCATCAGGAAACAAAAGAGAAGCTTTTACACCCGGGGCAGCTGGAAGGCAGCAACAAACACAGCAGCTGACAACTCAGCAAACAGCAAGAAATCACATTTGGATTTGGGTTTTTTTTTATCTTAGAGCAGGAAAAAAAAAAATCAACAGACAATTCTGCTTCCATGCAGGAGACCTTGGAGTGGCCTTGCAGGATCTGCAGGGGGCTGCAGAAGGGCTGGGGAGGGACTATTGACAAGGGCTGGGGATGAGAGGAGGAAGAGGAGGAGGAGGAATGGGTTTGAAGTGTGAGAGGGGAGATTGAAAGTGGATGTGAGGAAGAAGTGAGGGTGGTGAGACACTGTCAAAGGTTGAGGGTGGTGAGACACTGGCAGAGGCTTCCCAAGGAGGTTGTGGAGCACAGAAGCACCCAATGTGACCTTTGATCACATTGGGTGCCTCTGTGCTCCACAACCTCCCTGGAGATGTTCAGGACCAGGTTGGATGAGGCCTTGAGGTACCTGTTCTAGTTGGACGTGTCCCTGCCTGTGGCACAGGGGGGTTGGAACTGGCTGAGCTTTGAGCTCCCTTCCAACCTAACCGATTCTGTGATTTTGCATCAGTTGTGAGACCACCACCTCCAATCCTGCCTCCAGTGCTGCTGTCCCCAGCAGAAGGACAACACAGAACTGTTGGAGGGAGTCCAGAGCAGGCCAGAAAAATGAGCCAAGGGCTGGAGCAGCTCTGCTTATGAGGACAGGTTGAGGGAGCTGGGGGGTGTTCAGCCTAGAAAAGACTCCAGGGGAGCTCAGAGCTGCCTGCCAAGAGCTGAAGTGATCCTGCAGGAAGGCTGCAGAGGGACTTGTGTCTATAGACAGGCCAAGGGGGAATGGTTTGAAGGTGAAGAGGGAGAGCAGAGTGAGACTGGAGCTGAGGAAGAAGTCAATTTGTACAGAAAAAGCCTTTCACAGCCCTTTTTTCTGAGGCTGTTCAAACACTTACTGCACAAAGTGCCCAAGGATTCGGATGTTTTTGTAGCCTTCCTGTGCTAAATGGCACAGAAGGTTGAAAAAAAGCTCTGAGAGGGAGAAACTAGATCACATTTGGCCTTGGGCTCAAGGTATTTCCATTCTCTGGAACTCTGCTAATTAGCTGCAGGACAAGCACAACCTCAGGGAGGCCACAGGAGAGGCAGGCTGTAAAGCAGCAGGTGGCTTTAGCTCCAGGAAGGACAACTGCTCTGCTTTGATTTGTTGTCTCCAGGCTGGACTAATACATTCAAGGCTGACATCTTGGGATATATGCTCCCAGGCAAGCATTTCAATGAGTATGCAAATGAGACAGGCAGCAGCCCTTCACACTGCTGCAGCTGTGCCAAATCATTCAGCTCTGCTTTGCAAGCCCAGCTCTGAAACAGAAGACTCATGAAGGGCTTCTTGAAGGGTTAATGCCACTGAAGTGAAGTCAGCAAAGGTTTTCAGCAGCCTTTTGACCCTCACTGTCACAATCCAGCTTAGCTGCAAAGCATACCCCTGCCTGGTATCAGCAGCACCTTTTGCTGTCCTCTTCTTGCATTGTAGAATCATAGAATCAGTCAGGGTTGGGAGGGACCACAAGGATCAGCCAGCTCAAAACCCCCTGCCATGCCCAGGGACATCCTACCCTAGATCATAGAACAACAGAATCAGTCAGGGTTGGAAGAGACCACAAGGATCAGCCAGTCCCAACCCCCCTGCCATGCCCAGGGACACCCTACCCTAGATCATAGAACAACAGAATCAGCCAGGGTTGGAAGAGACCACAAGGATCAGCCATCTCCAATCTCCCTGCCATGCCCAGGGACACCCTACCCTAGAGCAGGCTGCCCACAGCCTCTGCCAGCCTGGCCTTAAGGCTGGATGTTAGAAGGAAGTTCTTTACTGTGAGGGTGGTGAGACACTGGCAGAGGTTGCCCAGGGAGGTTGTGGCTGCTCCCTCCCTGGAGATGTTCCAGGCCAGGTTGAATGAGGCCTTGGGAAACATGTTCTAGTGGGAGGGTACAGCTGGACCTGGATTTCATAGAATCATAGAACCAGTCAGGGTTTGGAGGGACCACAAGGATCAGCCAGTCCCAACCCCCCTGCCATGCCCAGGGACACCCTACCCTAGAGCAGGCTGCCCACAGCCTCTGCCAGCCTGGCCAAAAACACCTCCAGGGAGCTGGCCCCAAACACCTCCCTGCAGGGGCAACCCATTCCAGCCTCTCACCACTCTCATGCTCAGCAACTTCCTCCTCACCTCCAGCCTCAATCTCCCCACCTCCACCTTTGCTCCATTCCCCCCAGTCCTGGCACTCAATGACAGCCTCAAAAGACCCTCCCCAGCTTTCTTTAGGCCTTTTCAGATCCAGGAATGCCACATTAGCTGCCATAGAAGTAATTTAAATATCTACATTTACATCAGTTGCCCAGATAACTTATTAAGTGTTTCAGCTTAGCTGCATGTCTCAAATACCATCACAGATGTGACTCAGAGCATTAAGTGGAAGCTACAACCTGGCTGGAATTTGTCAGAAGGCAAATCTGCTTGCACTGAGAAAATGATCACATAATGGGGTAGGTTGGAAGGGAGCTCAAAGCTCAGCCAGTTCCAACCCCACTGTGCCATAGGCAGGGACATCTCCCACTAGAACAGGTCCCTCAAGGCCTCATCCAACCTGGTCCTGAACACCTCCAGGGAGGTTGTGGAGCATCAAAGCATCCAATGTGATCCCATTCTGTGCTTCTGTGCTCCACAACCTCCCTGGGCAACCTGTGCCAGTCTCTCACCACCCTCACTGCAAACAACTTCCTCCTCACATCCACTTTCAGTCTCCCCTCTCACACTTCAAACCCATTCCTCCTCCTCCTCTCATCACCAGACTTTGTCAATAGTCCCACCCCAGCCTTTTGGTAGGACCCTTTCAGATCCTGCAAGGCCACTCCAAGGTCTCCTGGCAGCCTTCTCTTCTGCAGGCTGCAGAGCCCCAACTCTCTGTGCCTGTGCTCAGAGCAGAGCTGCTGCAGCCCTCTCAGCTGCGTTTTGGTGGCCTCCTTTGCACTGGCTCCAACCCTTGCATGTGCTGCTTGTGCTGGGGGCTGCAGAGCTGCAGACAGTGCTGCAGGTGGGGTGTGAGGAGAGCAGAGCAAAGGGGCACAATCCCCTCCCTTGCCCTGCTGCTCTTCTAGTTTATTGTTTCACAAGATTTTGGCTGATTCAATCAGAGGGGAAAAAAAGAGAAGAGCACATAAAGAGCTGTGGCCCTGACACTGCAACGCAGCACTGAAGGAACCCAGAGACTGCTTGAGGCTAAGGCGTGCAAGGGTTTTGGGGATGAAGGGAAGCAAGCAGCCCATTCTGGATGGGTGTCAAACTGACAAGGCACCCAGCACAACAGCTGCACCAGGCTGAAGCAGCTGTGGCAGCAGAGCCACCTGAAGCTGCTGTACCACTCTGCCTACCTCAGCCTCGTACTTCATTTTCTTCTCTTCCAAAAGCCGAGCATGTTCCTCGCTCTGGTGTGCCAACTCTGACCTCAGAAAGGCCTGCTCATAACGGAGTTTGTTGTACTCTGATCTGTATCTTTCCACCTCCTAAGTCAGGGGAAAGACAAAGAGACAAACCAACCCAACCAGAAATTTCAATCACAGGAGCTTTCAGCTTGACTTCCTTCAGATGTCCATGCAACGTCCTCAGCGTTTCAGAAATCACATTTGGCAAATTGAATCCCTCTATAGAATCACAGAATCAGAAAGATCAGCCAGTCCCAACCCCCTGCCATGCCCAGGGACACCCTACCCTAGAGCAGGCTGCCCACAGCCTCTGCCAGCCTGGCCAAAAACACCTCCAGGGATCTGGCCCCAAACACCTCCCTGCAGGGGCAACCCATTCCAGCCTCTCACCACTCTCATGCTCAACAACTTCCTCCTCACCTCCAGCCTCAATCTCCCCACCTCCACCTTTGCTCCATTTCCCCCACTCCTGTCACTCCCTCACAGCCTCAAAAGTCCCTCCCCAGCTTTTTCTGCAGCCCCCTTCAGATCCTGCAAGGCCACCAGAAGGTCCCCTGGGAGCCTCCTCTTCTGCAGCCTGCACAGCCCCAACTCTTTCAGGCTGTGCTCACAGCAGAGCTGCTGCAGCCCTCTCAGCATCCTCGGGGCCCTTCTCTGCACACCTCCAGCATCTCCACATCCCTCTTGTCCCAGGGGCTCCAGCACTGGATGCACTACTCCAGGTGGGCTCTCAGCAGAGCACAGCAGAGGGGCACAATCACCTCCCTGGCCCTGCTGCCCACACTGCTCCCAATGCAGCCCAGCCTCTGCTTGCCTTTCTGCCCTGCAAGTGCACACTGCTGCCTCAGCTTCAGCTTCTCCTCCACCAGCAGCACCCCCAAGTCCCTCTCCTCAGGGCTGCTCTCCAGCCAGGCACTGCCCAGCCTGCATTGCTGCTTGCCATTGCCTCCACCCAGCTGCAGGACCTTGCCCTTGGCCTTGTTGCACCTCCTGAGCTTGGCTTGTGCCCACCTCTGCAGCCTGTCCAGCTCCCTCTGGATGCCATCCCTGCCCTCCAGCCTGGCTGCTGCACCACACAGCTTGGGGTGCTCAGCAAACTTGCTGAGGCTGCACTCAATGCCTCTGCCCATGGCACCCACAGAGATGCTGAACAAGACTGGGCCCAGGACTGGTCCCTGAGGGACTCTGCTTGGCCTGGTCTCCACTTAGACACGGAGCCATTGACTCTTGGGTAGCTCTCATCCCTTTTCTCATCCCTTCCACATTCACCGCCCAGGGCAACAGCACCAGACAAAGAGTGTGATCGTTTGCTTCCTTCTCACTTTTAATTTCCCCAGGTTTTAGGCATCACCACAAAGTGGCAATGACAAACCTAGAGGAAAGAAGACCTCCAATGCTCATCACTTACATTTTCCAGCTTCCGATAACGTTCTGCCATGGGAGATTCCAGCTCCTGCTGGATTTGTGCTTTCAGCAGCTCCAATTTCTGAGGAGTTAGCACCTTCAGACACAGAAGGATGAAAAATAATTAGTCACCTTCATTTATTTATAGGGGAAACGACCAGGAATAAATTATTTCCATTACCATTTTAGCAATCCTGCTTTAATTTTTTTTCTCTATGTTTTTCTAAACCATTTTTCATAGTTATAAAAGCAAAAAAAACAAAAGAAAAGAAAAGAAAACAAACAAACAAAAAAAACCCAAACCCCAACCATTATATTAATGAACTGATCACATTCAGGGCAGATAAAAAGCATTTTAAATGTCAGTATTTAGTGGGAGAAGGAACAACAGTGTCAAGCTGAGCTGCCAAGAGATGTGTCTCTCTGAGGGGGGTGTGGAGGGAAGCAGTCAAAGATGAAGAATGGAGAGAGTTTGAGGGGGGAAAACTCAATATGAAGTGAACTGAGCCCTAGGAGGCAAAATGAGCAGCAGCAAACCAAAGCTTTGCAGAACCCATCCAGGAAGATGTTCTTTGGCAGATATGTGGGCAGCAGTGGGAAACAAAACTATGGTCAGGAGAGACTTAAGCTCCATGCTGCTTTGTGATCTTTTCCAGGCTATGGTTAGGCAAAGCAAGAAAAAAAACTGTTTAAAATAAAAATTCCACCCACATCCTGTGACAGTCTGGAGTGTATTCAGTCTGGAGAGCAGAAGGCTCCCAGGTGACCTTCTTGTGGCTTTGCAGTATCTGAAGTGGGCTACAAGAAAGCTGGGGAGGGACTTTTGAGGCTGTCAGGGAGTGATAAGAGTGGGGGGAATGGAAACAAGCCAGAAATGGGGAGATTCAGACTGGATGTCAGGAAGAAGTTGTTCAGCACGAGGGTGGTGAGAGCATGGAAGGGGTTGCCCAGGGAGGTGGTGGAAGCCTTATCCCTGAAGGTGTTTAAGGCCAGGCTGGATGAGGCTCTGGATGGCCTGATCTAGTGTGAGATGTAGGCTGGATGTTAGGAGGAAGTTCTGCCCAGAGAGAGTGATTGGCATTGGAATGGGCTGCCCAGGGAGGTGGTGGAGTCCCCATCCCTGGAGGTGTTCAAGAAAAGACTGGATGGGCACTGAGTGCCATGGGATAGGGCTGGGGGATAGGTTGGGCTGGATCAGCTTGGAGCTCTCTTCCAGCCTAGCTGATTCTATGACTTTTTAGGCTGTCAGGTCATGCCAGGACTGGGGAAAACAGAGCAAAGGTGGAGGTGGGGAGATTGAGGCTGGAGGTGAGGAGGAAGTTGCTGAGCATGAGAGTGGTGAGAGGCTGGAATGGGTTGCCCCTGCAGGGAGGTGTTTGGGGCCAGCTCCCTGGAGGTGTTTTTGGCCAGGCTGGCAGAGGCTGTGGGCAGCCTGCTCTAGGGTAGGGTGTCCCTGGGCATGGCAGGGGGGTTGGGACTGCCTGATCCTTGTGGTCCCTTCCACCCCTGACTGGTTCTATGATCAGCTCCTGCTGGGGATGTTGTGGTGGCTGTGCACTAACAGCTCTGATTCTTTTAGTGTCCCTGCCTATGGCACAGGGGGGTTGGAACAGGATGATCTTTGAGGTCTTTTCCAACCTAAACCATTCTATGATCCTATGATTTTGTGTTCAGAGTGTGAGCTGTGGCTGCTGTGGCATCTGGCCATGCACACACCTGGCTAAAGGAAACCTCTCAGCACTTAAACCAACAGAATTCGAGGAATAATTGTGTCTTGACCTGGGAGGCACCACCTCAGGGCACAGCAGCCTGGGAGCCTTGCACTGTGCCAGACAAATAAATCATCCCTGGGATGTGTTGTGGCCTTGGGAGAGGCAGGACAAAGCACCCAAAGGAGTCCTGAATGGTTCTGAGATTCAGATGAGACTGTGACTGCGAACATAAAGCATCCTTCTCTGTCCTGCTAGGCAGAGCTCTTAAAAACAGAAATTTCTGACAGGCTTGGAGGTGAAAGACACAAATCTGTGACATGGAGCTGCTGGAGAGAGCCCAGAGGAGGCCACCCAGACACTGTCAGGGCTGGAGCAGCTCTGCTGTGAGCACAGGCTGAGGGAGCTGGGGGGGTGCAGCTTAAAGGCTTGGAGGTGAAGGACTGGATGGTCCTTGTGGTCCCTTCCAACCCTGACTGATTCAATACTTCTATGACTCTACTTTTCTTTACCCTGAAGTCGCTGAACACTAATTCCAGTTATGGTAGCTCCATAATGTAGTCTGAGACCCTTTGTTTTGATGCTAAATTTGTCTCCTAAGAAGTTCTGCAGTAGTTTAAGGAGACAAGCAGCCATAGAAAGTGTCATCCAATTTATCTCAAATGCTGGGGGGGTTGTGTCTGTCTGGGTTTCTTTTTAAGATGAAGAAAGCTGTCATTGGGAAGAGAAACAATTATTTTTCCAGTCACTTAATCCTCACAAGTCTAAGGATTGAAGTTGTCCTCCAGGGCAGATGACTCTCCCTACACAAAAAAAGAGCTTGTGGCATCAAGGGGAAGTGTCTTATTATCAACACAGAACAAAACAAGAGGATTTGAAAGGTTCATTTAAACAAGAGAAGAGCCATTTGAACCCAGAGGCACTCTAAAGCAGCAGCATTATCCAGGCTGGGTCAAACTCAAGAGGTGTCAAATCTGTTCATAGATTCACAGAATGCTCTGGGTTGGAAGGGGCCTTCAAGAGCTGCTGACACCCAGCTGGGAAGCTTGGCAGATCCAGCTGCAGGCTGTGAGGGCATCCAGAGAGAGCTGCACAGACAGAGCTGGGCACAGAGCAACCAAATGAGGCTCAACAAGGACAAGTGCAGAGTCCTGCAGCTGGGGAGGAAGAATAAACTGCAGCAGGACAGGCTGGGAGGGGACTGCTGGAGAGCAGCTCCAAGGAGAGGGAGCTGAGAGTGCTGGGGGAGAAGATCCATGGCACAGCAATGTGCCCTGGGGGCCAAGAGGGCCAAGGGGGTCCTGGGGGGCATTAGGTAGAGTGTGTCCAGCAGATCCAGGGAGGTTCTCCTTTGCCTCTGCTCTGCCCTGCTCAGAGCTCCTCTTGAGCACTGCCTTCAGTTTGGGGCTCCCCAGTTGCAGAGGGACAGGGAGATGCTGGAGAGGGTCCAGGGGAGGGCTGTGAGGATGCTGAGNCAGTTTGGGGCTCCCCAGTTGCAGAGGGACAGGGAGCTGCTGGAGAGGGTCCAAGGGAGGGCTGTGAGGATGCTGAGGGGACTGCAGCAGTGGCTGGGGAGGAGAGGCTGAGGGAGCTGGGGCTGCTTAGTGTGCAGAAGAGAAGGCTGAGAGGGGATTGGATCAATGTTTGTAAGTGTGTGAGGGCTGGGGGTGAGGAGGGGGGGGACAGGCTCTGCTCACTGCTCCCTGCCATAGGCCAAGGAGCAATGGATGGAAGCTGCAGCACAGGAGGTTGCAGCTCAACACAAGAGACAACTTCTGTTGCTGTGTGGGTCCCAGAGCAGTGGCACAGGCTGCCCAGAGAGGTTGTGGAGTCTCCTTGTGTGGAGCCTTTGCAGACTCTGTCTGACTGTGTTGCTGTGTGCCCTGAGCTAGCTTGGATGGTCCTGATCTGGCAGGAGGTTGGGCTGGATGAGCTCTTTGGGTCCCTTCCAACCCCTGACACTCTGTGATAAAGAGAAATACTTGCACAGATTGAAATTCACACCAAGTGTTGCCATTAAACTCTCCCACCTGCATCTTGAGCTTTTCCACCTCCTGTGTTTTACCCAACAATTTCTCCTGACAGTCAGCAAGGAGTAACTGGAAGTTGTCACGTTCAGTTTGCTTCTCAGCTGCCAGCCTCTCCAGTTCATCCTGGCATCTTCTGTACTCCTCCTGCAAACTGCAGGACAAGAATCCAGACTCAGCTTCTATCTACCCTCTCAAATTCAACCCCAGACCCCGAAAAAGTCACATGCAGAAGCAAACAAACAGACACCAAGTTATTCACAGTATCCTGAGAAGTGCTCTCATAGTTAGAAGCATAAAAAGAACTGCAGAAAAACAACAGAAACATAAAAGTCACTTTGGTTAGAAGAGCCCTTTGAGATTATTGAGTCCAGCCACAAAGGCTGCACTGCCAGCTCACCACTGAACCCTGTCCTCTGGCACCACACCTACATGGCTTTTAAATCTCTTTAGGGATGGGGACTCCACCATTTCTCTGGGCAGCATCTTTCAGGGCTTGACAACCCTTTGGGGGAAGAAATTGTTCCTAGTGTGGAGAGGGAGCTGGGAGTACTGGGAGAGAACATCCATGGCACAGCAATGTGCCCTGGGGGCCAAGGGGGTCCTGGGGGGCATCAGGCAGAGTGTGTCCAGCAGAGCCAGGGAGGTTCTCCTTTGCCTCTGCTCTGCCCTGCTCAGAGCTCCTCTTGAGCACTGCCTTCAGTTTGGGGCTCCCCAGTTGCAGAGGGACAGGGAGCTGCTGGAGAGGGTCCAGGGGAGGGCTGTGAGGATGCTGAGGGGACTGCAGCAGTGGCTGGGGAGGAGAGGCTGAGGGAGCTGGGGCTGCTTAGTGTGCAGAAGAGAAGGCTGAGAGGGGATTGGATCAATGTTTGGAAGTGTGTGAGGGCTGGGGGTGAGGAGGGGGGGGACAGGCTCTGCTCACTGCTCCCTGCCATAGGCCAAGGAGCAATGGATGGAAGCTGCAGCACAGGAGGTTGCAGCTCAACACAAGAGGCAACTTCTGTTGCTGGGTGGCTCCCAGAGCAGTGGCACAGGCTGCCCAGAGAGGTTGTGGAGTCTCCTTGTGTGGAGCCTTTGCAGACTCTGTCTGGCTGTGTTGCTGTGTGCCCTGAGCTAGCTTGGATGGTCCTGCTCTGGCAGGAGGTTGGACTGGATGAGCTATTTGGGCCCCTTCCAACCCCTGACATCCTGTGAGCCTGAGATAGGTTCATAGAATGATCATCCAGTTCCAGCCCCCTGCCATGTGCAGGGACACATCCCACTAGCCCACGCTGGTCCTGCTCTGGCAGGGGGGTTGGACTGGATGAGCTCTTTGGGTCCCTTCCAACCCCTGGCATCCTAAACCTAACCTAAACCTCTCCTGGCATGACTTGAGGTCATTTCCTCTTGTGCAGGCAGCTGCTGCTCTGGCACAGCCATCCCTGCCTAACCTAAAAGGGTGGCAGGGGTCTCTGAGAGATGGTCCTTGGAGGTGGGGGGGGAGCAAAGCAGCCTCTGTGCAGAGGACTGTGTCTGTAAGGAGCAATCTCTTCTCCCTCTACTGAGCACTGAGGGTGCTGAAGAATGAGGTTTGAATGGGGTTTACTGAAGTACCTGCACTGCTGTGGCACTGATGTGGTACAGGCTGCACCTCCTTCTGTCAGGTCTTCAGGTCTGTGGAATTGTTTCTTTTCTGCTATGAACAGTGCCCAAATCTGTCCTTAAGTACAGAAACATCTCTCACAGACACACAGATCCCTCCCACCTAACATTCAGCTCCACCTTTCAGCAGCTCAGAGGAAGCAACCTGTTGAAAATGAGCTTACCTTAGCAGCTCTGCCTTCAGAGTCTGGTAGTTGGCTTTATGGAGGTCACATCTCATTTTCTCATCAGCCAGCAGCTTCTGCAGCTCTTGGGAGCAGCGTGCATCACAGCTCCCAACCACAGGGGGAAGGAGGCCACCCGGAGCCTGCATTTCACCAGGGCTGCTCACAGCGAGTGTGGGGAGGGGCAAGGCCAAGATTAACCTCCAGCTACCTTTGCTGCTGCTGCCTCAGAAGGCCACACCACCTGCACAAAGACAAGGACAGGGAATTAGCAATCAAGCACAGGCACAGCTCAAAGACTTCAAAGGCTTTAGAACAGGAGAGTCCAGGCCCTGCTGTGAATCAGGTTAGAAGAGAAAGCTCCACTGGAAGGGCAAACTCTTCTCTGCTTCTCAGCAGCAGCTTTTCCAGGGCCACAGAATCAAGTTCAACACGGAGATGAAGACAGTGCAAGCAAATAAAAGCTGCACAAGCACTTCTTACATGAAATGTTGCTGCTACTTGTGCAGCTCTGCAGCCCCCACCACAAAAAAGGACATGGAACTAGAACAGGTTAAGGCTTAAGGCCTCATTCAACCTGATCCTGAAGACTTCCAGGGAGGTTGTGGAGCACAGCAGCTTTGCAGCCCCCAGCACAAGCAGCACATGCAAGGGTTGGAGCCAGTACAGAGGAGGCCACCAAGATGCAGCTGAGAGGGCTGCAGCAGCTCTGCTGTGAGCACAGGCACAGAGAGTTGGGGCTCTGCAGCCTGGAGAGGAGAAGGCTGCCAGGAGACCTTGGAGTGGCCTTGCAGGGGCTGCAGGGGGGCTGGGGAGGGACTATTGACAAGGGCTGGGGATGACAGGACAAGGAGGAATGGGTTTGAAGTGTGAGAGGGGAGATTGAAACTGAATGTTAGGAGGAAGTTGTTTGCAGTGAGGGCGGTGAGACACTGGCACAGGTTGCCCAGGGAGGTTGTGGCTGCTCCCTCCCTGGAGGTGTCCATTCAGGCAGCTGCAGGCAGCAATGAGCTCTGCCCTCAGCCTCCTCTTCCTCACACCAACCATCCCCAGCTCCAACCTGGCCTCGACCACCCCAAGGGAAGAGCCATCCACATCTTTGATCACATTGGGTGCTTCTGTGCTCCACAACCTCCCTGGAGGTGTTCAAGACCAGGTTGGATGAGGCCTTGGGAGACCTGTTCTAGCGGGAGGTGTCCCTGCCTATGGCACAGGGGGGTTGGAACTGGCTGAGCTTTGAGCTCCCTTCCAACCTCCACAACCTCCCTGGGCAACCTGTGCCAGTGTCTCACCACCCTCACTGCAAACAACTTCCTCCTCACATCCACTTTCAATCTCCCCTCTCACACTTCAAACCCATTCCTCCTGTCATAACAAGACCTTGTCAACAGTCCCTTCCCAGCCTTTCTGTAGGCTCCCCACAGATCCTGCAAGGCCACTCCAAGGTCTCCTGGCAGCCTTCTCTTCTGCAGGCTGCAGAGCCCCAACTCTCTCAGCCTGTCCTCAGGCACGCAGAGCTTCCACTCCTCATCCCAGTCACACTCTCATGCTCTCCTAGCAAGATGTCCTACTCCATACAGGATCATTCCAGATGGAAGAAGAGCAGATTATTCTTGTGGTAGTACCCAGTAAGGCCTCCCTGGAGAAGAGCTAAAATGCCATGGCTAATCTGGAGGATGCCTGCTGACAGCTGGGCCCTGAAACTCACCACTGTAATGTATCACTTCCTCATCTGCAAATCTTATCTCATGGTTTCTTCTGACCTTTCCAGAAAGGGCTTTGCTAAATGTGACAACATCAGACTGGGGTGAGAACACTGCAAGTCAGCAGATGCTGAGAGATGAGGAAGTGTTCCAGCACCCCTCCTTAGCTCTTCCTGCCGTCAGAAGCAAACTCGTGGGGCTGAGCAGCACTGACAGCTTTAAAGCAGCTGGGGGAGGGTGGACTGGCTTAAATTTTAAGGGAAGTTCCAAAGCTTCAAACCCTTTTGCTTCAGCTTTTGGCACGGCTGGAGGGGCAGCTGACAGCTCCAGAGCTGCAGTGTGCAAAGTGTAACTCAGCAGCTACAGAGTGTGACACTGTACAAACTCACAGGATGTCAAGAAGGGACTCAAAGGTCTCCTCTAGTCCAACCCCCCTGCCAGAGCAGGACCATCCAAGCTAGCTCAAGGCACACAGCAACACAGCCACACAGAGTCTGCAAAGGCTCCACACAAGAGACTCCACAACCTCTCTGGGCAGCCTGTGCCACTGCTCTGGGAGCCACCCAGCAACAGAAGTTGCCTCTTGTCTTGAGCTGCAACCTCCTGTGCTGCAGCTTCCATCCATTGCTCCTTGGCCTATGGCAGGGAGCAGTGAGCAGAGCCTGTCCCCCCCCTCCTCACCCCCAGCCCTCACACACTTCCAAACATTGATCCAATCCCCTCTCAGCCTTCTCTTCTGCACACTAAGCAGCCCCAGCTCCCTCAGCCTCTCCTCCCCAGCCACTGCTGCAGTCCCCTCAGCATCCTCACAGCCCTCCCCTGGACCCTCTCCAGCAGCTCCCTGTCCCTCTGCAACTGGGGAGCCCCAAACTGAAGGCAGTGCTCAAGAGGAGGTCTGAGCAGGGCAGAGCAGAGGCAAAGGAGAACCTCCCTGGATCTGCTGGACACACTCTCATCCAAAGGTTAAATCTCCACCATCACTGCAAGTATCTCAGCCTCTTAGCCTGGGCAGCTGGACACAGAATGCTTTCTACCAATGCACTCTCGCAACCCTTCCTGGATCAATCTTAAACACCACTTTTCATGGACCCATCTTAAACACTTAGCACTTGGTTTTCATGGGTCCATCTTAAACAGTTAGCACTTGGTTTTCATGGGTCCATCTTAAACATTTAGCACTTGGTTTTCATGGGTCCATCTTAAACATTTAGCACTTGATTTTCATGGGTCCATCTTAAACAGTTAGCACTTGGTTTTCATGGGTCCATCTTAAACATTTAGCACTTGGTTTTCATGGGTCCATCTTAAACATTTAGCACTTGATTTTCATGGGTCCATCTTAAACAGTTAGCACTTGGTTTTCATGGGTCCATCTTAAACAGCATTTGGTTTTCATGCATCTACCTTAAACACTTAGCATTTGATTTTACAACCCCCCTGAACTACAGGCAAGATGAAAATCTGCCTTCCACAAAGGGAAATAAATGTTGTATGTCAGTGCCCATCTCACTAAGGCCTAAGAATGCCCCCCCCAAAAAAAAAATCATAGAATCATAAAATGATTTGGGGTCATCCAGTCCAACCCCTCCCTGCAGTCAGCAGGGACATCCTCTACTAGAGGAGGTTGCTTACAGCCTTGTCCAGCCTGACCTTGAATATCTCCAGGCATGAGGCCTCTACCACCTCCCTGGACAACCTGTGGCAGTGCTCCAGCAGCCTGCTGGTGCAGAACTTGTTCCTCACTCCAATCTCAATCTGCTCTGCTCTCATTTCAAACCTCTGCCCTCATCCTGTCCCCACTGGCCCCTGCAAACAGTTCCTCTGCAGCCCCTTCAGGTCCTGGCAGGCTGCTCTGAGGCGTCCCTGGAGTTTTCTCCTGTCCAGGCTCAACACTCCCTCAGCCTGTCCCCATAGCAGAGCTGCTCCAACACCCTGATCCTTTCTGTGGCCTCCCCTGGACCCACTCCATCATGTTCACGTCCTTCCTGTGTTGAGGGCTCCAGAGCTGGATGCAGGTGAGGTCTACCTACCAGAGCAAAGTGGCAGCATCACCTCTCTAATTCCAGGTTTAAGTTTTCTTTCCTCCATCACTAAAGTTGGGAATGGTTGGAGGAGGTCACACCAGCAGTACAGGCAAAAATGACAACAGCAACTTCCTACTTGGTTTTACCTAAATTTGCTGAGAACAGGGCGGGGGGAGGAAAAAGAAATGAAAATGGAGAATGTTCTATTCAGTGGCTGCCTTTCATGCACAATGATTTCAAGCAGTGGCAGCACAGCTTCTGAAGCACCTTCAGATCAATACAGGATCTATTTTTCATTTTGCTGGTTGCTGAGAGACAAAGGACAACAGCAATTTCCAAATATAAAGGCTTTTTTGTTTTTTTTTTTTTTCCATT
>VWZI01003046.1:678-12409 GCA_013396835.1 Psilopogon haemacephalus | reverse complement strand
TGCCTGTCCCTCCTGAAGAGTCTATACCCATCTATCCCTATGCTTTTGTGTTAAGAAAACAAAAACCATCCCCAGTTATCTCTGACAGGGGGAAAAAAAAATTAAGAAATTATGGAAATGTAGTTACATGGAAGGTGGGAGCTGGGGGAGATGTGAGCTATGAAATGCATTTATCTCAGTCTTGTGAAGTACCATGGCGTGTTGAAGCACTTCAGTGAAAATCAGGAGAGAGATGGATTTTGACACAAATGTGTCTTCTGATTCAGTTAANGATGGATTTTGACACAAATGTGTCTTCTGATTCAGTTAAACGCACATCTCCCTGCCAACATTATTCATAGGTGAACTTTGAGAAGTGCTAGCCTCATCAAAATGAAAAAAAAAAACACCAAAAAAACCCTCAATCCCCAAAACCCACAAACAAAAGCAACCAAAAAACCCTAAAACCAATCACTGCTTCTCATCTCCAGACAAGCTAAACTCTGATGGAGTATATAGGTGCAGAAGTATGAACCTTGATGAGCATATAGGACTGGATGGACCTTTGGAGATCAGCTACCTTTTTTTTTTTTCTTATTTTTTTTCTTTTTATTTTTTTTCTTTTTCTTGAGATTGAGTACCTCTACAAGGAAAATGCAATTTTGTGTTACTGAAATATAACAAATTTCTCATTTCTTCCTATTTAACACAGGCTCTAACTTCACCAGCTCCTGTTGCAAAAATAACTAGTGTTCATATCAAGAATTTAAATGGAATATGAGGTGATATAAACCATCAGCACACTCAGCTTTTCTTGCATGAAATGCAGGAAGTTTCTCAGGAGTGGAGACAGAATCTATCTTTTAACACTATTGGAATACGCTGTGCTGTTGTGAAGCAAAATGACCTTGAGCAAACAAGCAATGCAGTTCCCTGGCAGTGTCAGGTAAAACTTCCTGCTCCAGGTTTCTGAATATGTATTTTCTGAAGAGCTACTACCAAACTTAACCTACAGCTGCAATGGTCAGAACGCTGCTGTGCTGCTTGAGCGGTGCAGAGAGCTCTTAGTGGTGGGGAAGGAGGCAATCAGATCATCAGGAGGTTGGACACAGCTACAGTTACTCTGGCCTCAGGAGGTTACCACCTAGATGAAAGGGAAATGTGCTGTGTCTTCCTCTTTCTGTATTATGTTGTGATGCTGGCAAGATTTGTGCATTTGGCTGAACTTACGAGGCTGTCTTTTATTGATGTTTCTGTGGAAGGACTATACATAAAGAATAATCAGCAAATATAGGGTTATTTTTTAAACTCAGTACTCAGATCAACAAAGGAATATATCTGAAATGGTGTAGGTAGGTTTTAATTCTGGAAAATAACCTGTTTTGCCATGAAAAAACTCTGTACCATTCCCTGTATATTTACATGCAATAAAAACCCTACAAAATCATCCTCTGATGGGGTGCAGAGGAAGATTTTTAAGATTCTCTGCTTTGATGCTCACATTTAGATTGGATCCATAAGTATCCTAAAATCATAGAATTGTCAGGGCTGGAAGAGAACGCAAGGATGACATAGCTCCAACCCCATGCCATGTGTGTTGGTTTGAGCTAATTGGAGAATTTGAGTGAGAAATTAAACATACTGTGTCACTTCACCCAGTTTCACTGAGAGAGAAGAAAGAAGGTTGTTTTGAGAATGTTCCCAAAACATCCAGATAAGCCAGTGTGCTTGCGCAGTCAGTCGGCTCTGGGTCTGTGCTGGCTTCAGCAGCTTCTTTCCTTTGTCTCTCTGCCTTTGAACTAATTCAGAGTAAAATCACTAAAACCATTCATTCCTTCCTGCCACTAATCTTTCTGACCAATCTTCAGCTTATCTGCAGCATCATCAAGTGGTGAGATAAAGCTGGGGGAAGGAGGGAAAGGTGGTAGGGGGGGGTTTGGTTTCCCTCTCTTGGGGATTTTGGTCTCCAGGAGGGGTGTGGTGTCTGTATTCCTTTTTTACTGTATATTTCTGTAAATAACTGTTATATCTTGTAAATATTTGCTTGTATATTTGCATTGCTGTAAATATAAAGCTTCATTTATTAACTTCCAGTGTGTTTTTCTGAGTTTTAGCCGGGGTTTTAAAAGGTGGGGGGCAGGTCACTGCAAACCCACTACACCATGGGCACCTCACGCTAGATCAGGTTGCTCAGAGCCACATCCAGCCTATCCTTAAGACCTCCAGGGATGAGGCTTCCACCACCTCCCCGGGCAACACATTCCAGGGTCTCACCACCCTCATGGTGAAGAACTGCTTCTTAATATCCAATCTGAACCTACCCACTTCTAAGTTTGCTCCATTCCCCCTGGTCCTGTCACTACCTGACACCCTAAGAAGTCCCTCCTCACCTTTCTTGCAGGCCCCCTTCAGATATTGGAAGGCCACAATAAGGTCTCATCAGAGCCTTCTCTCCAGACTGAATAGCCCAAACTCTCTCGGTCTGCCTCCATAGGAAAGGAGCTCCAGTGCTCTGATCATCCTCATGGCCCTTCTTTGGACACGTTCCAGCACATAGCTTACGTTTACTTTTACATGAACAACCCAGCTTCTTAGGTAGCTGTTGTCCATTGAGTGTGCTCTGACCTCTCACAAAGCTGTGCACGCCCTCCCCAGTCAAGCCTGCCCTGCAAGTCTGAAATTTAGAAAGCTTTAGACTCTTTCACCAGACTTAAAGAAAAGCCATGCTACATGTCAATACCAAAAGCATGCCTAGGAGGAATGCCCCATTGCCCCTGACTCTGCTGACGCTCACAGTGAAAAAGAAAAACATTTTTCTGTTGACATCAGTGAGGCAAGGAGTGGGCTCGACTTCATTCACACCCACACAGTATATTTAATTAGAAACTATTTTCTTCTAAGATCAGGCATTTGAATTTCTTGAGATGTTGCAAAGAGCTTCGAGAAGGAGTTGCCATGGGGTGGGGGTGTTTCAGGTGGGAGGAAGCAAATAGTGGTTGGAGAGGGAGAAAAAGAAAACGTCTGAGATCAGGGCAGTTTTGTAATGATACGTACTCAAAGCTTGTTTACATGTTCTTCAAAGATTTTTCAGAAGTGTTTTCTGTCTCTTGCAGGTTAAATTTGACTATCATCTGGCAAAATCTGTATTATAATATGGGTGAGAATTGCCCTGAATCAGGAAAGATACCACAGCCATGAGAAGCAACTGCCTTGTGCCAAAATTCGCTTTGTTTTACGTGTCCTCTTCTAGCTTGCCATGGACCTTCTCCATTATTTGTTTTTGTTCCAATTTCAGGGAAATAGTTATTTGTTAGTATTATAAAGAGAAGGTTTGCACTCAACAATTAGCAGAACCTGTGTCTGTAGCCTGCTTACCACTATGCTGTCAGGATTTATAGAGAAGCCATTAACCGTTTGCCTTGAATGTGCAGTTAGATGGAATTACTGCAAATTACAGCCCCTGTGTGACAGCTTAATGGCAGAGGTAAAATGCAGTTAAGTTAGAGATTGCAAAAGAGCTGTCCTGATTTGAGCCCTAATGACAAGTTTGGAAATTTGCATTTGTAAATATTCTCATGGCTTGCACAATGTGCAAAACATGGAATTGGGGGCTGAGAGTTGATCTCTGCCTGTAAGGAGCTGCCAGGCATTAAAGAGAAGCCCCTCATTATTGCAGCCAACAATATCTGATTCCCCTGCATGTGAAGCCTGTAGATGAGAGGACCTTCAAGACTAAGTCCTATAAAAGAAGCTAGTGAGATAGAGTTCTGGTTTTCTGGAAAGGAAAACACAAATGAAACTTTCATCTGGTTAGTCTGGAGAAGAGAAAGCTGAGAGGAGATCCGATCAGTGTGTATAAATATCTGAGGGGTGGAGGGGGCCCATCTCTTTTTTTCTGATCAGCAGCAGTAAGACAAGGAGCAATGGCTACAAACTGGTACATAGAAGGTTTCACCTCAAAGTGAGGAGAAACTTTACAGCGAAGGTGACAGCACTAGAACAGGTTGCCCAGAGAGTTTGTGGAGTCTCCTTCTCTGGAGATTTTCCAAACCCGCCTGTATGCATTTCTGTGCAAACCACCCTAGGGGATCCTGCCTTGGCAGGGAAGTTGGACTTGACCTCTGGAGGTCCCTTCCAGCCTGTGATTCTATGATTTGTCATGGGTTTTGCACAAACAGAAAACTTCATGTTTGTAGCAGAGAAACTAAATACTGTGTTCTGAGTGAATTCAGCATTGATCTGTGCCAATCCAAACTTTTTTGAGAAGTGCAAACATTCAATGAAGTGTTTCTGAGGCTATTAGTTTCCTTTGGTACATGCAAAGGAGAAGTTGTCTTTTGCCTTCCAAAAAATCATATATCCCACCACATCCATCACAGCTGGTAAAGCACAGGAGGGATCAGGAGCACTGGCCAAACACAAATGCTGCTCTCAGATAAAGGTGTGAGAGGGTTTTGCTGGGTGTTAATAACAATTTCAAAACATTATATTAGATTCATCAAAGCAATTAAAGACAGGTAGGCACACATGCACGTGTGGTGGTTTGGGAGTTCCCTTCCCTCCCTCCTTCTCCACCCCCCTTCCTCCCCCCACTCTGAAATTGCCCAGGCTGGACTCAGACAGCTGGAAGTTAAGGCATGAAGCTTGATATTTACAGCTTTGCACAATATACAAGCAGATATTTACTATATATAACAGATATTTACAGAAATATACAATAACAAGGTAATACAGAAACACCACACCCTTCCCAGAGATCAGAGTCCCTAAGAGGGATTCCCAACCAATCTACCACCTTCACCCCAGTCTTATCCCACTATCTGTCTTATGTGCCAGTTCAGCAAGGTAGAGCAGCCAGGGAGGTTAGTAGCAGAAAACTGGTTAGTGAAGCCAAGGCAGAGAAAGAGATGCAGCAGTGAGTGTGGCTCAAGCAGCTCTGTCTTATCTTTGTTTGGGTTCTAACTTTTATACATTTTCACTAAACCTTTGAGTGAAGTAGAATCATCAATATTTTCCTTTCTCTGCCTATAGTCTCTTATTCAAATCCTCTGATTAGTTCAAACCAGCACAATCCACACCTGTCTACTTCACTCAGAGTTTACTGAGATCTGTCTAATGTAAAACAAGATTTACAATGATGAATATTACCAATTCAGTTGACACTTTGTTCTGGCTGTTTTGGATGTAAGTAATCCAAAAGCTCAGAAAACAGGAAACAGTTCATCTCCTTATGGATGAGATGAGACCAGGGACTCCCAGGTAACAGTGGGTTTGTGCTCCCGTACTATATATTCTCTTGTGTTGGATGCCAGGTAAAACCTAGAACAGAAAATTCCTAACAGCTCATATTATACATTCTGAATTTAAACTCTCTCAACTAAGGTTAGATTTTTCTGTGGAATACACTGGATTTCACCATTCTTCTGCATTACCCAGTATGTATGACCAGGACCTTCTGCAGAAACCACCCCTCGGATAGGTTTCCCTTCACACAAAGGAGGAAATACCCAAACAGTTTTCCCTAACAGATTCCTTTCATGTACAACAGGAACTCTATCACCATCCACTGTACCAAATCTGATTGGGTAGGTCCTTCTCTCTTTACAGAATCCCTACTATTTACCAGCCAGATTGCTTGTGCTAAATTCTTGTCCCAGTTTTTGAAAGTTCCACCTCCCATGGCTTTTAGGGTGGTCTTTACCAAAACCGTTGTAGCGTTTGATCTTTCCTGAAGTTGGTGCATAGTAGGGTATGTGGTAGATCCACTCAATACCATGCTCTTTGGCCCAGGTTTTGACAAGATTGTTCTTGAAATGAGTGCCATTGTCTGATTCGATTCTCTCTGGAGTTCCATGTCTCCACATGATTTGTCTCTCCAAGCCAAGAATGGTGTTACGTGCAGTAGCCTGTGGAACTGCATAGGTTTCCAGCCATCTGGTGCTTGCCTCTACCATCGTTAGCACATACTGCTTGCCAGAACAAGAATGAGGTAAAGTAATGTAGTCAATCTGCCACACTTCACTATACTTGTACTTTGACCATCTCTCCCCATACCATAAGGGCTTGATTCGCTTGGCCTGTTTAATAGCAGCACAGATGTCACAGTCATGTATGACTTGGGTGATAGTGTCCATGGATAAGTCAATTGACCTATCATGTGTCCATCCCTGCCTTGATGTCCACATGAATCATGGGCCCACCAAGCTAAGAACAATTCACCTTGGTGTTTCCAATCAAGGTCTGTGTTTGTGTCAACTTGAGAAATTGTAGCAGCTTGATCTGCCTGATGGTGGTGTTGATGTTCCTTGGTAGCTCTGGTTTCAGGGAAGTGTGCATCTACATGCCACATGTTCACTGGAATTCTCTCCAGTCATGCATCAATGTCCTGCCATAGATTAGCACACCAAATAGGCTTTCCTTTCCTCTGCCAACCACTCTTTTTCCAGTCCTTTAGCCAACCCCACAGAGCATTGGCTACTCTCAATGTAAATGTAGATGTAAAGGATAGGCCAATTTTCCCGTTCAGTCACATCAAGAGCAAGTTGGACTGCTTTTACCTCAGCGAATTGACTGGATTCTCCTTCTCCACCTTTCGCTTCAGTGACTCTCCTGGTAGGACTCCAGACTGCTAACTTCCATCTTTGCTTGTTCCCAACAAGACAAGAGGAACCATCTATGAACAAAACATAGTTATTTTCCTTATCAGAAAGATCACCATATGAAGAAGCTTCTTTAGCATGAATTTTGTTCTCCTCTGGAGGTTTGGTAGAGTCTGTGCCTTCCGGCCAGTTGGTAATCACTTCTACCAGACCAATTCGATCATGATTGCCAACCCAAAGTTTTTTATGGCAGAGACTAGGGTAGAATGGGATAAGCTGTCCTCTATCTGCTTCAGTTGGTCAGTGAACTCACCAACAGTGAGCCTTCTGTTATCACCCTTTGATAGAAACTTGCTAGCCAAGATGTTAGCATAGGATGAAGGAGCAAGCTTAATAATCTTCTTCATGAGACCTGTTCCCAGAGGAATGTTATCAGGCTCGTGTATGGCATGATCTCCATAAAGCACTTCTTTCACAGCAAACTCCTTCAGAAGCTTAATTCCCTGCTCAACTGTGTTCCACTTCCTAGCTACCCATGGCAAGTCATCTTGGGAGGTGTATCTCATACCCACAACCATCAGAAGATATGTCCACAAGCTAACCACACTGAGAGTGATTGCCAGATATTTGTCCACTCCACTCTCCTTTGCAAGTGAGCCTAGATGCTTTGCAGACTTGTCTCCTACCTGTAGGGCATTTTCACCAATAGTACGGCATCTCACCAGCCAGTTTGGGATTGGCTCTCCTGATTCCCTTGAATATTCCTTTCTAACTTCCCTGACCTCTCTGAGGGGATCATTTGAGCCATGGATGTCATCCTTCTCCTCTTCCTCTCCTTGTTGGTCTGTTGGTGCCTGACTAAACACAACTCTCCTAACAGCATTCCTAATCTCCTGAGAGCCATCTTCCCTCTTGGTAATTAATCCCATATTGCCCTCATATTTCACTCTCAATAAACCGGTCAAATCCTTTTCTTCTCCCTTCTCTTGTGCACCAGACGTCCCTGCTCCTTCGTCTTCTTTCAAGCTATACTTTGATCCAAGCTTTGGTTTTACTTTTGCAGGACAAAGCATAGCTGTGGGTTTTCTTTCTAGCGGATCTGAATTTTGAGAAATCTGAGCTGCTGCCTTTAAATCAGAATCCAGGGCAGAATTAGAAATTGCTGCCTGAGAATTCAAATTGGTTGCAGAAATAGAGGCCTGAGAGTCCTGACTGGCTTGATCTTTACTGCCTGACTTGTTATTATTGACTACTGAGGTGCTAGCAGCATTGTTTTTAAACACAGTCCAGGAGTGATGCCAGGCTGTCTAGGAATGTTGCCAGCATCTGTCTGACCAGCAATGGTTTTGTTTCTCTTTTTAGGTTGATCTATCTTTTTTTTTTTAAAGTTGTGGCAGACACTTTCAGGCTTAAAGCAGAAATTAGAAATAAAATTACAATTAATAGGAAAATGATGACACACGTTGGATATATCACTGTGTTCCTTGAGTAAAAGTTTTGACAAGGGTCAGGAATGGTGCTTTTCAGCAAAATTACCCTTACCAGAGCTGTAGAATAGCTCATATGGTTAGTAATGTTTTCTGACTTACTAAAAGCATAAAAACCAGTGTCGGTAGCGATCTCAGTAATATTGAAACACACAAAACCAAGATTATATTAGCCAAAATTCCAAAAGACCTTTTCAAGTTTTTTCCATGGCAAATCTCATAGAATGCCACCAATTTTAGCCACAAGCCATTTATGTAAAAACCGCAGAGTTAAGGGATATATAATCAAATATACCACCCAGGTCAGCTTAATTTTTAACTTCCAATAATAATTAACAATCAAACAAATGGACTTTAACCTTGGCCCCATGTTGGGTAAAAGCCAATTAATGAACCTGTTGGATTGGGAGTTCCCAGCCCTGCCTCACCCTTCCCTTCCTCTCCTGAAATTGCCCATGCTAGACTCAGATGGCTGGAAGTTAAGGAATGAAGCTTTATATTACAGCTTTGCACAATATACAAGCAGATATTTCCAATATATTACAGATATTTACAATAACAATGTAAACCACACCCCTCCCAGAGATCAGAGTCCCTACCACCTTCCCCCCACTTCCCAATTTTATCCCACTATCTGTAATACGTGCCAGGTAAGCGAGGTAGAGCGGCCAGGGAGGTTAGTAGCAGGAAACTGGTTAGTGAAGTTATGCAGATCTAGCTAAGAAGGCAGGGAAGTGAGATGCAGCAGCAAGTGTGGCTCAAACAGCTCTGTCTTAGCTTTGTTTGGGTTCTAACTTTTATATATTTTTTCGGTAAACATTTGAGTGAAGTAGAATCATCAATGTTTTTCGTTCTCCATCTATAGTCTCATTTCTTATTCAAATCCTCTGATTAGTTCAAACTAGCACAGCGTGCATAACCACCCCGTGGAGTCAAGTCGGACTGACAAATGTTTCTGAAACCTGGTGATAGGTGTGGCAGGAGCAGACAGTTCCCTGGTAGACTGGAGCTGCCTAAAGATGCTGTCTAATTGCAGAAGTATGGAACCTTGAGGAGATAATGATAAAAGGGAGATGTGCAGTGACACCTTGAGGCACTCCAGTTCCTACTGCTTTATTGGAGTCCTGGCACAGTTCTTCCTTCTGCTGCTTAATTCATTCTGATTACTTAATAGCTGTCTAAAATTTAGTAAAGCTGTCACTACCAGCAGTGAAGATTAAGATGTGCTGTGCTACTCTTGTCTATTTCCTTTTAATTTGGATGATAATGTGGTGCTGAGGTCTGGGTGCTATGTCTACACCACAGGCCCCTCGTTTTGCAGTGGCAGTCACTTAGCTCCACTCAGCTGTGCAGGAAGGAGGATGAATGAGTGGAGAGGCACAAGGATCTGCACTGTAAGCATCTCCATCTCTCTGTTCAAACAAGCTGCTGTAGGCAACGTGCAGCTCGTGGTGTGGAAAAAAAATTGCTTCAGACGCCAGGGTGGAGGTAGCTTAGAAAAGATGATGGTATTGTTTTGGCTCAGCACACCATGTGTCTCCTGTAAGAGCAATGCAACACTAGGAAAGCCAGAGAAGGCCTTAAAAGAGCATATTTCAAGGGAAATGAGTTCACCTGGAGGCAAAAAGCCCTACCTCTATGAAGAAGAGGCTGTGGAAGAAACTGCAAGCCAGAGCCACCTTGTTCCACTGTCTGCCGCCAGTTTATTCTTCTTGTTCTTGATATTATGGTTCTGATTGTGAAAAATTGCTGATCTCTTACTAGGCATTTTAACATCTGAGTAACAGCTGCTAGGCTCATGATGTCTCATCATTTTCTTGTAATATATTGTTCACTGGAAATTTCATGCAGAAATGTAGTTCTTCCATGGCCAAGCTTTTTATGAAGGTAGGATTCTGATTTTTCAAGAAAAGAGAACACAAAGGAAATGCTTCATTTGTTGTGGGGTTAGCACCAAGAGAAAATTTTAGGTTTGTAGCAACTATTGTATTTTGAGTAAGAGCAGTACTGATCTGTACAAATCCCCAAATCCTTTCTGGAAGATGCCTGTTGTGTGGCCAGGTTCCTCCCACAGCATTTCCCCACACCATGATGTACATGTCCATCTTGAAAGCAGTGCATGCAGCATGTCAGTTTAGCTGTATCCTGCACTCTCATGAGTGCCCTCATTTTTGAGTGGGCTGGGTAGCCTCTTGGTGAGTACTAATCTACCACCAATTTCTTTTGCATGGAAACCTTGACCGTGGGAGAGGACATGGAGTAAATGGAAACCACGTCTCAGGAAGGCACTGTGAGGCCATACAGAAATCCTATTTCACTGTGTCAAGCGACACAGAAAAAGTTAGTTCCAAGCTGCATCAGGGGAGAATCAGGCTGGATGCTAGGAAATATTTCTTCCCAGAGAGGGTTACACTGGAATGGTCTGCTCAGGGAAACGGTGGAGTTGCCATTTCTGGAGGAGTTTAAACAGCATGTGGAGCTGGTGTGTAGGGAAATGGTTTAGGATTGACTCTAAACTGGGTCAAAGATTGGAACAGATGATCTCCGAGTTCTCTTCCAACTATCTGTTTTCTGTGATTCTCTGAAGGCAGTGCATTTTTACATGCCTCAATGTCCACAGCTGAAACATTTTGCTTCATTCAAGATTAACCTGTTAAAAAAAATATGTCAATTTTGCATTAGAATTTTTGTCTTAAAGTAATTTTAATCAAATAGAGGATTCTCTTTTGCACAGGAGTTCCAGGTTTTACTCAGTGTCATAATTTGAGGCCATGAGCTACCCAGGACTGGACAACAGAGGTAACTGTTAATACTTTTAGAGAGTAAGAATGAAGTTTGGAAGTTTAAAGAGATATCCTCTTTATTAGGACATATATAGAAGCATAGAATCATTGAATCAGTCAGGGTTGGAAGGGACCACAAGGATCATCTAGTTCCAACCCCACTGCCATGGGCAGGGACAACCTACCCTAGATTAGACTGGACAGAACCTCACCCAGCCTGGCCCTAAACACCTCCAGGGATGTGGCCCTAACCACCCCCCTGGGCAACCCATTCCAGGGCCTCACCACTCTAATGGTGAAGAACTTTCTCCTCACATCCAATCTGAATCTCGCCACCACCAGATTTACTCGATTCCCCTTAGTCCTCTCACTACCTGATAGCCTAAAAAATCCTTCCTCAGCTTTTTCATAGGCCCCTTTCAGATACTGAAAGGCCACAATAAGGTCACCTCGGAGCCTCCTCTTCTCCAAACTGAACAGCCCCAACTCTTTCAGTCTGTCCTCATAGCAGAGGTGTTCCAGCCCTCTGATCATCCTCGTGGCCCTTCTCTGGACATGCTCGAGCATGTCCACATCCCTCTTGTAATAGGGGCTCCACAACTGGATGCAGTGCTCCATGTGGGGTCTCACCAGGGCAGAGTAGAGGGGGAGAATCACCTCCCTCGACCTGCTGGCCACATTTCTCCTGATGCAGCCCAGGATCTGGTTGGCTTTCTGGGCTGCAAGTGCACACTGCTGACTCATGTTGAACTTCTCGTCCACCAGCACCCCCAAGTCCCTCTCCTCAGGGCTGCTCTCCAGCCACTCACTGCCCAGCCTGGATTTCTGCTTGGGATTGCCTCGACCCAGTTGCAGGACCTTGCACTTGGCTTTGTTGAACCTC
>VWZI01003045.1:104880-118467 GCA_013396835.1 Psilopogon haemacephalus | reverse complement strand
ATACTTGAATTTCAATTTTTTTTCCTATAATCATTACAAATAATTATGAACTCTGTCTCATGAGACTTAAAGAGCATCAAGATACTTGAATTTTAATTTTTTTTCCTATAATCATTACAAATAATTTTGATCTCTGTGTAATGAGACTTAGAGCATCAATATGTTTGTATTTTGGTTTTTTTTTTCCCATAATCATTACAAATAATTATGAACTCTGTCTCATGAGACTTAAAGAGCATTGAGATGTTTGAATTTTGGGTTTTTTTCCTATAATCATTACAAATAATTATGAACTCTGTCTCATGAGACTTAAAGAGCATTGAGATGTTTGAATTTTGGGTTTTTTTCCTATAATCATTACAAATAATTATGAACTTCGTGTCTTGAGACTAAAAGAGCATCAATATGTTTGAATTTTGGGGGTTTTTTGCTATAATCATTACAAATAATTATGAACTCTGTGTAATGAGCCTTAAAGGGCATCAATATGTTCGAATTTTGTTTTTTTTCCTATAATCATTACAAATAATTATGAACTGTGTTATGAGGCTTAAAGAGCATCAAAATATTTGATTTTTTTTTTCTATAATCATTACAAATAGTTACGAACTCTGTGTTATGAGGCTTAAAGAGCATCAAGGTATTGGAATTTTATTTTTTTTCCTATCATCATCACAAATAATTTTGATCTCTGTGTAATGAGACTTAGAGCATCAATATGTTTGAATTTTATATTTTTGCCTATAATCATTACAAATAATTATGAATTCTGTGCCATGAGGCTTAAAGAGCATCAAGATACTTGAATTTTAATTTTTTTCCTATAATCATTACAAATAATTATGAACTCTGTGTTATGAGACTTAAAGAGCATCAAGATATTGGAATTTTATTTTTTTTTCCCTATAATCATTACAAACAATTTTGAACTCTGTGTCATGAGACTTAAAGAGCATCAAGATGTTTGAATTCTGGGGTTTTTTCCACACTATTTGGCCAACAATATCCAGCAACAAGGTCTACTAATTCTCAATTAAATTCTACATGGTTGTTTTTTACCCAAAGTCTTTGTTATGTGCAAGATATATTTTTTTCCCTTCAAGATATTTACACTTTTGCTATAATCATCTAAGGCCTCTGTGTTAAGAGACTTAAAGAGCATCAAGATGTTGGAATTCTGTTTTTTTTTTTTCCCCCACACTATCTGGCCAGCAATATTCATCAACAAGGTCTACTAATTCTCAGTTAAAGTCTACATGTTTCTTTTTACTCAAAGGCTTTGTTATGTGCAAGACAAATGTAGGATATATTCTTTTCCTTCAAGATATTTGTACTTTTTCCATAGTAATTGCAAATAATTATGACCTCTGTGTTATGAGACTTAAAGAGCATCAAGATGCTTGAATTTTGGGGTTTTTTTCCTATAATCGTTACAAATAATTATGACCTCTGTGTTATGAGACTTAAAGAGCATCAAGATGCTTGAATTTTGGGGTTTTTTTCCTATAATCATTACAAATAATTATGACCTTTGTGTTATGAAACTTAAAGAGCATCAAGATGCTTGAATTTTGTTTTTTTTTCCTATAATCATTACAAATAATTATGACCTCTGTGTTATGAGACTTAAAGAGCATCAAGATGCTTGAATTTTGTTTTTTTTTCCTATAATCATTACCAATAATTATGACCTTTGTGTTATGAGACTTAAAGAGCATCAAGATATTTGAATTCTGGGTTTTTTTCCCCACAGTATTTGGACAACAATATTCATCAACAAGGTCTACTAATTCTCAGTTAAAGACTCCATGGTTTTGGTTTTTTTTTTCACTCAAAGGCTTTTTTTGCTGTAATCATTACAAATAAGTATGAACTCTGTGTTGTGAGACTAAAGAGCATCAGGATATCTGAATTTTGTATTTTGTTTCCACACCAGCTGGCCAACAATATTCAGCAACAAGGCCTACTAATTCTTAGTTAAAATCTACACATGGATTAGTTTTTTTTTTACTCAAAGACTTTGTTATGTGCACGATAAATGCAGCATATATTTTTTTTCCTTCAAGATATTTTTACTTTTGCTATAATCATTACAAGTAATTATGACCTCTGTGCTATGAGACTTAGAGAGCATCAAGATGTTTGAATTTTGGTTTGTTTCCACACTATTTGGCCAACAATATTCAGCAACAAGGTCTACTAATTCTTAGTTAAAATCTACACATGGACTAGTTTTTTTTACTCAAAGACTTTGTTATGTGCAGGATAAATGCAAGACACATTTTTTTCCTTCAAGATATTTATACTTTTGCTATAATCATTACAAATAATTATGACCTCTGTGCTGTGAGACTTAAAGAGCATCAAGATGTTTGAATTCTGTTTTTTTTTTTCCCCACACTATTTGGCCAACAATATTCAGCAACAAAGTCTACTAATTCTTAGTTAAAATCTACACATGGACTAGTTTTTTTTACTCAAAGACTTTGTTATGTGCAGGATAAATGCAAGACACATTTTTTTCCTTCAAGATATTTATACTTTTGCTATAATCATTCCAAATAATTATGACCTCTGTGCTATGAGACTTAAAGAGCATCAAGATGTTTCAATTCTGGTTTTTTTTCCACACCAGCTGGCCAACAATATCCAGCAACAAGGTCTACTAATTCTCCTGCACAAAAAGACTGCACAAAGGTCTATTAATTCTCCTGCACAAAGACTGCATGCACAAAATACAGGTTGACTATGGAAGCTGCAGTACTAGAAGAGGTAGTCTTGGAAAATTTAGGGAGCTACCAAGAAAACTGAGAGCAGATGAAAAACCTTCCTAGCAGCAGCATCGAGGAGCACTTTTGTCCTGAGCTAAGATCAAATCTGAAGCAGCTGCTAAGTCAATGTGGTGTAAATGACCTAAGAATGTTTCTTGGATCTGCAGCAGGAAACTCTACAAATGGTCAGGTCAGAGCTGTAGCATCACAAAGTGCTAGGGGATGTCCCAAAGCCTTCCACTCTGATGTCAGCATCACCTCAAGTTGTTTGACAGAGTCACCTACAGAAATGTCAGCATGGACAAACCATTTCAGCAGAAGATTTTTTTTTCCCCCCCCTCTCACATTCATCAGCATTCAGGTGAAGGGAAGCAATTCCCAGAGAGAAATTGGATCAGGGTGGAAATCAGCTGTTCCAAAGCAGTTTGCTCTCCTCCTGCTGTTTTTTTACCCTATCTACTGTTTTGACAGAAAATGGATAAACCTTTTTTTTTTTTTTTTTCCCTGATCCCCTTTTTTGATTCTGTGAGCCAATTTGCATTTCTAACCAGGTAGGTTTAATCTGCAGAGGCAGGAAATGCCTTTACAGAACAATTTCACTTCGCCTTTCAAAGTCTTGAAATCCACTGGGTGAAGCCATTAACAGTTCCTTCACAGCCCCACTCTTGCAGCAGCCTTCCTGTGGAAGGGCTGAAAATGATCACACAGCTCCCACAGAGCCCAGAGTTTTCCAACAGACTTACTCCACGTTGTACTTCCAACATCAAAGCAGAGGAGACTCACCTGTTCCATTAAAAATATTACTCGATAAGGAGTTATTCATTCCAAATGCCTGATTTCTGTTCATCCCAAATCCAGACATGCTGTGGGGAAAAAAAAACAAACCCAGGAAGTCAGACAAAAAAGGGCATATAGATTTTGGCATTTCCACTGGAAGGCATTTGGGGTGGGGGAAAAAGCCTAAGACACTTAAATTATTTCAAGCTGAAGCAACCCACATTAACCTAAACTGAATGTGTAATTATCTTCCTTTATACTTCTGCTCTGAGGATAGGCTATGAGAGTTGGGGCTCTGCAACCTGGAGAAGAGAAGGCTGCCAGGAGACCTTGGAGTGGCCTTGCAGGATCTACAGGGGGCTCCAGGAGGGCTGGGGAGGGACTATTCACAAGGTCTTGTAATGACAGGATGAGGAGGAATGGGTTGAAACTGGCAGAGGGGAGACTGGAACTGGATGTTAGGAGGAAGTTCTTCACAGTGAGGGAGGTGAGACACTGGAACAGGTTGCCCAGGGAGGTTGTGGCTGCTCCCTCCCTGGAGGTTGGATGAAGCCTTGAGCGACCTGTTCTAGTGGGAGGTGATCCAGGCCAGGATGCCACTGGCCTTCTTGGCCACACTGCTGGCTCATCGTGAGCTGCTGTCAACCAATACCCCCAGATCCCATTCTGCCTGGCTGCTTTCCAGCCACTCGGTCCCCAGCCTGTAGCACTGCCTGGGGTTGTTGTGGCCAAAGTGCAGAACCTGGCACTTGGATTTGTTCAGACTTCTGGCATTGGACTGTGCCCATCTGTGCAGCCTGTCCAGGTCCCTCTGCAGAGCCCTCCTGCCCTCTAACAGATCCACACTTGCTCCCAACTTCGTATTGTCTGCAAACTTACTGATGGTGGACACATAGATGAACACTCTTCAAATGGATGCCATCAAGACATGTTTCATACCCAAACTTGTAAACACAGGAGATGCATCATATGTTTTAAAGAAGCAGCAGCAGAAATTCAGCAGTCAAACAGAATTTAAAGGCCTCTGAATGCTTGTGTGAACATTAAAAGCAGCTTCAAAGCTTATTGCCAGAAGAGCAGAAGGCACAAAGCAGCTTTCAAGCCAATGGATTAAAAAAAAAAAAAAATTGGATTTCCAGAGCAGCATTTAAGCACATCCATGGCTGCACAGGGATGGTCCAACCATTAAACAGCCTTACCTGTTCACAGTAAAAGGTTGCCGAGAGGGTTGCTGCTTTGGCATACATATTATGCTTGGAGAGCTTCTGTTGGGGCTGCCTAACCCTGAACTGCTCATGCTGTTTGTCCTGCTGGGAATTCCAATGCCCTGACCAACCTGGGAGTGGTTCATCATATTCCTAGGATTCATAGGCAATATCCCCCTGAAAGAGAAAAAAATCATCCAGAGAGGTGAAGCTCTTCATTTAGATGATTAACGTCGGACGGGCTCGAGCTGTTGCTACTTTTAATGCGTGCTTGGTGTCAATGTGGCACATTGGGGTTGCTCTCTACAATTAAATGGAGTTCTGGATCTCCTCAGAAGTACCAGATGACCCCACTGGTTAGGTTGAGATAGATACTTTAAAAAAAACAAAGGTGTTAAGAGCTCTTCTTTTAAGGAGCACCTTCAACCTACCGCCTTAAAACTCTTACCCGCCTCACACCTATCCAAAATTATTTTAACCATACAATTAATAAGGTTGCTCTCCATAATTAGTGGAGTTCTAGATCTCCTCAGAACTACCTGGTGACCCCATTGGTCAGGTTGAGATAGATATTTAAGTAGTGTGTATTTAAAAAAAAAAAAGTTTGTTAAGAGCTCTTCTTTTAAGGATCACCTCTGACCTACTGCCTTAAAACTCTTACCTACCTCACACCTATCCACAATGACTGTAACCATAAAATTAATAAAGTTGCTCTCCATAATTAGTGGAGTTCTGGATCCCTTCAGAAATACCAGGTGACCCCATTGGTCAGGTTCAGATAAATATTTAAGTAGTATGTATTAAAAAAAAGGTGATAAGAGCTCTTCTTTTAAGGAGCATCTCCAACCTACTGACTTAAAACTCTTACCCGCCTCACATCCATCCAAAATGATTTTAACCATACAATTAATAAGGTTGCTCTCCATAATTAGTGGAGTTCTGGATCTCTTCAGAAGTACCAGATGACTCCATTGGTCAGGTTTAGATAGATATTTAAGTAGTATGTATTAAAAAAAAAGGTGTTAAGAGCTCTTCTTTTAAGGAGCATCTCCAACCTACTGACTTAAAACTCTTACCCGCCTCACATCCATCCAAAATTATTTTAACCATACAATTAGCAAGGTTGCTTTCTATAATTAATGGAGTTCTGGATCTCTTCAGAAGCACCAGATGACCTCATTGGTCAGGCTGAGATAGATATTTAAGTAGTATGTATTAAGTATGTATAAGTGTTAAGAGCTCTTCTTTTAAGGAGCTCCTTTGACCGACAGCCTTAAAACTCTTACCCATCTCACACCTATCAAAAATTATTTTAACCATACAATTAATAAGGTTGCTCTCTATAATTAATGGAGTTCTGGATCTCTTCAGAAGTACCAGATGACCTCATTGGTCAAGTTGAGATAGATATTTAAGTAGTATGTATTTTTTAAAAAAAGAGGTGTTAAGAGCTCTTCTTTTAAGGAGCACCTCTGACCTACGGCCTTAAAACTCTTACCCACCTCACACCCATCCAAAATTATTTTAACCATACAATTAGCAAGGTTGCTCTCTATAATTAATGGAGTTCTGGATCTCTTCAGAAGTACCAGGTGACCTCATTGGTCAGGTTCAGATAGATATTTAAGTAGTATGTATTAAAAAAAAGGTGTTAAGAGCTCTTCTTTTAAGGAGCACCTCTGACCGACAGCCTTAAAACTCTTACCCGCCTCACACCCATCCAAAACAATTTTACCCATACAATTAGCAAAACACTCCCTTACAATCTGAAGCAGAATTTGCCAGCAATTTTTTCCCCTTTACATCCAAAAAAAAATCAAAATGCTCTACTGCAGTACAGCCTCACAGTTCTGCAGCATCGTTTCCCTAACACAGGCGGCGGTCAACGGAAGCGACTTTGCTTTTTATTCTTTTTTCTTTCCCCTTCCATTCATCAAAGACTATAAAGAAGTTGAGGAAAAGTACTCAGAACGTTTAAGAGGAGCTCTGCAGAAAAAAAGACAGGAAAAAAAAAAACCAAAAATAATTGTCTGTGAATAAATACCTGCTGGGAGATGGAGGCGTGTGAAGTGACATTGTTGGTACCCCTGTTGTTGGCGTTACGTGGCTCGGTAACTGAGTGCCTTGTGATAAGCTGCGGTTTAACTGAGGGGTATTGTTGCTCATCCCCCTCATTGGAAGGCCTAGTGCACCTGTTGGGAAAAAAAAAAAAAAAAAGAAAAAAAAAAAGAAAAAGTAAAATTCAAAATCATAGGGGTGGAGATATAGAGCAAGCAGGAACAAAGTCTTCTCCAACAAGGTGTAGATGGAAACCGTTTTAGGCTGGCGACCGACGAGAAATGCAAAGGCTCAAAAGGCAAAGGGCAGAGTGAACAACTAAGAACTTGTTTGCAGAGTAGAAGCCAAAGTATCTCGAATTTAGTGTCCCCTTCCTGTTAAAAGGCTCTTCAAGGGATTGCTGTAGGCCAAGTGTAAGGTCCTGCACCTGGGTGGGTGCAATCCCAGGCACAACTCCAGGCTAAGTGGGGAGGCACTGGAACGGGTTGCCCAGGGAGGCTGTGGCTGCTCCCTCCCTGGATGTGTTCAAGGCCAGGCTGGAGGAGGTCTTCAGCAACCTGATCTAGTGGGAGGTGTCCCTGCCTATGGCACAGGGGGGTTGGGACTGGATGATCTTTGAGGTCTCTTCCAACCTAAACCATTCTATGATTCTATGAATGGCTGAGAGCAGCCCTGAGGAACAGGACATGGGGGTGTGGGGTGGTGCAAAGCTGAAGATGAGGCTGCAGTGTGAGTGCAGCCCAGACAGCAACTGTGTGCTGGGCTGCAGCAAGAGAAGCTATGGGCAAGGGAGGGGATTCTGCCTCTTGGCTCTGCNCAAGGGAGGGGATTCTGCCCCTTGGCTCTGCTCTCCTCACACCCCACCTGCAGCACTGTCTGCAGCTCTGCAGCCCCCAGCACAAGCAGCACATGCAAGTGGTGGAGCCAGTGCAGAAGAGGCCAGCAAGATGCAGCTGAGAGGGCTGCAGCAGCTCTGCTCTGAGGACAGGCTGAGGGAGTTGGGGCTGAGGGAGTAGAGAAGGCTGCCAGGTGACCTTATAGTAGCCTTCCAGTATCTGAAGGGGGCTACAGGAAGCCTGGGGAGGGACTATTGACAAGGTCTTGTAATGGCAGGATGAGGAGGAATGGGTTTAAACTGGCAGAGGAGAGATTTAAATGGGATGTTAGGAGGAAGTTCTTCACAGTGAGGGTGGTGAGACACTGGCACAGGTTGCCCAGGGAGGTTGTGGCTGCTCCCTCCCTGGACGTGTCTAAGGCCAGGTTGGCTGAGGCCTTGAGTGACCTGTTCTAGTGGGAGGTGTCCCTGCCTATGGCACAGGGGGGCTGGAACTGGCTGAGCTCTGGGGTCCCTTCCAACCTAAACCATTACATGATTCTATGATTTGAGTCACCAACAAAATTTGGGTTCCTCTGAGATGCATGTTGTACAGAAAAGGTTAAGAGGATCACAGGATGTTTTGTTTCCTCAAAAGGAAAAGTGCAGTGTGACAACTAAGTCCTTGTTTGCAGAGTAGAAGCCAAAGCATCTCAAATTTAGTCCCCTTTCTGTTAAAGGGCTCTTCAAGGGATTGCTATATTTGAGTCACCAACTAAATTTTGGTTCTTCTGAGATGCATACTGTAGAGAAAGGCTTCAGAGGATCACAGGACCTTGGGGGTTGGAAGGGACCTCTGGAGAGCTTTGAGTCCAACCCTTCTGCCAGAGCAGGGTCACAGAATTCAGGATTTGGTTTTGATCAGGACATGAAAGATGTTAGGGGTTGGAAAGCACCTCTGGAGAGCTTCAAGTCCAACCCCCCTGCTAGAGCAGGACCACAGAATCCAGGGTTCAGTTTTGATCAGGACATGAAAGATGTTAGGGATTGGAAGGGACCTCTGGAGAGTTTCAAGTCCAACCCCCCTGACAGAGCAGGACCACAGAATCCAGGGGTCAGTTTTAATCAGGACATGGAAGATATTAGGGGTTGGAAGGGACCTCTGGAGAGCTTTGAGTCCAATCCCCCTGCCACAGCAGGGCCACAGAATTCAGGGTAAGGTTTAATCGGGACATGAAAGATGTCAGGAGTTGGAAAGGACCTCTGGAGAGCTTTGAGTCCAATCCCCCTGCCACAGCAGGGCCACAGAATTCAGGGTAAGGTTTAATCGGGACATGAAAGATGTCAGGAGTTGGAAAGGACCTCTGGAGAGCTTTGAGTCCAACCCCCCTGCTAGAGCAGGGACACAGAATTCAGGATTTGGTTTTGATCAGGACATGAAAGATGTTAGGGGTTGGAAGAGACCTCTGGAGAGTTTCAAGTCCAACCCCCCACCACAGCAGGAGCACAGAATCCCTCCTGCCAAAGCAGGACCACAGAATCCAGGGTTCAGTTTTGATCAGGTCATGAAAGACATTAGGGGTTGGAAGGGACCTCTGGAGAGCTTTGAGTCCAACCCCCCTGCAACAGCAGGACCACAGAATCCAGGGTTCAGTTTTGATCAGGATATGAAAGAGGTTGGAAGGGACCTCTGGAGAGCTTTGAGTCTAATCCCCCTGCTAGAGCAGGCCCACAGAATTTAGGTTTCAGTTTTGATCAGGACATGAAAGATGTTAGGGATTGGAAGGGACCTCTGGAGAGCTTCAAGTCCAACCCTCCTGCCAAAGCAGGACCACAGAATTCAGGGTTCAATTTAGATCAGGATATGAAAGAGGTCGGAAGGGACCTCTGGAGAGCTTCAAATCCAACACCACTGCCATGGCAGGGACACAGAATTCAGGATTCAGTTTTGATCAGGACATGAAAGATGGCAGGGGTTTGAAGTGACCTCTGGAGAGTTTCGAGTCCAACTCCCCTGACCGAGCAGGACCACAGAATCCAGGGTTCAGTTTTCATCAGGTCAAGAAAGATGTTAGGGGTTGAAAGGGACCTCTGGAGAGCTTTGAGTCCAACCCTCCTGCCAAAGCAGGATCACAGAATTCAGGGTTCAGTTTTGATCAGGACATAAAAGATGTTAGGTTGGAAGGGACCTCTGGAGAGCTTCAAGTCCAACTCCCCTGCAACAGCAGGGCCACAGAATTCATGGTTCAGTTTTGAAGGTTTTGATCAGGACATGGAAGGTGTTAGGGGTTGCAAGGGACCTCTGGAGAGCTTCAAGTCCAATCCCCCTGCCACAGCAGGAGCACAGAATTCAGGATTCAGTTTTGATCAGGTCATGAAAGACGTTAGGGGTTGGAAGGGACCTCTGGAGAGCTTCAAATCCAACCCCACTGCCATGGCAGGGACACAGAATTCAGGATTCAGTTTTGATCAGGACATGAAAGATGTCAGGGGATGGAAGGGACCTCTGGAGAGTTTCAAGTCCAACCCCCCTGACAGAGCAGGACCACAGAATCCCTCCTGCCACAGCAGGACCATGGAATCCAGGGTTCAGTTTTGATCAGGACATGAAAGATGTCAGGGGATGGAAGGGACCTCTGGAGAGTTTCAAGTCCAACCCCCCTGACAGAGCAGGACCACAGAATCCCTCCTGCCACAGCAGGACCATGGAATCCAGGGTTCAGTTTTGATCAGAACATGAAAGGTGTTAGAGGTTGAAAGTGACCTCTGGAGTGTTAGGGGTTGGAAGGGACCTCTGGAGAGTTTCAAGTCCAACCCCCCTGCCACAGAAGGAGCACAGAATTCAGGGTTCAGTTTTGATGTTTTTGATCAGGACATGAAAATCTACAAATTACCTCCAAAAAATGGTAGCACCTGGAGAAAATTCCTAACTGCACTCAAGAAATATGTTCATTAGTTCTGAACAAGTTGGTCTGTATTGGCACAATATTTAGAATCCTGATCTGCCTTGTACAAACATGAGGCAATTATGGATATTTAGTTAACAGTAACATTAATTCCAGAGAAAAAAAATTTAAAAGTGCAATATTTTAGGCCAGTTCTCAGTAAAGTTTAAGTTGCTTCTTTTTGATAAGAGAATTTCAGCGTCTGCCTCAAGTTCAGATCTGGGAGAAGCAGCAGGCAGAGTTTTGTCCCTCTACTGGCATTTAAAAAGAGACAGATTCGTAATATTGGGAGGAAAAGGATTTTGTGCACAGATTGACTGTGACAGAATAAAGTTAAGCACCTGAGTGAGGTTAAAAGAGCAACGACTTGAACTTGGAGCAGCAAAAGGCAACCGAGTTGCTGCCCTGTCTCAACATATCCACACCTTGAAATTCTTTGCATTTCACTTATGGCTTTGCTATGGTTTATCAAGTTTCAGAACTAGGCTCAAAGACAAGAAAAAGCCATTTAGGGGAGAGGTAGCAATAGAAAGAAACTTAGCATAGGAAATCCTGGTGACTAAACTGGACAAACAGGGACTTGATGGGTGGTCAACTCACTGGATAAGGAATTGGGTGGATGGTGGCAGGCAGAGGGTGGTGATCAAGGGCACAATGTCCACCTGGAGACCAGTGCCAAGTGGCTCCCTCAGGGGTCAGTGCTGGCACCAGTGCTGTGGAACAGCTTTGTCAGTGCCATGGGCAGAGGAATCAGTGCAGCCTCAGCAAGTGTGCATCTGGCACCAAGCTGTGTGGCACAGGAGACTTGCTAGAGGGCAGGGATCCATCCAGAGGGAGCTGCACAGGCTGCAGAGCTGTGCCCAGCCCAACCTCAGGACATTCAAAAAGTGTAAGGTCCTGCACCTGGGTGGGTGCAATCCCAAGCACAACTGCAGGTTGGGTGGGGAATGGCTGAGAGCAGCCCTGAGGAACAGGACCTGGGGGTGTGGGGTGGTGCAAAGCTGAAGATGAGGCTGCAGTGTGAGTGCAGCCCAGACAGCAACTGTGTGCTGGGCTGCAGCAAGAGCAGCTGTGGGCAGCAGGGCAAGGGAGGGGATTGTGCCCCTTGGCTCTGCTCTCCTCACACCCCACCTGCAGCACTGTCTGCAGCTCTGCAGCCCCCAGCACAAGCAGCACATGCAAGTGGTGGAGAGGGTCCAGAAGAGGGCCACAAAGATGATCAGAGGGCTGCAGCAGCTCTGCTATGAGGACAGGCTGAGAGAGTTGGGGCTCTGCAGTCTGGAGAAGAGAAGGCTTCAAGGAGACCTCATAGCAACCTTCCAGTATCTGAAGGGGCCAACAGGAAGGCTGTGGAGGGACTGTTCACAAGGTCTTGTAATGACAGGACGAGGGGGAATGGGTTCAAACTGGCAGAGGGGAGACTGAAAGTGGATGTTAGGAGGAAGTTGTTTGCAGTGAGGGTGGTGAGACACTGGAACAGTATTGCCCAGGGAGGTTGTGGTTGCTCCCTCCCTGGAGGTGTTGAAGGCCCGGTTGGATGAGTCCTTGAGCGACCTGATCTAGTGGGAGGTGTCCCTGCCTATGGCACAGGGGGGTTGGAACTGGATGATCTTTGAGGTCTCTTCCAACCTAAACCATTCTATGAAATGTGGTAGCTCTAAGTAGCAGTTCCTCCCGCAGTGGCATAAAGGCTGCTGAGGTGAACTCACAGAACTCAAAACCTGATCTTGCAGACCAAACAAAAGAAAAAAGTAGAGGTGAATCCACAGCTCAGCCCTGCAGCAGAGCTGAAGATGCCAATGTATAATATGATTAAACACTTAAGGATGCCAAGTACCAGCATATACTTGCACTATCGCTGTGGACAGGCTCTGCAGAAGCCTCTCAGCTGTTTAGCTTTAAGAGCTGCTCTCTGTCCACCTCCTGCTCTACACTGCGCAGTCCAAGGAGTCTCCAATTACACTCAAACTTTTGATAAGACTCAAACCTGATTTCTGTCCCTCGTGTGACTTGCTTTAACGAGCCTCCTAAGGCTTCCTTAAGTGCTGATCATGTCAAGGTGCCCCTTTGTAAATGTTTTGGCAATTTGCTGCATCAGTGTAACTTCAGCCAGCATAAATATACAGGTTGCAAATAAAATTTCATGCTGATTGATTGTTAAAATGGTAAAGGGAAGGAAAAAAAAAAACAACACATTGTTAGAGAGTAAAGGGAAGGAAAAAAAAAATACACACACTTCCAAACTGGATTACAGGACAAACATGACTACAATATTCATATTAATTCTGGCAGTCCCTGATAGCCTAAAAAGTCATAGAATCATAGAATGGTTTAGGTTGGAAGAGACCTCGAAGCTCATCCAGTTCCAACCCCCCTGTGCCATAGGCAGGGACACCTCCCACTAGAACAGGTTGCTCAAGACCTCATCCAGCCTGGCCTTGAACACATCCAGGGAGGGAGCAGCCACAACCTCCCTGGGCAACCTGTGCCAGTGCCTCACCACCCTCACTGTGAAGAATTTCTTCCTAACATCCCATTCAGCTAATTTCTTCCTAACATCCCTCCCCAGCTTTTCTATAGGCCCCCTTCAGACACAGGATCACTCATCAACAGCTACTGAGACAGTCAAAATATCAGTGTATTTTTAAAACTACATGGAGAAAGCCAAAATAAAGCCTGTGAAGGCCACGCATGTAGCTGACAAAGTTTTTAGTTTGGCCAGATAAAACCAGACCAGGCTCTCTAAAGCACCGAAGGCACTCTGAGAACCCAAGACTTTTTGAGTTGGGGCTGTTCAGTCTGGAGGAGAGGAGGCTCCCAGGTCACCTTCTTGTGGTATTCCAGGATCTGAAGGGGGCTACAAAAAAACTGGGGAGGGACTTTTGAGGCTATCAGGGAGTGAAAGGACGAGGGGGAATGAAGCAAAGCTGGAGGTGGGGAGATTGAGGCTGGAGGTGAGGAGGAAGTTCCTGAGCATGAGAGTGGTGAGAGGCTGGAATGGGTTGCCCCTGCAGGGA
>VWZI01003045.1:92540-104734 GCA_013396835.1 Psilopogon haemacephalus | reverse complement strand
GCCAGGCTGGCAGAGGCTGTGGGCAGCCTGCTCTAGGGTAGGGTGTCCCTGGGCATGGCAAGGGGATTGGAACTGGCTGATCCTTGTGGTCCATTCCAACCGTGGCTGATTCTATGAGAGTGGTGAGAGGCTGGAATGGGTTGCCCCTGCAGGGAGGTGTTTGGGGCCAGATCCCTGGAGGTGTTTTTGTCCAGGCTGGCAGAGGCTGTGAGCAGCCTGCTCTAGGGTAGGGTGTCCCTGGGCATAGCAGGGCGGTTTGAACTGGCTGCTCCTTGTGGTCCCTTCCAACCCTGACTGATGCTGTGATTCTAAGTCAGAAGCCCTTGGCAAGAAAGCTGCAGAGCTATAAAAGCCTGCAGTGATGAGAGATGTCCACAAATCTGTTTTACTCATTACCTTAACTCAGGTATTCTGAGTCACTTTGTGGATGTGCCTCTCAGCTATGTAAGAAAGGTTCAGTTCTCAGTGCTTGCCCTTTAGTTAGGTGGCTGGAGCTACACATGTGACTGCTGTTCTCTCAGCCCTTCCATCACAACAGTATAGGCAAGACTAGCAAGATGCAGGGGAAAAAAAAGAAATCTTCAAGGTATGGGATAAAAAAAAACAACACACAGTGGTGCAGAAAGCAATCATCTTACTGGCACAGTTCTTTGCCAAATGCAAGCTGTGAAGTATACACTGAAGATCTGATTTGCTCCTGTAGAGCAAGAAACATCAGTCACAACTTCAGGTTGTAACTTCTAACTCCTTCCATATTTTCCTGAACTTAAGTTTTTTCCCTTCAGAGAGGGACAGTTAAATCACAGCTACTCTTTTATAGGATGATTGTATTTTGCTATTTAAGAGCTGCAGAGTATCAGTATAGGACACTGTGCATACCAAATGCTGCAAAAAAAGCACCTGGAGTGAGGCAAAAATGTTACCTGCAAATAAACAGCAAAGCAAACAAAAAATGCTACCTGCAAATAAAACAACAAAGCAAACCCACAAAGAAAAGCAAAATGCTACCTGCAAATAAACAGCAAAGCAAACACACAAAGATAAGCAAAATGCTACCTGCAAATAAAACAAGAAAGCAAACAAAAAATGCTACTTGCTAATATAACAAAGCAAACCCATAAAGAAAAGCAAAATTCTACCTGCAAATAAACAACAAAGCAAACCCATAAAGAAAAGCAAAAATGCTACCTGCAAATAAACAACAAAGCAAACCCATAAAGAAAAGCAAAAATGCTACTTGCAAATAAACAACAAAGCAAAGACACAGAGAAAGGCAAAAATGCTACCTGCAAATAAAACACCAAAGCAAACCAAAAATGCTACCTGCAAATATAACAAAGCAAACCCATAAAGAAAAGCAAAAATGCTACCTGCAAATGAACAACAAAGCAAACCCACAGAGATAAGCAAAAATGCTACTTGAAAATAAACAACAAAGCAAACCCACAAAGAAAAGCAAAAATGCTACCTGCAAATAAAATAACAAAGCAAACCCACAAAGAAAAGCAAAAATGCTACCTGCAAACAAAACAACAAAGCAAACCAAAAATGCTACCTGCAAATAAACAACAAAGCAAACCCACAAATAAAATAAAACATGCTACCTGCAAATAAAACAACAAAGCAAACACACAAATAAAAGCAAAAATGCTACCTGCAAATAAACTACAAAGCAAACACAGAAATAAGGAGACACACTTGGGTTTTTTTTAACCACAAAAACAAAGCCATATGCATGTTCTCTACCCAGAGTGGGAAACCAGAACCTACTTAGCATAAAATCAACAGATCATCAATAAAAAGAATTCTTACTTTGTTGCCCGTATAAACTTGCCCCAAACTGAGACAGCTGACCTGATGTCGATGGTGATGCCAGCATCTAAAATGCAAAGAGAGGAAAAGGTTATTAAAGCCAAAGGCATTCTGCCCTGAAAGTTTACAACAGTTCAGCACTCTGCCAAGAAAGCCAAAACAGCAATTGAGAACTCCTTGAAGTCTCCAAAGTTTCAGAACCTTCCCTACTTAATCTGAAGTTTCCAAAGCTTCAGAACCTTTCCCACTTAGCTGAAGTCTTCAGAGTTTCAGGACCTTTCCCACTGGATCACAAATCTCCAAAGTTTCAAAACCTTTCCCACTTAATCTCAAGGCTCCAAAGTTTCAGAACCTTTCCCAATTATCTGAAGTCTCCAAAGCTTCAGAACCTTTCCCACTTAACTCTCCAAAGTTTCAGAACCTTTCCCAATTATCTCAAGGCTCCAAGGTTTCAGAACCTTTCCCAATTATCTCAAGGCTCCAAAGTTTCTGAACCTTTCCCACTTAATCTAAAGTCTCAAACCTTTCCCACTTATCTGAAGCCTCCAAAGTTTCAGAACCTTTCCCACTCAAGTCTCCAAAGGTTCAGAACCTTTCCCACTTATCTGAAGCCTCCAAAGTTTCAGAACCTTTCCCACTCAAGTCTCCAAAGGTTCAGAACCTTTCCCACTTATCTGAAGCCTCCAAAGTTTCAGAACCTTTCCCATTCATCTGAAGTCTCCAAAGTTTCAGAACCTTTCCCACTTAATCTCAAGTCTCAAACCTTTCCCACTTACCTGAACTCTCCAAAGTTTCAGAACCTTTCCCACTCAAGTCTCCAAAGATTCAGAACCTTTCCCACTTATCTGAAGACTCAAAAGTTTCAGAATCTTTCCCACTGAAGTCTCCAAAGTCTCAGAACCTTTCCCAATTATCTGAAGTCTCCAAAGTTTCAGAACCTTTCCCACTTAATCTCAAGGCTCCAAAGTTTCAGAACCTTTCCCACTTATCTGCATAGCATAATAATAACTGCATATTACCTGTCAACAGAAATGAATGAACTTACACATATAAAAGCAGACTTTTAAAGCTTGGTTTGGTTTTTGCTTGCTTGCAACCATAGAATGGTTTAGGTTGGAAGGGAGCTCAAAGCTCAGCCAGTCCCAACTCCCCTGTGCCATAGGCAGGGACACCTCCCACTAGAAGAGGTTCCTCAAAGCTCATCCAACTTGGCCTTGAACACCTCCAGGGAGGGGAAGGAGCAGCCACAACCTCCCTGGGCAACCTGTGCCAGTGCCAAATAGCATTGAGGAAGGACCATCCAAAAGCTTTTAGTTTTTCTACCCTTGATGCTTTTCTTTGCAAGGGGAAAAAAAAAAAAAAAAAAAAGGGAATACTCCTTTATTTAAATCTGCTATTGGGTTTGGGTTTTTTTTTACCCCTGCCAAACATGCATCATCTAAGCAGGCCAATCCCTGTTTAGTGTGGAAAGAGCAAGCGCAAAGCTCCATGTGGTCAGTTACAATGGAAAAGGTGGGGAGTGAGTGTCTAGGTAGCAGCAGGTAGAGAGAAACAGATAAGAACTTCAGATAACATTCCCAAGGTAAAATTATAACCTGCCACCCTGTGAGCCAGCTTCATGCTCATGTGCACAGTATGAATAGGTAAGGTGTGCATCTATCAGGAGTAATCTTTCCTGCTCTAGAAGCTCAACATGAGCCTGCAGTGTGCACACGCGGCTCAGACAGCCAACCCTGTCCTGGGCTGCATTAAGAGAGGCATTACCAGCAGGGCAAGGGAGGGGATTCTGCCCCTTTACTCTGCTCTCCTCAGTCCCCACCTGGAGTACTGTGTGCAGTTCTGGAGCCCCCAGCATAGGAATGACATGGAACTGCTGCAGAGAGTCCAGAGGAGGGCCACCAAGATGATCAGAGGGCTGCAGCAGCTCTGCTGTGAGGACAGGCTGAGAGAGTTGGGACTTTTCAGCATGGAGAAGAGAAGGCTGCCAGGAGACCTTATAGCAGCCTACCAGTATCTGAAGGGGGCCTACAGGAGGGCTGGGGAGGGACTATTCACAAGGTCTTGTAATGACAGGACGAGGGGGAATGGGTTCAAACTGGCAGAGGGGAGATTTACATGGGATGTTAGGAGAAAGTTGTTTGCAGTGAGGGTGGTGAGACACTGGAACAGGTTGCCCAGGAAGGTTGTGTCTGCTCCCTCTCTGGATGTGTTCAAGGCCAGGCTGGATGAGGTCTTGAGCGACCTGTTCTAGTGGGAGGTGTCCCTGCCTATGGCACAGGGGGGTTGGAATGGATGAGCTTCGAGGTCCCTTCTGACCTAAACCATTCTATGATTCTGTGATACAGAATCACAGAGTGCATCCAGTCAGAAGAGACCTCAAAGCTCACTCAAGTCCAACCTTCCACCCAGTTTAGGGTCAATCTTAAATTCTGTCCCTAAGCACCAGCACCACAGGCTGCTTGAAAATCTCCAGGGATGGTGACTGCAGCACTGCCCTGGGCAGACCATCCCAATGTCTGAACAGCCTCTCTAAAGAAATATTTCCCAACATCCAGCCTGGTGCAGATTGGAATATTTCCTCTACTCCTGTCTCTTGCCACCAAGAAGGAGAGGCCGCACCCTCCTTGCACCAACCATCCTGCAGGGAGCTGTAAAGAGCAATGAGCTCTGCCCTCAGCCTCCTCCAGCCTCAACACCCCCAGCTGCCTCAGCCCAGCTGTTCCAGGCCTTTTCTCCAGCCTCTTTGCCCTTCTCTGGACATGAGGAGGCTGCCCTCTTCCCCATCCAGCCTGCAGTTGTGCTTGGGATTGCACCCACCCAGCTGCAGGACCTTACACTTGGCCTTGTTGAATGTCCTGAGGTTGGCCTGGGCACAGCTCTGCAGCCTGTGCAGCTCCCTCTGGATGGATCCCTGTCCTCGAGCAAGTCTTCTGTGCCACACAGCTTGGTGCCAGCTGCACACTTGCTGAGGCTGCACTGATTCCTCTGCCCATGGCACTGACACGGAGAAACAGGAAATTTAGGCTAACTATCTTGAGGGACAAAAATAAAGCCCTTTTTAGTCTTAAGGACAGTTAAACCCTGGCACATAGAATCATAGAATGGTTTAGGTTGGAAGAGACCTCAAAGATCATCCACTTACAACCCCCCTGTGCCATAGGCAGGGACACCTCCCACTGGATCAGGTCGCTCAAGACCTCATCCAGCCTGGCCTTGAACACATCCAGGGAGGGAGCAGCCACAACCTCCCTGGGCAACCTGTGCCAGTCTCTCACCACCCTCACTGTGAAGAATTTCTTCCTAACATCCCGTTCAAATCTCCCCTCCGCCAATTTGAACCCATTCCCCAATGTCCTGTCATTACAAGACCTTGTGAACATCAATACCTGGATGGCTTTAAAGAACAGATTAGATGTTCATCAACATTAGAATCATAGAATGGTTTAGGTTGGAAGAGAGCTCAAAGATCATGGCAACCCCCCTGTGCCATAGGCAGGGACACCTCCCACTAGAACAGGTCGTTCAAGGTCTTGCACCTGCAAGAAACTCAGTGTTTTAGCAGCCCAAGCATTACCCACAGATTTCTTTGCTTAATCTAACACGTTTTGCTTTTAGGACTCAACTTTGCAGCACTGGATTCATAGAATCATAGAATGGTTCAGGTTGGAAGGGACCTCAAAGATCATAGAACGGTTTAGGTTGGAAGGAAGCTCAAAGATCATCCAGATCCAACCCCCCTGTGCCATAGGCAGGGAAACCTCACACTAGAACAGGTCACTCAAGACCTTATCTAACCTGGCCTTAGAATCATAGAATGGTTTAGTTTGGAAGAGACCTCAAGGATGATCCAGTCCCAACCCCCCTGTGCCATAGGCAGGGACTACTCCCACTAGATCAGGTCACTCAAGACCTCATCCAGCCTAGCCTTCGACACATCCTGGGAGGGAGCAGACACAACCTATTAGGTATAGTTGATTGTCCCTTGGAGCAAGAAGATGAATTTAGTTGAGCTAATCCACCCAGTTTACAACAGAATGTGTTGCTTGCACTCATTACCTCATGGGGAAATGCCTGTTTAGTGTAGTAGTTTGGATCTGAATATGAGGATGGCTTTAAGGCAGGCAATGTTTGGATTCTGACACATATGAGGACTTCAATCTTTTCCAATCTGGGAGCAAAGAATTTCAAGTGCAAAAGTAACTTCAGCTGAGAGGCAATTTGCAATTGGTCATTGACTTAATCTAGGCAGATGGAAAACTCAAACAAACCTTAGAAACTGAACCTCCTAGCGCTCTACATCGGGGCCAAATCTAGACGGCAAAAATGAGAAAGAAAGGATGGCAAAGGTAGACACTGAAACATCAAAAGCAGCACCCGGGGTCTTACAAATCACAAAAGCATTCATGACTTTTAAATAGGCACAGAAAGGCATAAAAAAACCTCACAGCAGGCAACTATTTAGGCCATCAGAATGATGTAGCAAAACTATCACCCCAAAATCACAGAATCACGACGATAGTGCAAGTATATGCTGGTACTTGGCATCCTTAAGTGTTTAATCATATTATACATTGGCATCTTCAGCTCTGCTGCAGGGCTGAGCTGTGGATTCACCACTATTTTTTATTTTTGTTTGGTCTGCAAGATCAGATTTTGAGTTCTGTAAGTTCACCTCAGCAGCCTTTATGCCACTGTGGGAGGAACTGCTACTTAGAGCTACCACATTTCATAGAATGGTTTAGGTTGGAAGAGACCTCAAAGATCATCCAGTTCCAACCCCCTTGTGCCACAGGCAGGGACACCTCCCACTAAATCAGGACACTCAAGACCTCATCCAGCCTGGCCTTGAACACCTCGAGACAGGGAGCAGCCACAACCTCCCTGGGCAACCTGTGCCAGTGCCTCACCACCCTCACTGGAAAGAACTTCCTCCTAACATCCCATGTAAATCTCCCTTCTGCCAGTTTGAACCCATTCCCCCTCGTCCTGTCATTACAAGACTTTGTGAACAGTCCCTCCCCAGCCCTCCTGTAGGCCCCTCTCAGATACTGGAAGGTTACTGTAAGGTCTCCAGGCAGCCTTCTCTTCTCCAGACTGCAGAGCCCCAACTCCCTCAGCCTGTCCTCACAGCAGAGCTGCCCCATCCCTCTGATCATTTTCGTGGCCCTCCTCTGGACTCTCTCCAGAAAAATACTATAGGCTCAGGTGTATCTTGAGCACAGTGCACAGAGTTAACAGTGAGCAAGTTCAGCAATGCACATCCACACTTTCATACGGCAGAGGTTTGAATCATTGAGACAAAATTGTCCTGCAGAACAGAAGAAGTTAACAGAGGGCCCTGGGGCTGCCTAGTCTGGAGGCCTGAGAGGGGATCTGAGCAATGTCTATCAAGAGCCGAGGGGTGGGGGTCAAGTGGAGGGGGGCCAAGCTCTTCTGGGTGGTGCACAGCAATAAGGCAAGGGGCAATGGATGAAAACTGGAACAGAGAAGGTTTCAGCTCCACAGGAGAAGAAACTTCTTTAGACTGAGGGTGCCAGAGCCCTGGCACAGGCTGTCCAGAGAGGTTGTGGAGTCTCCTTCTCTGGAGCCTTTCCAGAGCCCTGGCACAGCCTGCCCAGAGAGGTCGTGGAGTCTCCTTCTCTGGAGGCTTTCCAAATCCAGCTGGATGCATTCCTGCGCGAACTGCCCTGGGTGATGCTACTTTGGCAGAGAAGTTGGACTCAAATGATCTCTGGAGGTCCTTTCCAACCTCTAATACTCTGTGATTCAACCTTCTGTGATGCTCAAATCACAGTGGAAGGGGTCAAGCTCTTTTGGGTAGTGCACGGCAACAAGCCAAGGAGCAATAAATAGAGTAAGAGTAGACTAAGAGTAAGAGTAGACTAAGAGTAAGAGTAGACTAAGAGTAGAAAAAGACTAAGAGTAGAAAAAGACTAAGAGTAGAAAAAGACTAAGAGTAGAAAAAGACTAAGAGTAGAATAAGACTAAGAGTAGAATAAGACTAAGAGTAGAATAAGACTAAGAGTAGAATAAGACTAAGAGTAGAATAAGACCTCCAAGCTTATCCAGTCCAACCTAGCACCCAGCTTAGCCAATGGCACTCAGTGCCCATCCAGGCTGTGCTTCAACACCTCCAGGGATGGGGACTCCACCACCTTCCTGGCAGCCCATTCCAATGCCAATCATTCTCTCTGACAAGAACTTCTTCCTGACATCCAACCTATACCTCCCCTGTCACAACTTGAGCCTGTGTCCCCTTGTTCTGTTTCTGGTTGCCTGGGAGAAGAGACCAACCCCACCTGGCTACAACGGATACAAACTGGAACAGGGAAGGTTTCACCTCCACGTGAGGAGAAAATTCTGAACAGTGAGGGTGGCAAAGCCCTGGAGCAGGCTGCCCAGAGAGGTTGTGGAGTCTCCTTCTCAGGAGGCTTTCCAAACCCACCTGGATGCATTGGTGTGTGGACTGCCCTGGGGTGATGCTGCTTTAGCAGGAGAGTTGCACTTAATCTCTGCAGGTCCCTTCCAACCTGTGATTCTGTGAACTTAAATGTGTCAAACTGAACCAGAAGTTCTCCTTTCTTAGTGATCAAGCATCAACAACAACCAGCCTGCTGCAACCCTCAGCATCTTGGTGGCCTCCTCTGGACTGCCTCCAACAGTTCCATGTCCTTTGTGTGTTGAAGCCTACAGAACTGCACACAGTACTCCAGGTGGGGTCTCAGGAGAGCAAAGGGGGAAGCAGAGTAAAGGGGAAACATAAGGACATAGGACATTCTGTGATCCTGTGCTCCACAATCTCCCTGGAGGTGATTCTGTGACCCATAACCTCCCTGGAGGTGTTCAAGGCCAGGTTGGATGAGGCCTTGAGTGACCTGTTCTAGTGGGAGGTGTCCCTGCCTATGGCACAGGGGGGCTGGAACTGGCTGAGCTTTGAGCTCCCTTCCAACCTAAACCATTCTGTGATTCTATGAAGTGCCACTGGAGGCAGAAGACCACAAACGTGGTCCCTGAGATGTGGTTTTATATTCCACAACTAATTTCTACCAGTAACAGCTTTCACTTACAATTAGAAAATTCTCTTACAGTGAAAATTCTTAGAATCAGAAATTTCACTTACAATGACAATCAGAAAATGTTCAGCATTTCTTCACAGATCTCTGACTTTGAGATCTGGAAGTATTTTCTTGTACTGTGGTACCTTTATTAATTAGCAGCCTTCCAATATCTGAAGGGGGGCTGGGGAGGGACTATTCACAAGGTGTTGTATGACAGGACGAGGAGGAATGGGTTTGAAATGGCAAAGGGGAGATTGAAAGTGGATGTTAGGAGGAAGTTGTTTGCAGTGAGGGTGGTGAGACACTGGCACAGGTTGCCCAGGGAGGTTGTGGAGCACAGAAGCACAGAATGGGATCCAAGATCCCATNAAGACAAAAAGAGCATGGAAAAAATATCTGTTATTTATCTGTAACATGCTGGCCTGATTTATTACTTACTTTTTTACAGCAATCTAACACTTGTGAGGCTGCAGGTCAACTGCTCTGTTATTAAATAACGCAGCACAGATGGCAGACACTAAAAATAAAGTCAAGCAGACAGCAAAGTGATGCTGATGTTTGCACCTGCAAGAAACTCAGCGTTTTAGCAGCCCAGGCATTACCCACAGATTTCTTGGCTTATTCTAACATCTTCTGCTTTCAGGACTTGACTTTGCATCACTGGATTCATAGAATGGTTTAGGTTGGAAGGGACCTCAAAGATCATAGAATGGTTTAGGTTGGAAGGGACCTCAAAGATCATAGAATGGTTTAGGTTGGAAGGGACCTCAAAGATCATAGAATTACAGAATAGTTTAGGTTGGAAGGGAACTCAAAGATCATCCAGATCCAACCCCCCTGTGCCATAGGCAGGGACACCTCCCACTAGAACAGGTCGCTCAAGACCTTATCTAACCTGGCCTTAGAATCATAGAATGGTTTAGGTTGGAAGGGACCTCAAAGATCGTAAAATTATAGAACGGTTTAGGTTGGAAGGGAACTCAAGGATGATCCAGTCCCAACCCCCCTGTGCCATAGGCAGGGACACCTCCCACTAAAACAGGTCACTCAAGGCCTCATCCAGCCTGGCCTTGAAAACCTCCAGGGAAGGAGCAGCCACAGCCTCCCTGTGCAACCTGTGCCAGTGTCTCACCACCCTCACTGTGAAGAACTTCCTCCTAACATCCCTTTTAAATCTCCTCTCTGCCACTTTAAACCCATTCCTCCTCTCCCTGTCATTACAAGACCTTATAAATAGTTCCTTCCCCAGTCCTCCTGGAGGCCTCCTTCAGATTTTGGAAGGCTACTCTAAGGTCTCCTGGCAGCCTTCTCTTCTCCAGGCTGCACAGCCCCAACTGTCTCAGCCTGTCCTCATAGCAGAGCTGCTGCAACCCTCTCAGCATCTTCATGACCCTCCTCTGGACTTGCTCCAACAGTTTGTGTCCTTCTTGTGTTGGGGGCTGCAGAACTGCACACAGATTGATGGATCTGAACTTCAGCTTCTCTTGGGCTTCAGGCTGCGAGTGCAGAACATGACAGCCTGGGCAGAAGTGCTGCGGTGCCAGCCTTTGCTGCCCCAGCAGTTCTGGTGCCAGGCAGCTGTGTCTGCAGTAATTTGGGGGGGTTGTTTGGATGGGACAGAGTGCTGCAGTGCAGGGGAAGGGTGGGCAACCCTGTCAGGCAGCTCTGCTGCTGGGCATCCTTCCCGCTGCCTCCCTCAGCTTTCAGGGATGCTGCTGCGCCAGAAGCTCTCCCAGGAGGGGTGTAAAATGCAGCAGGGTTTCTTTTTCCACAGTTCTGGCAAATTTAAGCAAGTGATGGTGCTGCTTTGTAGAGATGGTTACAGGAATCACATGATCATTGAGGCTGGAAATGGCCTCTGAGTCCAGCCTGTGTCCTAACAACTGACAACTACCTAAAGGGAGGTTGTAGCCAGCTGGGGTTGGGCTCTGCTGCCAGGCAACCAGGGACAGAATGAGGGGACACAGCCTCAAGCTGTGCCAAGGGAGGTCTAGGCTGGATGTTAGGAGGAAGTTCCTGGCAGAGAGAGTGATTGGCATTGGAATGGGCTGCCCAGGGAGGTGGTGGAGTCCCCATCCCTGGAGGTGTTGAAGCAAAGCCTGGATGGGCACTGAGTGCCATTGGCTAGGGCTGGGTGCTTTGTGTAAGTGGAAATACTTCATTATCTAATGTAAGCATTGCCAGTTCAGTTCTAATACACAATAATGCTTTACCAAGGGGAAAAATATGTTTAAGAAGGAATTGATTTGTAACTGTGTCATTGCAGATCGGAGGAAAATCTAAATGGGGAGGTGAGCACCTAAATGGGGAGGTGAGCACCTAAACATGGAATTATAGAATGGTTTAGGTTGGAAAGGAGCTCAAAGCTCAGCCAGTTCCAGCCCCACTGTGTCATAGCCAGGGATACCTCCCACTAGAACAGGTTGCTCAAGGCCTCATCCAACCTGGCCTTGAACACAGAGATGAATACCTAAATAGGGAGGTGATTCTCCCCCTTGGCTCTGCTCTCCTCACACCCCACCTGCAGCACTGTCTGTAGCTCTTCAGTCCCCAGCACAAGCAGCACATGCAAGTGGTGGAGCCAGTGAAGAGGAGGCCACCAAGATGCAGCTGAGAGGGCTGCAGCAGCTCTGCTCTGAGCACAGGCTGAGAGAGTTGGGACTCTGCAGCCTGGAGCAGAGATGGCTTCCAGGAGACCTTGGAGTGGCCTTGCAGGATCTGAAGGGGGCTACAGGAAGGCTGGGGAGAGACTACTGACAAGGTTTTGTAATGACAGGACAAGGGGTAAGGGGTTTAAACTGGCAGAGGGAAGACTTAAACTGGATATTAGGAAGAAGTTCCTTGTAGTGAGGGTGGTGGGACACTGGCACAGGTTGCCCAGGGAGGTTGTGGCTGCTCCCTCCCTGGAAGTGTTCAAGGCCAGGCTGGATGAGGTCTTGAGCGACCTGTTCTAGTGGGAGGTGTCCCTGCCTATGACACAGTGGGGTTGGAACTGGCTGAGCTTTGAGCTCCCTTCCAACCTAAACCATTCTGTGACTCTATGAAACAGGAACACTTGAGCAGACAAGCTTCAGAAGCTAAAATGGTTGAGGATGGAAGATGCAAAACCACAACAAAACCACTGCAGACACACGTCAACAAAAGATATAATCAACAGCCCACTTAAAGATGAAAAACCAAAACTCTAACGAGCCTAACCTGAAGTGTGGATGTATAAAGCAACTTGCCACTGAAAACAGACATGTGCACATTTTCAAGCTAAATGAAGCCCATCCTCATATGTATTTTACATACTTCAAAACTCTCTCACTACTGAAATTGGCG
>VWZI01003045.1:72859-83358 GCA_013396835.1 Psilopogon haemacephalus | reverse complement strand
AAAAAAAAAAAAAAAATAAATCAAACCAACCATGACACCCCCCCCCAAAAACCCCACAAACAAACCAAACCCCACAACAACATCAACAAAAAACCCCAAACATAAAACCCCAACCAAAAAAATCAGGCCCATGCAGGAAAATTTAAAGAGATGTTTGAAGTTATTTTGCAGGACCTGAGGCTCAGGCTTCAAACTGAAATTCTGAAGCATTTATTCTGGTTGGCTACAAGGAGAGGTAACTTTCAGCTTGAAAATCCTCTGACCCTTTACTGACACATAAAATTCCTCTGAAATTGGAGTAAGCCATACTGTGCAGAGTATCATCAGCTCAAGAAGGACATGGAGCTGCTTGGGAGAGTGCAGCACAGAGCCACAAAGATGATTAAGGGAATGGAACAGCTCTCTTACGAGGAGAGCCTATGGCCAAGAATGCCAATGCCATCCTGGGGTGGATTAGAAGGGCTCTGAGTAGTAGGTCAAGAGAGGATCTCCTCCTCCTCTACTCTGCCCTGCTGAGGCTGCAGCTGGTTGGACTCAATGATCTCTTTGGGTCCCTTCCAACCCCTGGCATCCTGTGAGCTTGTGATCCTGCTGTGACAGGGGTTTGGACTCAATGATCTCTTTGGTTCCCTTCCAACCCCTGGCATCCTGTGAGCCTGTGAAATTTCCAGCCCAGTTTCCTCTAAGAGTTAAGATTTATTAATTTTCTTTTTAACATGCAGAGTAAAATATGTTCTTGTGGCCAAGAATGCCAATGGCATCCTGGGGTGGATTAGAAGGGCTGTAGGTAGGAGGTCAAGAGAGGTTTTCTTCCCCCTCTACTCTGCCCTGCTGAGCCTGCAGCTGGAATATTGTGTCCAGTTCTGGGTCCCTCACTTCAAAAAGGACCTCAAGAAACTGATTGAGAGAGTCCAGCACAGAGCCACCAAGATACTGAAGGCAGTGGAAGATCTTCCTCTGGAGGAGAATCTGAGGGAGCTGGAGCTGTGCTGCTGTGAGAGGAGGAGCCTGAGAGGGGACCTCAGCAATGCTTCTAAAGGTGTGCAGGTGAGTGGCAGGAGGCTGGAGCCAGGCTCTGCTGGGTGATGCCCAGGGACAGCACAAGGCCCAATGGGTGGCAGCTGAGGCAGAGGAAGCTCCATGGGAACAGGAAAGAAATATTTTTACTGTGCAAGTGACAGGACCCTGGAATAGGCTGCCCAGGGTGGTTGTGGAGTCTCCCTCTCTGGAGACATTCAAGAGCTGCCCTGTTCTAGTAGATGTCCCTGCCTATGGCACAAAGGGGATGGAACTGGCCGAGCTTAAAGGTCTATTCCAACCTAAACCATTCTATGATTCTATGTGGTCCTGTGTGATCTGGTCTAGGTGCTCCTGCTCTGGCAAAGGGCTTGGACTGGATGAGCTTTGGATGTCCCTTCCAGCCCCTGACCTTCTGTGATTTACTAGCAAAGATTTCTGGGCAGTATTTAATAGAATCATAGAATGGTTTAGGTTGGAAGGGACCCTAAAGCTCAGCCAGTTCCAACCCCCCTGTGCCATAGGCAGGGACACCTCCCACTAGATCAGGTCGCTCAAGGCCCCATCCAGCCTGGCCTTGAACACATCCAGGGAGGGAGCAGCCACAACCTCCCTGGGCAACCTGTGCCAGTGTCTCACCACCCTCACCACCCACACAGGTGTGCTCCTATCCCAGTAACAACTTAACCCCATGATTTCAAAGTCATAGGAGTTTTGAGTAAATCTAAATTCATCACTAAGGATGAGTTCAACACAGCTAAAACCACAAAACTGCCCTAAAATGTTCAGCTGAAGAAAACTCTCATCCACTGCTCCTATGAGAAGGTTGCAAAAATTTACACTACTTGTGTACCAGAAGAAATTTATCATCTGCTGTTCCACGTGTGAAGGTTAGGAACACCTTCTGCAGATGAACCTTTCTGGCATTTACAAAACCTCTGCAAATTCAAGGTCCCAAATTAGAATCAGAATCATAGAATCAGTCAGGGATTGGAAGAGACCACAAGGATCAGCCAGTCCCAACCCCCCTATCATGCCCAGGGACACCCTACCCTAGAGCAGGCTGCCCACAGCCTCTGCCAGCCTGGCCAAAAACACCTCCAGGAATCTGGCCCCAAACACCTCCCTGCAGGGGCAACCCATTCCAGCCTCTCACCACTCTCATGCTCAACGACTTCCTCCTCACCTTCAGCCTCAATCTCCCCACCTCCAGCTTTGCTCCATTCCTTCTAGTCCTGTCACTCCCTGAGAGCCTAATAAGTCCCTTCCCATCTTTTCTATAGGCCCCCTTCAGATACTCAAATGCATTCAGCTGACTTTCACACTTGCAGTGGAGCTTTCATTACACTCCAAGCATATCCCCACTCTACTAATCCCCTTACAATGCAATTATCACCTACCAGATGGGATGGAGCATTTAACAGACTAAGGGGATTATCTTGTCCTTTGCTCTGCCAGACTGCAGTTGCCTCTAACCACTGTGAAAAAGGACAGTGAGATGCTCTGGTGAAGCTACCCCAAGTAATAAGTAGCTGAGCATCTCATCCAACAGTCTGTTTTGGTGCTCCTTTAAAACAATAGCTGTTGAGGTACTGGAACTTGTCCACAAAAGGGCAGCAAGGCTGGGGAGGGGCCTGGAGCACAGCCCCAAGAGGAGAGGCTGAGGGAGCTGGGGGTGTGCAGCCTGCAGAAGAGGAGCCTCAGGGCAGAGCTCATTGCTCTCTGCAGCTCCCTGAAGGGAGGTTGTAGCCAGGTGGGGTTGGGCTCTGCTGCCAGGCACCCAGTGACAGAACAAGGGGACACAGGCTCAAGCTGTGCCAGGGCAGGTTCAGGCTGGATGTTAGGAGGAAGTTGTTTGGCATTGGAATGGGCTGCCCAGGGAAGTGGTGGAGTCCCCATCCCTGGAGATGTTGAAGCAAAGCCTGGATGGGCACTGAGTGCCATTGGATAGGGTTGGATGCTAGGTTGGGACTGGATGAGCTTGGAGGCCTCTTCCAGTCTGGCTGATTCTACAAGTCTATGAATAACTGGCACAAGAGGACTTCTGCTTCTGATACGTAATGTGTAGAAATATCTGAGGGGTGGGTGTCAAGTGGAGGGGGCCAAGCTCTTTTTGGTGGTGCACAGCAATAAGCCAAAGAGCAATGAATACAAACTGGAACAGAGGAGGTTTCAGCTCAACAGGAGGAGAAACTTTTGCAGTGAGGGTGCCAGAGCCCTGGAACAGGCTGGGTAGGGTGGGTGTCAAGTGGAGGGGGCCAATCTCTTTTTGGTGGTGCATAGCAATAAGCCAAAGAGTAATGGATGCACACTGGAAGAGAGAAGGTTTCAACTCAACATGAGAAGAAACTTCTTTGCAGTGAGGGTGCCAGAGCCCTGGCACAGGCTGCCCAGAGAAGTTGTGAAGTCTCCTTCTCTGGAGACTTTCCAAACCTGCCTGGATGCATTCCTGTGTGAATCACCCTGGGGGAATCCTGCTTTTGGCAGAGGGATTGGACTGGATGGTCTCTGGAGGTCCCTTCCAACTTCTCAGGCTCTGTGATTCTGCGATAATCAGACTACCTAAATTGAGTTGTGATAGAAAGCAACTCGCTGAAGCATGCACCACACCCTACCAATGCAATACCTAACCGTGAACTATAAACTTCAGGAACTGCATTGAGAGGAATAAATTATTTTGTCTTTGACCCTGTAGCTTTTCATCTTATTGACATGAAAGCTGACACATGGCTGGCTACACATGCTGCAAAGATTTACTGAGTCAGTGGGGGAAGGTCACAGCTTTCAGTCTCAAAACGTTATGTTTGAAGCTGCTGCAAGAAGCTGAGCATGTCCAAATATGAAGCCCAGGTACTGAAAAGCTGAAGAGGTAGTTTTAAAACGCTCTCGACTCAATTTAAATTGTCTCAAAGCTTTCTGTATTAGCAATGGTGTAAGGCGATGGTCAAAAAAAACTCATCAAGATTTATGCCTTGAAGACTGCTGAAGGACACTGATGTTAATAGAGAGTCATTAAAAAAAAGGAAATCAAGAAAAAAAAATTAAGTAATTAGATTATATATTGATATTTATTTCCAAACCCTTTTTCTACACAGGTTTGTGCTGATAACAGGGCCATGAGGATGAGCAGAAGGCTGGAGCAGCTCTCTCCTATGAGGAGAGGCTGAGGGAGTTGGGGCTGTTCAGTCTGGAGAGGAGAAGGTTCCCAGGAGACCTTATTGTGACCTTTCAGTATCTGAAGGAGGTTACAAGAAAGCTGGGGAGGGACTTTTAAGGATGTCAGGGAGTGACAGGACTGGGGGGAATGGAACAAAGCTAGAAATGGGGAGATTCAGACTGGATGTTAGGAAGAAGTTGTAGAGCATGAGTGGTGAGAGCCTGGCAGGGGTTGCCCAGGGAGGTGATGGAAGCCTCATCCCTGGAGATGTTTAAGGCGAGGCTGGATGAGGCTGTGGACAGCCTGATCTAGTGTGAGGTGTCCCTGGGCATGGCAGGGGGGTTGGAACTGGCTGATCCTTGTGGTCCCTTCAAATCCTGACTGATTCTATGATTCTATGAACTCCGAAGAGCACAGCCGCGTGCTGCAGGCTGCAGCACAAGAGAGGAAGGCTGGAGGAGCCCTGCCTTCCACCCAGCTGCGCCTCTGTGCCCTCTGAAACACCTTCAAACCCTTTGTGCAGACCCTTTGCAGACACCAGCAGCATTTCTATAAGCAGCAGTTGTGTGCTTGCTCAGCGCTGCCAAGCCAAGCGGCCACGTGCAGCGCTCAATCTCTCTCCAGGCTCCCACCCAGGCTGGCAGCACAGGCACTGGAGGGCATCCTGGCAGCTGCTGCCAACCTCTAACAGGATTTCACTTCACTAGAAAGAGGCTGCCACTTGTTCTTGGGCTGAAGCACAGCACGGGATTCACAGCAGAGAATCGTGGCACTGCAATTCATGCTGCCACCCAGCCCTGTCACAAAACCAACAGCAGCCATCAAAGGAGGCAGCCAACACAGACCCCCAGCTGAAAGGGCAGCACTCAACACTCAAGCTGCAGCTGATGTAAAGCCAGGATGCTTATTTCTCAGAACCACAGAATCAGTCAGGGTTGGAAGGGACTACAAGGAGTAGCCAGTTCCAACCTCCCTGCCATGCCCAGGGACACTCTACCCTAGGTCATAGAATCAGTCAGGGTTAGAAGGGAGCACAAGGATCAGCCAGTTCCAACCCCCCTGCCATGCCCAGGGACACCCTACCCTAGAGCAGGCTGCCCACAGCCTCTGCCAGCCTGGCCAAAAACACCTCCAGGGATCTGGCCCCAAACACCTCCCTGCAGGGGCAACCCATTCCAGCCTCTCACCACTCTCATGTTCAACAACTTCCTCCTCACCTCCAGCCTCAATCTCCCCACCTCCAGCTTTGCTCCATTCCCTCTAGTCCTGTCACTCACTGACACCCTAAAAAGTCCCTCCCCAGGGTTTTTGTAGCCCCCTGCAAATCCTGGAAGGCCACCAGAAGGTCCCCTGGGAGCCTCCTCTTCTGCAGCCTGCACAGCCCCAACTCTTTCAGGCTGTGCTCACAGCAGAGCTGCTGCAGCCCTCTGAGCATCCTCGGGGCCCTTCTCTGCACACCTCCAGCATCTCCACATCCCTCTTGTCCCAGGGGCTCCAGCACTGGATGCACTACTCCAGGTGGGCTCTCAGCAGAGGTCAGCAGAGGAGCAGAATCACCTCCCTTGCCCTGTTGCCCACACTGCTCCTGATGAAGCCTTTCTTTCTTATTCTTAGGCTACCACCAGCAGCCAATTTATCTGCATCCCAGTAGCTGCCAGTGCTGTGTCTGGCAAACTTGTGAATCAAAGTCTGCATCCCCATGAACACTTCTGTAATATTACAGCAGGTTTATGCACAGTAACAGTGTCAGATGGTAGTGAAGATAGCAGAAAGCATCTTCTGATCTAGGTGAACTTTTATCCTTTTATCATGTAAGAAAAAAAACCCAAACCCACCTGGAGCTGAGAGGGCTGCAGCAGCTCTGCTGTGAGGACAGGCTGAGAGAGTTGGGGCTCTGCAGCCTGGAGGAGAGAAGGCTGCCAGGAGACCTTGGAGTGGCCTTCCAGGATCTGAAAGGGGCCTACAGGAGGGCTGGGGAGGGACTATTGACAAGGTCTTGTAATAACAGGACAAGGAGGAATGGGTTTAAAGTGTCAGAGGGGAGACAAACTGGATGTTACAAAAAAGATCTTTCCAGTGAGGGTGGTGAGACACTTCAGGACAGGTTATGAATCGGGGCTGAGATGCTAAGAGGGCTGCAGCAGCTCTGCTCTGAGGACAGGATGAGAGAGTTTGGGCTCTGCAGCCTGGAGAAGAGAAGGCTGCTCATAGTGGCCTTCAAGTATCTGGAGGGGGCTACAGGAGGGACTATTGACAAGGACTTGTAATGAGAGGATGAGGAGGAATGGGTTTAAACTGGCAGAGGGAAGACTGGAAGTGGATGTTAGGAGGAAGTTGTTTGCAGTGAGGGTGGTGAGACACTGGCACAGGTTGTCCAGGGAGGTTGTGGAGCACAGAAGCACAGAATGGGATCAGAGATTCCATTGGGCACCAGAATGGGAACTGGATGTTAGGAGGAAGTTGTTTGCAGTGAGGGTGGTGAGACACTGGCACAGGTTGCCCAGGGAGGTTGTGGAGCACAGAAGCACAGAATGGGATCTCTGATCCCATTCTGTGCTTCTGTGCTCCACAACCTCCCTGGAGATGTTCAAGGCCAGGCTGAATGAGGCCTTGAGCAACCTGTTCTAGTGGGAGGTGTCCCTGCCTATGGTGAGGAGTTGGCACTAGATGACCTTTGAGGTCCCCTCTAACCTAAACCATTCTATGATTCTAACGCTTACACTTCCCACTGGCAAGACTCATGCCCTAAATATTGTTAGAAAATATTAGTGGCAGCAGAGGAAAGGAAAGGAGCTACAGATCAGGAATGGTGTTCAGAGAACTACCCCTTAGCCAGCCCTGCTGCCACAAGCCATGCCCAGTTCTGAGCAGATGAACACCAGCATTGTCTCAAAGGTTGTTCACATTGAAAAAGCAGATTCCCCCACATGGAAAAAGGCATTCAAAAATCAGACATGACCTGAACATTCCTCTGGGGAACATTTCCTAACGACCACCACTATGGAGAAGCTAAAGTACAGCAGGAATATAAACAGCTCGAAGCATCTAATAAGCAGTTTGCTGCGGTCATTGACCTTCACCCTGCAGCTGAGTACATAATATCTGACAACCAACAATACTTATTAAAACACTCAGGAAAGGCAAAAACACCCCAAAAAATCAAGGAAAACATTTCAATGTGCTCTGGTGCCCAAGAAGGTCAATGCCATCCTGGAATGGATTAGAAGGGCTATGGTTTGCAAGATAAGAGAGGTTCTCCTTCCCCTCTACTCTGCCCTGCTGAGCCTGCAGCTGGATTATTGTGTCCAGTTCTTGTCACTCACTTCAAGAAGGACCTCAGGGAACTGCTTGAGAGAGTCCAGCACAGAGCCACCAAGATACTGAAGGGAGTGGAAGATCTTCCTTAGGAGGAAAGCCTGAGGGAGCTGGAGCTGTCCTGCTGGGAGAGGAGGAGCCTCAGGGGGGACCTCAGCAATGCTTCTAAAGATGTGCAGGTGAGTGGCAGGAGGCTGGAGCCAGGCTCTGCTGGGTGATGCCCAGGGACAGCACAAGGGCCAATGGGTGGCAGCTGAGGCAGAGGAAGCTCCATGGGAACAGGAGGAGGAATTTCCCTGGCACAGGCTGCCCAGGGTGGTTGTGGAATCTCCCTCTCTGGAGCTATTGCAGAGCTTCCTGGATGTGTTCCTGTGTGACCTGCTGTAGGTGATGCTGCTCTGGCAGGGGGCTTGGACTGGCTGAGCTTTGGAGGTCCCTTCCAGCCCTTGACATTCTATGAGTCTAACCTGCCTGGATGTGTTCCTGTGTGACCTGCTGCAGGTGATGCTGCTCTGGCAAGGTGGGGGTTGGAATGGCTGAGCTTTGGAGGTCCCTTCCAGCCCTTGACACTCTGATTCTATGAGTTTAACTTGCCTGGATGTGTTCCTGTGTGATCTGCTGCAGGTGATGCTGCTCCGGCAGGGTGGGGTTGAACTGTCTGAGCTTTGCAGGTCCCTTCCAGCCCCTGACACCCTGATTCTGTGAGTCTAGCTTGCCTGGATGTGTTCCTGTGTGATCTGCTCTAGGTGCTGCTGCTCTGGCAGAAGGGTTGGACTGGCTGAGCTTTGGAGGTCCCTTCCAGCCACTAACACTTCTGTGATGCTATGAAAGTCCTTTTCATAGCAAGAAACACTGCAGCATGGCATACTACAAGCACACAAAAAACTTGTTTATTTAGCAGTAACTGAAAAGGCTACTGACACAGCCATTTCTAAAGCAAAACTGGCACAACTCTGGCCATCTTGAGCTGCAAAAAAAATATCTTTCTAATCACTTATAACGAGATCCTGTAATTGTATATTAAATTAGTTTAACAGCCTGAAGCAAAGTGGAGCATTAAAACACGAAGAACTAAATTCTCTTTGTGCTTTGCAGTGTTACTACGAGTTGTGCCCAGGCTCACTCATGACATTAACATAGCCAAAGCTAAGCTAAGAGGATAGCACAAAACCTCCCTGAAGAATCAGATTTTCTTTTTTTAATTTGCACAGAGCAGGGAAAAAAAACCCAAAACCTAAATAAAAATCAATCATTCCATCGTAACTGATTAAAGTCACAATCTTTATGACAGCTGAAAACTAAATAATTAGAGGGCTCTGCACATCCTCATCTAATTGAGGATGCTCCTGCCCACTGCAGAGGGGCTTGGACCTGATGACTTTTGGAGGTCCCCTCCAACCCAGACCATGATTATATGAATACAAGTTAAAAGAAAGGGAAAAAAAAAGAAACCATTTTAGGATTTTTAGCAGTATCCTCCCTTTCCTGCTGCTTCCAAAGACTACAGGATCTGTCAGCATGCACACTGACATTACTTGAGAGCAATTAGAAGTCATCATCACAGTCTGATGTTACTGAGCTTCCACTCACCTATATATAATAAAGCTTCTTATGTCACTGCTTAGAATCATAGAATGGTTTAGGTTGGAAGGGACTTCAAGGTTCAACCAGCTCCAATCCCCCTGTGCCATAGGCAGGGACACCTCCCACTAGAACATCCAACCTGGCCCTGAACACCTGCAGGGAGGGAGCAGCCACAACCTCCCTGGGCAACCTGTGCCAGTGTCTCACCACCCTCACTGCAAACAACTTCCTCCGAGCATCCCATTTAAGTCTCCCCTCTGACAGTTTAAACCCAGTTTTGATCTTACTATGTGGTGTTAAGAATTAATTTAAAATACAATTGTAAAATAGGTGTTTTTTCCATGTTTTCCATGTTTTTCCATGTTTTTTTCCTTCCAGTATCTGAAGGGGCCTACAGGGAGCCTGGGGAGGGACTATTCACAAGGTCTTGTAATGACAGGATGAGGGGGAATGGGTTCAAACTGGTGGAGGGGAGATTGAAACAGGATGTTAGGAAGAAATTCTTCACAGTGAGGGTGGTGAGGCACTGGAACAGGTTGCCCAGGGAGGTTGTGGCTGCTCCCTCCCTGGATGTGTTGAAGGCCAGGCTGGATGAGGTCTTGAGCTACCTGTTCTAGTGGGAGGTGTCCCTGCCTATGGCACAGGGGGGTTGGAACTGGCTGAGCTTTGAGGTCTCTTCCAACCTAAACCATTCTATGATTCTATGTTTAACAACTGGCTCCCTCCCTGGAGGTGTTCAGGACCAGGCTGGATGAGGCCTTGAGTGACCTGCCCAGAACCTGTGTGGACATTGCTATAGGGAGCCAGGTGCATGGGTGCAGGGAGGAGACTTTGGAAGCAGAGCTGCAGGGGCAGCTGCAGACTGAAAAAGGAGGTACAGTTTTAAACATCATATTGCAAACTTCCAAGTGGATCAGGCAGGCATAGTCTAGAATCATAGAAGCACAGAATTGTCAGGGTTGGAAAGGACCTCAAGGATCATCTAATGCCAACCCCCCTGCCACAGGCAGGAACACCTCACACTAAGTCAGACTGCCCAGAGGCCCATTCAACCTGGCCTTAAAGATCTCCAGGGATGAAGCTTTCACTACCTCCCTGGGCAACCTGTTCCAGTCTCTCACCACTCACATGCTGAAGAACTTCTTCCTAACATCCAATCTGAACCAGGATTGTGAACCCTGCCCAGAACCTGTGTGCATGTAGCAATAGGGAGCCAGGTGCATGGGTGCAGGGAGGAGACTTTGGAAGCAGAGCTGCAGGGGCAGCTGCAGACTGAAAAAGGAGGTACAGTTTTAAACACCATATTGCAAACTTCCAAGTGGATCAGGCAGGCATAGTCTAGAATCATAGAATCACAGAATTGTCAGGGTTGGAAAGGATCTTAAGGATCAGCCAGTCCCAACCCTCCTGCCATGCCCAGGGATAC
>VWZI01003045.1:49099-64859 GCA_013396835.1 Psilopogon haemacephalus | reverse complement strand
AGCTAAATTCCTTCACAGCTTTTTTTTTTTTTTTTTTAAAGCATCTTCTCCTAAAACACACCTCAGGGAGTGTGACACTTGGAAGCCAAGGCAAAAATGCAAAGGTAAAATTAAGGACTTCAGTCCCCTGTTCATTTTTTCCTGTCGCTGTTGCTAATTAAAGCCTTGAGACACTTTAGGATGGAGGTTTCTTAAAATATTCCAAGACCTGTTCCTGTAACCTCCTGACTACTCAGCCAGGTCATGTTGTGATTACAGCTGCACCAGGTTCAGTCATAACATAAAAGAGTGACAAATCCTCCTCCGATGTTTTTGCACCACATCTCAAGAAAGAGGACACAGCCAGCCTCAAAAAAAAAAAAAGCCCAACCCCACAACATCCTCTTTTAAAGTACCAGAATTATTTAAGATTTTAAATTGCTGAGCTTCAATTATTCACTAATATATCTTTTTTTTCAATTATTTGTGTGTTCATTTGTGTTACTAAGTATTTCTCAGAGTTATGATACTACTCCACACTGGAAAAGATGAATTACAGACTCTGAAGTCTCTACTATACTATCACAAACACAATCACAGGCTCATAGAATGTCAGAGGTTGGAAGAGACCTCTGAAGAGCTTCCAATCCAACCCCCCCTGTCAGACCAGGAGCAGAGAATCCAGCACAGGTCACACAGGAACACATCCAGACAGGGCTGGAAAGGCTCCAGATGTTAGGGGTTGGAAGAGACCTCTGGAGAGCTTCCAGTCCAACCCCTCTGTCAGACCAGGAGCAGAGAATCCAGCACAGGTCACACAGGAACACATCCAGACAGGGCTGGAAAGGCTCCAGATGTTAGGGGTTGGAAGAGACCTCTGGAGAGCTTCCAGTCCAACCCCTCTGTCAGACCAGGAGCAGAGAATCCAGCACAGGTCACACAGGAACACATCCAGACAGCGCTGGAAAGGCTCCAGAGATGTTAGGGGTTGAAACAGACCTATGGAGAGCTTCCAGTCCAACCCCCCTGCCAGACAAGGAGCAGAGAATCTAGCACAGGTCGCACAGGAAAACATCCAGACAAGGATGGGAAAGCTCCAGATGTTAGGAGTTGGAAGAGACCTCTGAAGAGATTCCAATCCAACCTGCCTGCCACAGCAAGAATAGAGCATCTAGCACAGGTCACACAGGAACACATCCAGAGAGGTCTGGAAAGGCTCCAGAGAAGGAGACTCAAGAACCTCTCTGGGCAGCCTGTGCCAGGGCTCTCTCATCCTTACACTCAAGTTCTTCCTCAAGTTCAATACTCCAGCATGTTAGGGGTTGGAAGGGTCCTCCACAGATCTTCCAGTCCAACCCCCCTGCCACAGCAGGAGCACAGAATCCAGCACAGGTCACACAGGAACATATCCTCACAGGGCTGGAAAGGCTCCAGGGAAGGAGAATCCACAACCTCTCTGGGCAGCCAGTGCCAGGGCTCTCTCAAGTTCTTCCTCATCTTGAGGTGGAGCTTCCTGTACTGCAGTTTCCATCCCTTGCCCTATGCCAGCACACAAGTGAGCAGAGGCTGTCCCTGTCCCTTCCTTCCTGATCCCCAGCCCTCAACTATTTCTAGACATTTGTTAGATCTTGTCTCTTACACTTCATATTAAAATAGAATTTATAGTTTGTTACCCCTCATACATGCTCACAGGGAGTGGCATATCCTCTAATCAGGATCTCTGAAAGACAACTACTTCATTCTTGTTCAAGGACACGAATCTGTTCTGGAGGCCCAGACAGCCAACCATGTCCTGGGCTGCATTCAGAGAAGTGTCTCCAGCAGGGCAAGGGAGAGGATTCTGCCCCTTCGCTCTGCTCTCCTCACACCCCACCTGCAGCACTGTCTGCAGCTCTGCAGCCCCCAGCACAAGCAGCACATGCAAGTGGTGGAGCCAGTGCAGAGGAGGCCACCAAGATGCAGCTGAGAGCTGCAGCAGCTCTGCTGTGAGGACAGGCTGAGAGAGTTGGGGCTCTGCAGCCTGCAGAAGAGAAGGCTGCCAGGAGAACTTAAAGTAACCTTCCAGTATCTGAAGGGGACTACAGAAGGGCTGGGGAGGTACTATGACAAGGTCCTGTAATGACAGGATGAGGGGGAATGGGTTCAAACTGGCAGAGGGGAGATTGAAAGTGGATGTTAGGAGAAAGTTCTTCACAGTGAGGGTGGTGAGACACTGGCACAGGTTGCCCAGGGAGGTTGTGGCTGCTCCCTCCCTGGAGGTGTTCAAGGCCAGGTTGGATGAGGTCTTGAGCAACCTGTTCTAGTGGGAGGTGTCCCTGCCTATGGCACAGAGGGGTTGGAACTGGCTGAGCTTTGAGGTCTCTTCCAACCTAAACCATTCTATGATTCTGTGAAGTGCCGTTGGAGGAAGAAGACCACAAACATGGTCCCTGAGATGTGGGTTTATATTTCACAAATAATTTCTACCAGTAACAGCTTTCACTTACAATTAATACCCTGCAATCAGAAAATGTTCAGCATTTCTTCACAGACCTCTGACTTTGAGATCTGGAAGTATTTTCTTGTACTGTGGTTCTAGGATTTACCTCAAACAAAAACATCTGAGCGTGTTTCCCAACAGCATCCTTCTGTTCTATTCTAAAATGCCTCCTTTGAAGGGATGCTCAAACGTATATTTGGCATGATCTTGTTATGAGGATTCAGCAAAACATCTTGGAATCAAAAGTGCAAGAGACTGAAAGAGAGGCAAGGGAGAGAGCAACGTGCACAGCCAAAGCAGGTTTCTGTTCTAAGACAAACCCATTTGAATACCTCATAATAGAACAGAGCCCGAGCCAAAGACTGCTCTCAACAAGTGAGGAACTTTTCAGCTGTGAATCTAGCATTTCAAAACAGGTCTGGCTGGTACTGCCTCATCAAGCATCAGATCTGGTCCAAATTTAAATAAGCAAGGCTGCACTGCCACTCCTCCTCAATCCCATGCCTGGGAGCACTCAAACTGTACCAGGCTTTTACTCCTTGCACCTTTGTGTGCGCAGCCTGATCCTCTGGCCAGCCTGCTCTAGGGTAGGCTGTCCCTGGACATGGCAGAGGGGTTGGAACTGGCTGATCCTTGTGGTCCCTCCCAACCTTGACTGATTCTGTGATACTAAGTTCTTCACCATGAGAGTGTCCCTGGGCATGGCAGGGGGGCTGGAAGTGGCTGATCCTTGTGGTCCCTTCCAACCCTGACTGGTTCTATCATTCTCTGAGGCTGTGGGCAGCCTGATCTAGGGTAGACTGTTCCTGGGCATGACAGGGGGGTTGGAACTAGATGATCCTTGTGGTCCCTTCCAACCCTAACTGATCCTATGATTCTAAGCCTTCCACTAAGGTTAAGCAATTGCATCTCAAAAAGGTTGTCATAAAACAAACCCAAGCAGCAAATTGAAGCATTCACGAGTTGGGGAGTTAAAGAGTAAAGGTTCCCCCAACACTTTACCAAGTAGATTTGGCTTCCAGCTGAGTATGCTCTGCGGTGCAGTCACCCAGCATGGCACAAGGAGTGCATCCAAGCCAAGAACAGGGTTAGGGTATCCCAGGCTAGCAGAGGCTGTGGGCAGCCTGCTCTAGGGTAGGGTGTCCCTGGGCATGGCAGGGGGGTTGGAACTGGCTGATCCTTGTGGTCCCTTCCTACCCTGACTGATTCTATGATCATTCTCACTTTAAGAAGTGATCCTATCAGCTGGGTCAGAATAAATTCACAAACAAGAACAGTCATCTGCTTTCCTTATCATAGCAGGATAGCTTTTGTCTTCCTGACACCAAGGCTATCAGGAACTGCAACTTTTCAGAGAACCGGAAACAGCTGCTCAGGGAGGTTGTGTAGTTTCCCTCTCTGGAGATATTCAATAACTGCATCCAGTTCTGGACCCCCTGGGACAAGAGGGATGTGGACATATTGGAGCATGTCCATTGAAGAGCCATGAGGATGCTCAGAGGGCTGCAGCACCTCTGCTGTGAGCACAGCCTGAAAGAGTTGGGCCTGTGCAGGCTGCAGAAGAGGAGGCTCCCAGGGGACTTTCTGGTGGCCTTCCAGGATCTGAAGGGGGCCACAAAAGAAGCTGGGGAGGATCAAAAGTTGATGAAGTTTGCAGAAGACAGCAAAACGAGTGGGGGTATTGAAACTGAAGGGGCCTGCAAAAAAGCTGGGGAGGGACTTTTGAGAGTGTCAGGGAGTGACAGGACTAGGGGGAATGGAGCAAAGCTGGAGATGGGGAGATTCAGATTGGATGTGAGGAAGAAGTTTTTGAGCATGAGAGAGGTGAGAGCCTGGAATGGGTTGTCCAGGGAGGTGGTTGGGTCCCAACCCTCCTGCCATGCCCAGGGACACCTCACACTAGATCAGATTGCCCAGAGCCTCATCCAGCCTGGCCTTAAACACCTCCAGGAATGGGGCTCCCTCCTTTTGTTTGATAACTTTTAACTCATCCCTTTGGGGTGATTCATCAACACACTGGTTGCAAAATACTTGCAGTTTTAACTAAAAATTGATTTTGCAATTGAACAAAACTGTATATGGGCTGCATTAGACTATTTTTTTCTGTAGACAAAGCAAATGTCACTGGACTTCAGAGATGATCCTTTCCTAAGGAATGAGAGTAAGATTGCTTCTAATTCCACAAAGCAAATGTTACTGGGCTTCAGAGATGATCCTTTCCTAAGGAATGAGAGTAAGATTGCTTCTAATTCAACAAAGCAAATGTTAGTGGGCTTCAGAGATGATCTTTTCCTAAGGAATGAGAGTAAGATTGCTTCTAATTCAACAAAGCAAATGTTACTGGGCTTCAGAGATGATCCTTTCCTAAGGAATGAGAGTAAGATTGCTTCTAATTCAACAAAGCAAATGTTACTGGGCTTCAGAGATGATCCTTTCCTAAGGAATAAGAGTAAGGTTCCTTCTAATTCAACAAGTTCATCTATTTAAATTTCATCTCCAGCTTCATGCTTGAGTTTGCCTCTTATGCTGCTTTCAACCTTTCCCTTCCAACCCTGACTGATTCTATGATTCTAGGAACTGCCTGGATGCATTCCAGTGTGATCTGTTGTAGGTGATCCTGCTCTGGCAGGAGAGCTGAACCAGATGATCTTTCAAGTGTCCTTCCAGCCCCTGACATTCTGTGATTCTATGAAGCTCTCTAATTACCAGGCTGCATACTTCATTGCTGCACTCCAAGCTGAGCTTGCACTCATGCAGGGAATTAATTCCACACTACAGGCTGCTTGCATCTCAGCTTCTTTCAAGCACTACATGGAAGCCTGCAGAGAAGCACATTGTGCCATAAAAATAATCCTCAGTACTAGTGAAAGGCTGAGCCACTTTACCCAGTTTTGCTCTAGGAAAGCCAAAACAATCCAGAGACCAACTTGGAAGCTGAAGCACCACAACGATACATTATTCTGAGGCACAAGAAACCAACCTGTGCCACGCATAACTTTTTCCTTTGGTATTCTAGGACAAGAGCTAAGCTAAGAGAAAAGAAAAGTCCACAGTGACATTTAAATCCTCACACCAAAGCCAAACTGAGCATACACAAACAATCCTGGACAAATCAAAAGTCCAAACTCTTTAAACTTCCTCCTGGGACTTTCCATGGTGTATCATGAAATTCAAACACCTATTGTCAAAATTCAAAAGAGAGGAATGATAAAAGCAAGCTCTTCTGGAGGCTCCCTGACTCTTCTGCGCATCTCACCTTAATGAACCTTCAGCATCTCATGACAAGTTTAAGGGAACACACCCATGCTACTCCAGCATGCTACTTGACACAACTCCAAAGTTAACCATACAGTCATAGAATGGTTTAGGTTGGAAGGGACCTCAAAGCTCAGCCATAGGCAGGGACACCTCCCACGAAAACAGGTCGCTCAAGGCCTCAGCCAACCTGGCCTTCAACACCTCCAGGGAGGGAGCAGCCACAACCTCCCTGGGCAACCTGTACCAGTGTCTCACCACCCTCACTGAAAACAGCTTCCTCCTAACATCCACTTTCATTCTCCCCTTTGCCAGCTAAAACCCATTCCTCCTCGTCCTGTCATTACGAGGCTTCCTTCTCCTGGCTTCGAGGAGACCTTATAGCAACCTTCCAGTATCCAAAGAGGACTACAGGAAGGCTGGGGAGGGACTGTTCACAAGGTCTTGTCATGACAGGACGAGGGGGAATGGGTTCAAACTGGCAGAGGGAAGATTTGACCGGGATGTTAGGAGGAAATTGTTAACAGTGAGGGTGGTGAGACACTGGCACAGGTTGCCCAGGGAGGTTGTGTCTGCTCCCTCCCTGGAGGTGTTCAAGGCCAGGCTGGATGAGGTCTTGAGTGTCCTGATCTAGTGGGAGGTGTCCCTGCCTGTGGCACAGGGGGGTTGGAACTTGATGAGCTTTGAGGTCTCTTCCAATCTAAACCATTCTATGATTCTATGATTACCAGGCCTTGTCAATAGTCCCTCCCCAGCCCTTCTGTACGCCCCTTCAGATCCTGCAAGGCCACTCCAAGGTCTCCTGGCAGCCTTCTCTTCTGCAGGCTGCAGAGCCCCAACTCTCTCAGCCTGTCCTCACAACAGAGCTGCTGCAGCCCTCTCAGCTGCATCTTGGTGGCCTCCTCTGCACTGGCTCCACCACTTGCATGTGCTGCTTGTGCTGGGGGCTGCAGAGCTGCAGACAGTGCTGCAGGTGGGGTGTGAGGAGAGCAGAGCCAAGGGGCACAATCCCCTCCCTTGCCCTGCTGCCCACAGCTGCTCTTGCTGCAGCCCAGCACACAGTTGCTGTCTGGGCTGCACTCACACTGCAGCCTCATCTTCAGATTTCATCAGCCCAGACCCCCAGGTCCTGTTCCTCAGGGCTGCTCTCCAGCCAGTGCAGGTTTCTGGACGTGTTTAAGGCCAGGCTGGATCAGGTTCTGGCCAGTCTGCTCTAGGGTAGGGTGTCCCTGGGCATGGCAGGGGGGTTGGAACTAGATGATCCTTGTGGTCCCTTCCAATCCTGACTGATTCTATGATTCTAAGTCATCTCTTCACCAGACCAAAAAGCCCCAAGTCCTTCAGCCTCTCCCTATGGGGCAGTGTTCTAGCCCCTTAATCATCCTTGTAGCCCTCCATGGACTTTCTCCAATGGAGATCCCTACTGGAGAGGCTTTCCCCTCTGTTTTTTTAATGTGCACTGAAAACAACCCCAAAAAATTTCAAAACTTTTCACTTGTTGCCTTAAAACTAAAAGCAATAATTGCATACAAAGTAGGAGTAAAAATTGCATTTTAAAACCAAATCAGCACTTGTTTAGATTCAGACCGAAAAAATGAATCAGTAGCAAGTTGTTGGTTTTGGTTTTTTTTTCCCCCCAGAAGTAAAAAGGGAGTTCACAGTCTGAAGTAAAAGGCTACAGAGATCTAACACATCCCCAGGTCATTTCTCCAAACAGAAAGGCACAGACGTCTGGAACCTGTAAAAACAAGCTGCTCTAAAAATAACACAGAATTAGCCTCAGAAGGAAAACCACAAATCCTCCCCAAATTATTTGTAGCTGCATTTTACTCTCTGCTAAATCGAATGATGCTGGAATATTGCCTGTTCCTTTCCATTGTCTACCTTAAAGGCAACCTTATGTCCTTCAAAGAAATGTAGAAAGGCTTCTGAACCATGCTTGGGACAGCAGGAGAGAAGGGAGGGAGAAGGAAGGGAAGGATGGAGGGAAGAAGGGAGGGAGGAANAGGGAAGGAGGGAAGGAGGGAAGGAGGGAAGGAGGGAAGGAGGGAAGGAGGGAAGGAGGGAAGGAGGGAAGGAGGGAAGGAGGGAAGGAGGGAAGGAGGGAAGGAGGGAAGGAGGGAAGGAGGGAAGGAGGGAAGGAGGGAAGGAGGGAAGGAGGGAAGGAGGGAAGGAGGGAAGGAGGGAAGGAGGGAAGGAGGGAAGGAGGGAAGGAGGGAAGGAGGGAAGGAGGGAAGGAGGGAAGGAGGGAAGGAGGGAAGGAGGGAAGGAGGGAAGGAGGGAAGGAGGGAAGGAGGGAAGGAGGGAAGGAGGGAAGGAGGGAAGGAGGGAAGGAGGGAAGGAGGGAAGGAGGGAAGGAGGGAAGGAGGGAAGGAGGGAAGGAGGGAAGGAGGGAAGGAGGGAAGGAGGGAAGGAGGGAAGGAGGGAAGGAGGGAAGGAGGGAAGGAGGGAAGGAGGGAAGGAGGGAAGGAGGGAAGGAGGGAAGGAGGGAAGGAGGGAAGGAGGGAAGGAGGGAAGGAGGGAAGGAGGAAGAGAGGGAGGGAGGGAGGAATAAAAACCATTCCTGACAGAAATTTTGCCACACTGAAAAAATAGTTGGAAGGAAAAGCAAAACCAAAGCAAACAAAACATAACAAAACAAAAACAAACAAACAAAAAAAACAAGACCAAAAAACCCCAAACCAATGGAGAAAGGAAAAACTCAGACATTGCAGGATCATAGAATGGTTTAGGTTGGAAGAGACCTCAAAGCTCAGCCAGTTCCAACCCCCTGCCACAGGCAGGGACACCTCCCGCTAGATCAGGTCGCTCAAGGACTCATCCAGCCTGGCCTTGAACACCTCCAGGGAGGGAGCAGCCACAACCTCCCTGGGCAACCTGAGCCAGCATCTCACACCCTCACTGTAAACAACTTCCTCCTAACATCCACTTTCAATCTGCCCTTTCCAGCTTAAACCCATTCCTCCTTGTCCTCTCATTACAAGACCTTGCGAATAGTCTCTCCCCAGCCCTTTGGAGCCCACATCAGATCCTGCAAGGCCACTCCAAGGTCTCCTGGCAGCCTTCTTTTCTCCAGGCTGCAGAGCCCCAACTCTCTCAGCCTGTCCTCACAGCAGAGCTGCTGCAGCCCTCTCAGCTGCATCTTGGTGGCCTCCTCTGCACTGGCTCCACCACTTGCATGTGCTGCTTGTGCTGGGGGCTGCAGAGCTGCAGACAGTGCTGCAGGTGGGGTGTGAGGAGAGCAGAGCCAAGGGGCACAATCCCCTCCCTTGCCCTGCTGCCCACAGCTGCTCTTGCTGCAGCCCAGCACACAGTTGCTGTCTGGGCTGCACTCACACTGCAGCCTCATCTTCAGCTTTGCACCACCCCACACCCCCAGGTCCTGTTCCTCAGGGCTGCTCTCAGCCATTCCCCACCCAGCCTGGAGCTGTGCTTGGGATTGCACCCACCCAGGATCTCCTGAATCATTTCTGTATTGGCTGGATCTAGTACACGGAACAATTTCATCAGTGGAAAACTGCAACACCTTACCCACAGCAACAAGCACAAGCCTTGAACACAGAGCTGTATTTTAGCCTCCCCAGGTAACACCAGAACCAGCTGTTGCATGCAATGATAGGATCATAGAATTGTCAGAGTTGGAAGGGACCTCAAGGACTATCTAGTTCCAAGCCCCCTGCCATGGGACGTGATAAAGTTGCAACATTTTTATTTCCACCAGCCAGAAAAAGGCACAGTGGTTACTCCAACTACAGGATAAGAACTCCACCAAGCTTTTCACACAATTTCTTCTCTTCAGCTTTAGGAAATTCAACAAAAAGGCTGCACTAAAAATATCACCAAAGCACTGATACACAAGGGGAACTATTCAAAGTAGTTTCCAGTCAATAAAGACTTAGGTGTCAGAAGAAAGCCCAGGGAGGTGGTTGAGGCCCCATCCCTGGAGGTGTTTTTGGCCAGGCTGGCAGAGGCTGTGGGCAGCCTGCTCTAGGGTAGGATGTCCCTGGGCATGGCAGGGGGGTTGGAACTGGCTGATCCTTGTGGTCCCCTCCAACCCTGACTCATTCTATGAGGCTATAGTCAGCATGATTTATGGTAGGCGTGTCCCTGCCCATGGCAGAGGGGTTGCAATTGGCTGATCCTTGTAGTCCCTTCCAACCCTAACTGATTCTATCATTCTAAGTTCTTCAGCATGAGAGTGCTGAGAGGCTGGAATGGGTTGCCCCTGCAGGGAGGTGTTTGGGGCCAGATCCCTGGAGGTGTTTTTGGCCAGGCTGGCAGAGGCTGTAGGCAGCCTGCTCTAGGGTAGGGTGTCCCTGGGCATGGCAGGGGGGTTGGAACTGGTTGATCCTTGTGGTCCCTTCCAACCCTGACTCATTCTAGGATTCTAAGTTGAACCTGGAGAAGAGGAGGCTTTGGGAAGAACTAACAGCAGCCTTTCAGTACCTGAAGGATATCCAGAGAGGTGGTGGAGTCACCAAGCCTGGATAGGTTGTGGCTGCTCCCTCCTTGGAGGTGTTCAAGGCCAGGTTGGATAAGGCCTTGAGTGACCTGTTCTAGGGGGAGGTGTCCCTCCCTATAGCATAGGGGGTTGGAACTGGCTGAGATTTGAGCTCCCTTCCAACCTAAACCATTCCATGTGTTTAAGGGTGCTTTGGATGTGGTGCTCAGGGATGTGGTTTAAGGTGAATCTTGTAGAGTAGGCTTCTAGGTTAGACATGGTGATCTTGAGGAGCTTCTCCAGCCTGGATGTTTCTGTGAAGGGAGCTTAGAAGAAGGCTGCAGAGAGACTGTTTGCAAAGGGCTGCAGGGACAGGATGAGGGCAATGGCTGCAAACTAGAGCAGAGCAGATTGAGATTGGATGTTAGGAACAGGTTCTGCACCAGGAGGGTGCTGGAACACTGCAACAGGTTGCCCAGGGAGGTGGTTGGGTGCCCATCCCTGGAGATATTGAAGGTGAGGCTGGACAGGGCTGTGGGCAACCTGATCTAGTTGAGGATGTCCCTGCTGACTGTCTCCTTCTCTAGAGACTTTCAAGGCCTGTCTAGATGCATTCATAGAATCATAGAATGGTTTAGGTTGGAAGAGACCTCCAAGCTCAGCCAGTTCCAACCCCCTGCCATAGGCAGGGACACCTCCCACTACAACAGGTCGTGTTCCTGTGTGACCTGAGCTAGATTGTCTGGTCCTGCTCTGGCTGGGGGGTGTGACTCAATGATCTGTTTGGGTCCCTTCCAACCCCTGCCATCCTGTGAGCCTGTGACTGCATGACCCTTCCAACCCAAACCATTCTACACTTCTCTAAGCTGCCTAGGCCCACAACAGTTATGCCTGTGGCCTGTGAGCAATTCAAATGTGGTCCCAGTGCCAAGGCTGCACCACACAACTGTAACCACAGTTTGGCAAAGGTGGAGCAACAAGAGGAAGCACACCAGGGGAGGCTGTCAGCTGTGACTCAGCTGTACCACCCCAGGGCACACCCAGCCTTGTCACATCCTGCAAAGAAACTCTACAGCACCAGGCAAGCTGCTGTCCACCTCCTTTCACTTTCAGCTGTTAACAAAGTCAAGATGCACCAACAAGAAAGGCTGTCAAAGGTTCTGGATTTGCCTGGTTGTCTGAAGAGGCCTCACCAGTCAAGTGCCTACAGCATGCGATGCAGAGATGCTCTCACAGAATATTAGAGATTGGAAAGGGCCTCCAGAGATCCCCAAGTCCAACCCCCTTGCCAAAGGAGCATCACCCAGGGTAGTCCACACAGGAATGCATCCAGGTGGGGTTGGAAAGGCTCCAGAGAAGGAGACTCCACAACCTCTCCGGGCAGCCTGTTCCAGGGCTCTGACACCCTCACCTTAAAGAAGTTCCTCCTCCTGTGGAGCTGAAACCTTCTCTGTTCCAGTTTCTATCCATTGCTCCTTGGCTTAGTGCTGGACATTGGACCCCTCCACTTGACTGCCACCCCTCAGATATTCAAAGGCTCACAGGATGTCAGGGGTTGGAAGAGACCCAAAGACATCATTGAGTCCAATCCCCCTGCCACAGCAGGACCAGACAATCTATCTCAAGTCACACAGCAACACATCCAGACAGGCCTGCAAAGGCTCCAGACAAGGAGACTCCACAACCTCTCTGAGCAGTGCTCTGGGACCCTTCCAGTCAAGAAGTTGAGCCCAGTGCGAGTAGGACTTGGCACTGTTGGTCTAAGGCTGTGCCTGGCAGCTGCTTCTTCACCTGAGAAAATGCAAAGGGTAGCAAACATTGTGGAGAACTCACAGCTTCATTTTCGAGGGAGGGATTTCTGTAAGAACTACATGTGCTAGAAAAACATCAATTACATCACTAAGTTCTTCTCCTCTGCTATGAGGACAGGCTGAGAGAGTTGGAGCTCTGCAGCCTGGAGAAGAGAAGGCTTTGAGGTGACCTTATAGTAGCCTTCCAGTATCTGAAGGGGGCTACAGGAGGACTGGGGAGGGACTATTGACAAGGTCTTGTAATGACAGGATGAGGAGGAATGGGTTTAAACTAGCAGAGGGGAGACTGAAACTGGATGTTAGAAGGCAGTTATTCACAGTTACGGTGGTGAGGCACTGGCACAGGTTGCCCAGGGAGGTTGTGGCTGCTCCCTCCCTGAAGGTGTTCAAGGCCAGGTTGGATGAGACCTTGAGCCTCTGTTCTAGTGGGAGGTGTCCCTGCCTATGGCACAGTGGGGTTGGAACTGGCTGAGCTTTGAGCTCTCTTCCAACCTAAACCATTCTATGATGCTTCCTGCCCTACAAGGAACTGAATCCTTAGAGAGCTCCAACACTGTTTGACATAAAACTTAGCTTCCAAGACTCCCTTCCAGAAAGGTTCTAGACTCAGAAAGCATCACCCCACACTCACTAATGCTGATTATTTTAACTTGGCTTAAAATGTTATGATTTCAGTTCTACTAGTCACAGACTTGCCTGCCTCTTGGTAGGAGCATGCACCACATCTGATATGCAAACACAATTTAAAAGAAACTAGAGGAAGTTATGCAGGAAAAGAGTAGAAGCCTATCATGAAGCTCATCACAGCACAAGCAATGGGTTTAGAGTATAATCACTAAATATCTTCATTTCAACACAAAACCAAGAAGTTAAAGTGCTGGAGCCCCTATTACAGGAAAGATCTGGAGGTGCTGGAAGGGGTCCAGAGAAGAGCCACAAGGATGATCAGAGGGCTGGAGCTGCTCTGCTGTGAGGAGACTGAGAGAGTTGGGGCTGTCCAGTCTGGAGAGGAGAAGACTCTGAAGAGACTTTATTGTGGCCTTCCAATATCTGAAGGTGGTGAAGGTTGCTCTAGGTGATCCTGCTCTGCTCAAGGTGAAGGTTGCTCTAGGGGATCCTGCTCTGCTCTAGGTGAAGGTTGCTCTAGCGGATCCTGCTCTGCTCTAGGTGAAGGTTGCTCTAGGGGATCCTGCTCTGCTCTAGGTGAAGGTTGCTCTAGCTGATTCTGCTCTGCTCTATGTGAAGGTTGCTCTAGGGGATCCTGCTCTGCTCTAGGTGAAGGTTGCTCTAGCTGATCCTGCTCTGCTCTAGATGAAGGTTGCTCTAGGGGATCCTGCTCTGCTCTACATGAAGGTTGCTCTGCTCTAGGGGATACTGCTCTGCTCTACATGAAGGTTGCTCTAGCTGATCCTGCTCTGCTCTAGGTGAAGGTTGCTCTAGGGGGTCCTGCTCTGCTCTAGGTGAAGGTTGCTCTAGGGGATCCTGCTCTGCTCTATGTGAAGGTTGGTCTGCTCTAGGTGAAGGTTGGTCTGCTCTAGGTGAAGGTTGGTCTGCTCTAGGTGAAGGTTGGTCTGCTCTAGGTGAAGGTTGCTCTAGCAGATCCTGCTCTGCTCTAGGTGAAGGTTGCTCTGGCAGAGGGGCTGGACCAGATGATCTTTTGAGGTCCCTTCCAGCCTCTGCCATTCTATGATTCTGTGAAGGGGGCTACAAGAAAGCTGGGCAGGAACTTCTTAGGGTGTCAAGTAGTAATAGGACAGGGGGAATGGATGCAAGCTAGAGGATTTAGAATAGATATTAGGAAGAAGTTCTTCAGTATGAGGGTGGTGAGAGGCTGGCACAGGTTGCCCAGGGAGGTAGCCGAAGCCTTGTCCCTGGAAGTTTTGAAGGCCAGGCTGGATGTAGCTCCAGCCAGCCTGATCTAGTGTGAGGTGTCTCTCTCCATGGCAGGGGATAATCTTCGAGGTCCCTTCCAACCCTGCCAATTCTGTGGTTTCCATTTTAGTCTATAATCACTAAGCCATCTTCATTTCAACACAGAAAGCAGACTGCCCATTTCCCTTCCAAGAAAGGAAAGGACCTGGGTTGCAGCAAAGCTTCTCTCACAGAAGAGGCTGAGTTTCAGCTCCTCCCTTTCCTCTCTTAACAGCATCAAGCAACTAAACCAGAGCAGTTCCTCTCTTAACAGCATCAAGCAACTAAACCAGAGCAGTTCCAACAAAAGACAGACACATCACACCCTTTTAATGAAATCTTTGTGACATTGATTAAGCCAGAACTGATGAAATTCCACAAAACTTGTAATTTCTGGGACAAGGGTTAAGCAAGAAGAGAGCAGGAGAGGGAGCAGGAGAGGGAGCAGAGGAGAGTAGAAGAAAAGATAATCAGCCAGGTAGGAAGAGACCTCCAAGCTCATCCAGTCCAACCTAGCACGCAGCCCTAGNTCCAAGCTCATCCAGTCCAACCTAGCACCCAGCCCTAGCCAATGGCACTAAGTGCCCATCCAGGCTTTGCTTCAACACCTTCAGGGATGGGGACTCCACCACCTCCCTGGGCAGCCCATTCCAATGCCAATCACTCTCCCTGCCAACAGCTTCCTCCTAACCTACTCTGGCACAGCTTGAGGCTGTGTCCTCTTCTTCTGTCCCTGGGTGCCTGGCAGCAGAGCCCAACTGCTGGGCCTGGCTACAACTAGGTGGGCCTGGCTACAACCTCACTTTTGGTAGTTGTAGAGAGCAATGAGGTCTGCCCTCAGCCTCCTCTTCTGCAGGCTGCACACCCCCAGCTCCCTCAACCTCTCCTCTTGGGGCTGTGCTCCAGGCCCCTCCCCAGCCTTGCTGCCTTTCTCTCAACACCTTCCAGCATCTCTCTTGAATTGAGGGGCCCAGAACAGGACACAAGACCCAAGGTGTGGCCTGACCAGTGTCAAGCACAGGGGCAGAATAACCTCCCTTGTCCTGCTGGCCACACTGTTCCTGCTCCAGCCCAGGATGTCATTGGCTCTGCTGCCCACCTGGGCACACTGCTGGCTCCTGTTCAGCTCTTATCTCCCAGCACCCCCAGGTCCCTCTCTGCCTGGCTGCTCTCAGCCACTCTGTCCAAGTACAGGGGAAGGATAACCTCCCTTGTCCTTAGCCAAGAATTAAAATTGCACTTGCCAGAGTCACCACAAATTGAAAATAAATACATTTGGAATGAGGAGATGCCAATCTTCATAATTTTGTTAGATAGGGATGCAATGGTGCATTGCAAAAGGCAGCAGTGCTAATGTAAATATTAGCCTATTCCATATATACACACAAATTCTCCACTGATTAAAAGCACTGCAATTTCACCTCGTTACAGGGCTTTTGTTCGCAGCCTTGTATGGGAAACGAGAACTCTTCAGCCCAAAGGCTCTGAATCAAGCACTATTCTTCTGGCAAGAATTCCGTGCAATCCCAAGCACAGCTCCAGGCTGGGTGGGGAATGGCTGAGAGCAGCCCTGAGGAACAGGACCTGGGGGTGTGGGGTGGTGCAAAGCTGAAGATGAGGCTGCAGTGTGAGTGCAGCCCAGACAGCAACTGTGTGCTGGGCTGCATTGAGAGCAGCTGTGGGCAGCAGGGCAAGGGAGGGGATTGTGCCCCTTGGCTCTGCTCTCCTCACACCCCACCTGCAGCACTGTCTGCAGCTCTGCAGCCTCCAGCACAAGCAGCACATGCAAGTGTTGGGGAGAGTCCAGAGGAGGCCACCAAGATGCAGCTGAGAGGGCTGCAGCAGCTCTGCTGTGAGGACAGGCTGAGAGAGTTGGGGCTCTGC
>VWZI01003045.1:30817-45653 GCA_013396835.1 Psilopogon haemacephalus | reverse complement strand
AGGTCCCCTGGGAGCCTCCTCTTCTGCAGCCTGCACAGCCCCAACTCTTTCAGGCTGTGCTCACAGCAGAGCTGCTGCAGCCCTCTCAGCATCCTCGGGGCCCTTCTCTGCACACCTCCAGCATCTCCACATCCCTCTTGTCCCAGGGGCTCCAGCACTGGATGCACTACTCCAGCTGGGCTCTCAGCAGAGCACAGCAGAGGGGCACAATCACCTCCCTGGCCCTGCTGCCCACACTGCTCCTGCTGCAGCCCAGCCTCTGCTTGCCTTTCTGCCCTGCAAGTGCACACTGCTGCCTCATATGGTAAAACAGGCATCTAGACCAAGACTTACACAGAAAAATGTGTTTTAATGCATATAAAAATTGAAAAAAAAAATTGTCTCCCTGCAGACTGCAGGTTTCAAAGCTTTGCAAAGTGGTAGACTTCCAAAATTTTAATACCTTCTTGCTTTTTAAGGACTTTTGGTAACTATGACTCGCATAATGTAAGCTTCCTGCTTGCATTCTCCTCTTCCATCAGCCTGTTGTGAGCTTTCTGGGGCAGTAAGTCCTAAAACCCAGGCAGATACTCAGTTTCTGGCTAACAATTCCACATTCAGTAGCATTTTTCAACTCACTCCATTCAAATTTCCTCCTTACCTTCTACAGTTTGACATCTCCCTTTTGTCTTTCACTTTTAATCCCTCCTCGATGTGACCTCAAAATCCACCTCTCTTATCTGTGCACAAGCTGCTGTCTTCCTCAGTATCAGGGATGTGTACATACCCCAGAGACTTCATCTGAGGAGGAACACTACTTATTTTCAACAAAGATGAGTACAGTTAAGGTTTCAGATTGTCAAAGATGTGTTCTGGACACACAAAAAGGGCAAATACCAACACAAAAATGCATAAAACCACAGGATTCCAACACACTGACTCAGTCCACCTTGTGGAGATACAGCAGAAGCTCCCTGTGATGACCACTGGGACAAATCATGGAATGGTTTAGGTTGGAAGGGAGCTCAAAGATCATCCAGTTCCAACCCCCCTGTGCCATAGGCAGGGACACCTCCCACTAGATCAGGTCACTCAAGGCCTCACGAAGGACATGAAAGTGTTGAAGCCAGCCCAGAAGAGGCCATCAAGATGCTCAGAGGGCTGCAGCAGCTCTGCTGTGAGGATAGGATGAGAGAGAATCATAGAACGAATCATAGAATGGTTTAGGTTGGAAGGGAGCTCAAAGCTCAGCCAGTTCCAACCCCCCTGTGCCATAGGCAGGGACACCTCCCACTAGATCAGGTCGCTCATGGCCTCATCCAGCCTGGCCTTGAAAACCTCCAGGGAGGGAGCAGCCACAACCTCCCTGGGCAACCTGTGCCAGTGTCTCACCACCCTCACTGCAAACAACTTCCTCCTAACATCCACTTTCAATCTCCCCTCTGCCACTTTAAACCCATTCCTCCTCATCCTGGCATTACAAGACCTTGTGAACAGTCCCTCCCCAGCCTTCCTGTAGGCCCCCTTCAGATACTGAGAGGCTACTAGCAGACAAATTTGGACAACAGGCTAGCAAGAAAACTATTTCAACGTGGTAAACAGAGAAAAGTATGAAATGTGGCTAAACTGCCACCACTGTATCAATAGTGAGACATTTCCAGGGCTGAATCAATCAAAAAAGAGAAGAATCAGAATGATAAAATGGTCTGGGTTGAAAGGGACCTCCAAAAGTCCAAGCCTCTTCTGCAGTCAGCAGGGGACATCCTCAACTAGATCAGCCTGCCCACAGCCCTCTTCAGCATCACCATGAATATCTCCAGGGATGGGGACCCAACCACCTCCCTGGGCAACCTGTTGCAGTGTTCCAGCACCCTCCTGGTGCAGAACCTGTTCCTAACATCCAATCTCAATCTGCTCTGCTCTAGTTTGCAGCCATTGCCCTCATCCTGTCCCTGCAGCCCTTTGCAAACAGTCACAGAGTTGTAGAAGGGTTTAGGTTGGAAGGGAGCTCAAAGCTCAGCCAGTTCCTACCCTCTGCCATAGGCAGGGACACCTCCCACTAGAACAGGTCACTCAAGGCCTCATCCAAGCTGGCCTTCAACACCTCCAGGGAGGTGTTCAATCCAGGGAGGAGTCACAACCTCCCTGGGCAACCTGTTGCAGTGTTCCAGCACCCTCATGGTGCAGAACCTGTTCCTAACATCCAATCTCAATCTGCTCTGTTCTACTTTGAAGCTGTTGCCCTCGTCCTGTCCCTGCAGCCCTTTGCAAACAGTCACAGAATCATAGAGGGGTTTAGGTTGGAAGGGACCTCAAAGCTCAGCTAGTTCCAACCCTCTACCATAGGCAGGGGCAGTCTCTCTGCAGCTTTCTTGTAGCCCCCTTCAGGTACTGGCAGGCTGCTATGAGGTCTCCCCAGAGCCTCCTCTTCTCCAGGCTGCACACTCCCAGCTCCCTCAGCCTGGCTTTGGAGCATAGATGCTACACCAAAAAAAAAAAAAGAAATACCAAATGAATATATATGTTCAAAAAGGAACTGAAATAAAAGCAACTTGGGCCAGTAGAGGTGAATGTTTACAATATCAATTAAATCACACCAACTTTTGTTTATACTAATTTTTACTGTCTCATAGATTTTTTTTCCCCCCATTACCTAGGGGAGGTATAGGATGGATATCAGGAAGAAGATCTTCACAGAGAGAGTGATTGGCATTGGAATGGGCTGTCCAGGGAGGTGGTGGAGTCCCCATCCCTGGAGGTGTTCAGGCAAAGCCTGGATGGGCACTGAGTGCCATTGGCTAGAGCTGGGGGATAGGTTGGACTGGATGAGCTTGGAGGCCTCTTCCAACCTGGCTGATTCTATTCTATTCTAGTCTATTCTAACTGGAGCTACTCAAAACACTAAAGCTGTTTCTCAGTGCTCTGAGGCAAATCATGATGCTGTTGTGCTCCAAGGTGTGCAAATCTCAATACAAATTGCTGTTGCAGCTCAAAAAATAACAGAATTGATATTTGGAGAGCTTTTCTCTGAATGCATGACAGCTGACAGAGATCCATCTGTAGATGTTTGTCTCTAATACGCCAGTGCAAGACCAGGGATCAGACTCAGAGACATGAAGTGATTCAGACTTTTGCTAAGGTCTTCTAACTCAGAAACCACCTGAAGGCAAACTCAACCCCTGACAGGTTTATTTATTTGATCCTGCTAAATACCAAGTGACTAAATACCAAGTGACTAAATACCAAGTGACTTCACAGGATCTTAGAATCATAGCATCAGTCAGGGTTGGAAGGAACCACAAGGATCATCTAGTTCCAACCCACCAGTCATGGGCAGAGACACTTCACACTAAGTCAGGCTGCCCACAGCCTCTGCCAGCCTGGCTGCAAACACCTCCAGGGCTGAGGTTTCCACCACCTCCCTGGGCAACCCATTCCAGGTTCTCACCACTCTCATGCTGAGCAACTTCTTAACATCCAGGCTGAATCTCCCCATTTCTAGCTTGGATCCATTCCCCTCACTCCTATCACTACTTGACATCCTAAAAAGTCCTTCCCCAGATTTCCTGTAGCCCACTTCAGATACTGAAAGACCACAATACGGTCACCTCAGAGCCTTCTCTTCTCCAGACTGAACAGCCCCAAGACCCCCAGTCTCTCCCCAAAAGAGAGGTGCTCCAGCCCTCTTCATTACCACTGTTATATTCTAGCAATACACATGAGACCTGTCAATGACACAGCTTCACAAGTGCTTCTCCTTCCTCTGTTCTTAAAATGTTAGTAAAACATACAAGATTGCAGTGCCTGTGGTTAAATCCTCAAAGTAAAGCCACTGTCCCACCAGCACCTGGGTGTGGAGCTCACACTGAAGGACAAAGATGGCAGAAGATCTGCAGTGTAAAGAGAAGTTATTTTACTCCCAGATGAAAAGGAGCAATGGACAGAAGCTGCAGCACAGGAGGTTGCAGCTCAACACAAGAGGCAACTTCTTGACTGGAAAGGTCCCAGAGCACTGGCACAGGCTGCCCAGAGAGGCTGGGGAATCTCCTCTGGAGAAGGACAAAGATGGCAGATGATGATGATCTATATTGTAAAGAGAAGTTATTTTACTCCCAGATGAAAAGGAGCAATGGACGGAAGCTGCAGCACAGGAGGTTGCAGCTCAACACAAGAGGCAACTTCTTGACTGGAAAGGTCCCAGAGCACTGGCACAGGCTGCCCAGAGAGGTTGAGGAGTCTCCCCTGGAGAAGGACAAAGATGGCAGAAGATCTGTAGTGTAAAGAGAAGTTATTTTATTCCCAGATGACAGGAAGCAATGGATGGAAGCTGCAGCACAGGAGGTTGCAGCTCAACACAAGATGCAACTTCTTGCCTGTGTGGGTCCCAGAGCCCTGGCACAGGCTGCCCAGAGAGGTTGTGAAGTCTCCTCTGGAGCCTTTGCAGACTCTGTCTGGATGTGTTGCTGTGTGACCGGAGCTAGATTGTCTGGTCCTGCTGTGGCAGGGGCGTTGGACTCGATCATTTCTTTGGGTCCCTTCTAACCCCTGACATCCTGTGAGCCATGTGGGGAAGACAGAGATCCACTAAAGCACTGTGCCAACAGACAGCCTGGAGCACATGCCCAGACAAGTTAAGTTAGAAAGCATCCATCTCACCTGCTGTTTAGAAAGAGGTAAGCAGAAGCTTTTGTACCTGGCCACCATCTTTTGGCCCTACAACACACAAAGCTTGAAGAGAAGCCACAGATGCCAATGAGAAGTAGGGTGAATTAATTTGAAGACAATAAAATCCCAAGTGAAAAACTGCACAGCTCAGGGAAAAGACAAAAATAGCAAAGTGCTGTCAGCAAGCAGGGGAGGGCACCAAGAATACTCCAGCTGCAAATGAGAAGAGGTCTCTGGTTCAAGCAGCTGTGGGCACACAGGGACGGATCTCTGTGCAAACATAAGATAAAACAGATCCTCACTTCCATCAGAAACCTGCAACAGGAGATCTTCTTTTTTTAGGATAGTTAAATTGTGCTGAATAAAATGTTCAGGCATAGACACTGGCAACAAAATATTCCTCAGACTCTGGGATGCAAGACACTAGCCCCAAATTGTCAGCACAAGCAGCATTTGGCACAGTGTCTGCACAAACTGAACCGAGACTCAATGTCTGCATCCTGAGAGTCCTGCACCAATTGACACCACTCACCTGAGCACTCCTGCACTATTCCTGCCTTCTTCTTTGAAGTTGGTCTTTATACATGATTGCTAAAACAAAGTTGAAAGTGGACTTTGTAATCATAGAATCACAGAATCAGTCAGGGTTGGAAGGGACCACAAGGATCAGCCAGTTCCAACCCCCCTGCCACGCCCAGGGACACCCTACCCTAGAGCAGGCTGCCCACAGCCTCTGCCAGCCTGGCCAAAAACACCTCCAGGGATCTGGCCCCAAACACCTCCCTGCAGGGGCAACCCATTCCAGCCTCTCACCACTCTCACACTCAGGANTCACCTGGGAGCCTCCTCTTCTCCAGCCTGCACAGCCCCAACTCTTTCAGGCTGTGCTCACAGCAGAGGTGCTGCAGCCCTCTGAGCATCCTCGGGGCCCTTCTCTGCACACCTCCAGCATCTCCACATCCCTCTTGTCCCAGGGGCTCCAGCACTGGATGCACTACTCCAGGTGGGCTCTCAGCAGAGCACAGCAGAGGGGGAGAATCTCATCCAACTTGGTCCTCAACACCTCCAGGGAAGGAGCAGCCACAACCTCCCTGGGCAACCTGTGCCAGTGTCTCACCACCCTCACTGCAAACAACTTCCTCCTTACATCGACCTTCAATCTCCCCTCTGACACTTTAAACCCATTCCCCCTCATCCTATCATTACAACACCTTGTCAATAGTCCCTCCCCAGCCCTCCTGTAGGCCCCTTCAGATACTGGAAGGTTACTCTAAGGTCTCCTGGCAGCCTTCTCTTCTCCAGGCTGAAAAGCCCCAACTCTCTCAGCCTATCCTCAGAGCAGAGCTGCTGCAGCCCTTTGATCATCTTTGTGGCTCTCCTCTGGACTTTCTCCAACAGTTCCACATCCTTCCAGAGTGATCTACTGTGAGGTGTCCCTGCCCATGTCAGGGAGGCTGGAACTAGATGATCCTTGAGGTCCCTTCCAGCCCTGACAATTCTATGAATGCTTCAAGTATTTTATCCACTGCCATTTAAGTGGATATTAGATAATCCCAAACTGCCTTTCTTTCCAGGATGCAAATACAGCAATTTAATGCAATTTTTACACTACTGCAGCAACAACAGCAGAGCAAAATGAAACTCCAATTCATGATGACAGCTACATGTATCTAAGGAGGACTTTTAGAAGGATAAAGAGACACACCTTCACCCTTAATACTCACATACTTCCTAGAGAGACAAGAGGATGTGACTTCAATGAACACCTCCTGCAGACTTGGTTAAAGCCATGGAGCAGAGGTTTATGCACTCGTCAGCTCTGCCTGCAGCAAGTGTCCAACATTAGGTTAATTAAGGGAGTGGAGCACTGCCTGATGAGGAAACACTGAGAGACCTGAGGCTGCTTAGTTTGCTGAGAGGGGATCTGAGCAATGGATAGAAATATTGGAGGGCTTGGAGTCAGGAAGGAAGGGACAGGGACTTGTGCCCTGCCATAGGACAAGGGGCGAGGGATGGAAACTGCAGCACAGGAACATAGAATAGAATGGTTTAGGTTGGAAGGGAGCTCAAATTTGGATCATCCTGTTCCAATCCCCCTGTGCCATAGGCAGTCCAATGCCAGCAGTTTGAACAAATCCAAGTGCCAGGTTCTGCCCTTTGGCCACAACAACCCCAGGCAGTGATACAGGCTGGGGACAGAGTGGCTACAGAGCAGCCAGGCAGAAACCAGAGCTGCTGGTTGGCAGCAGCTCAACATGAGCCAGCAGTGTGGCCAAGAAGGCCAATGGCATCCTGGTCTGGATCATCTCCCACTAGAACAGGTCGCTCAAGGCTTCATCCAACCTGGCCTTCAACACCTCCAGGGAGGGAGCAGCCACAACCTCCCTGGGCAACCTCTGCCAGTGTCTCATCACCCTCACTGTAAACAACTTCCTCCTAACATGAGGAAGAGCTTCTTGACTATAAGGGTGACAGAGCCCTGGCACAGGCTGCCCAGAGAGGTTCTTGAGTCTCCTTCTCTGGAGCCTTTCCAGCCCTGTCTGGGTGTGTTCCTGTGCAACCTTCTCTAGATTCTCTGGCAGGGGGGCTGGACTGGAAGATCTGTGGAGGTCCCTCCCAACCCCTAACACCCTGTGAGTTACTCAAAATACTGTTAGCAATCTTGCTTGCTTTGTCGGAGAGCACTTTGCTCTCACTGGTTTCACTTTGCAGATCACTGGTTTCACTCTTACTGGCACTTGTCCCTCGATGCTAAGCACAGCTCAGGTACTCCTGCACTCTGAGAACAATCTCAGCTTCCAGTAGCCACAAACAGCACAACCAATCCAGTCCCTGAAAAGCCAGGAGGTAGCAGAGGGTGCAGGAGGAGGAAAACAAATTAGCAAGACAATCTTTGTTAACGTTCAAAAGTGCAGCCAACTGTAGATCAGCAACAGATGCAAGGGGAAAAAAAACCAACAAAAACAACAAAAAGAGCTCAATGGTAAAGCATTTAAAACGTGTCAACAGAAAATATTGACTTAAAAATAATCAGCAGTGCCCTTCAATTACTCTTCTGTTTCCTCTTCACACAACCCACTCCTCAAGTGGAAATTCTGTATGCACAATTTGCCTCCATGAAGTTAAATCACAGTCTTCATTAGAATCAGAGAATGGTTTAGGTTGAAAGGGAGCTCAAAGCTCAGCCAGTTCCAAACCCTCTGTGCCATAGGCAGGGACACCTCCCACTAGATCAGGTCGCTCAAGGACTCATCCAGCCTGGCCTTGAACACCTCCAGGGAGGGAGCAGCCACAACCTCCCTGGGCAACCTGTGCCAGTGTCTCACCACCCTCACTGAAAACAACTTCCTCCTCACATCCACTTTCAGTCTCCCCTCTGCCAGTTTAAACCCATTCCTCCTCGTCCTGTCATTACAAAACCTTGTCAATAGTCCCTCCACAGCCCTCCTGGAGCCCCCTTCACATCCTCCAAGGCTACTCTAAGGTCTCCTCAAAGCCTTCCCTTCTCCAGGCTGCAGAGCCCCAACTCTCTCAGCTTGTCCTCATAGCAGAGCTGCTGCAGCCCTCTCAGCATCTTGGTGGCCTCCTCTGGACTCTCCCCAACACTTCCATGTCCTTCTTGTGCTGGGGGCTGCAGAGCTGCAGACAGTGCTGCAGGTGGGGTGTGAGGAGAGCAGAGCCAAGGGGCACAATCCCCTCCCTTGCCCTGCTGCCCACAGCTGCTCTTGCTGCAGCCCAGCACACAGTTGCTGTCTGGGCTGCACTCACACTGCAGCCTCATCTTCAGCTTTGCACCACCCCACACCCCCAGCTCCTGTTCCTCAGGGCTGCTCTCAGCCATTCCCCACCCAGTCTGGAGTTGAGCTTGGGATTGCACCCACCCAGGTGCAGGACCTTACACTTGGCCTTGTTGAATTTCATGAGGTTGGCCTGGGCAAAGCTCTGCAGCCTGTGCAGGTCTGGAACTATGTTTAGTGTGGGATTGGGGGTCAGTCACTCCCAATCACTGCTTTTGCACACAGGAAATTTTACTGACACCAAGAGGACCCAGTCTATTCTAAAACAAGATCTGAAAACTAAGCCTCTCCTGCACCAGCTCTCTTTCTTTTTTTTTTTTTTTGCCCAGGATTGAAAGAGGGTTGCAGAAGACTCTTTGTTTGACTCATTTTTCCCTCCTTGTTTTAAACAGACAGTAAGGATGAAAAATTTTAGGAGAAGAAGTAAGGAATCAAAATTTGAGTACTCCACCTGGAGCACTGTGTGCAGTTCTGGAGCCCCCAACACAAGAAGGTTGTGGAACTGTTGGAGAGAGTCCAGAGGAGGCCACAAAGATGCTGAGAGGGCTGCAGCAGCTCTGCTATGAGGACAGGATGAGAGAGTTGGGGCTGTGCAGCCTGGAGAAGAGAAGGCTTTGAGGAGACCTTATAGCAACCTTCCAGGATCTAAAGGGGGGCTACAGGAAGGCTGGGGAGGGACTATTGACAAGGTCTTGAAATGAGAGGATGAGGAGGAATGGGTTTAAAGTGGCAGAGGGGAGACTGAAAGTGGATGTTAGGAGGAAGTTGTTTGCAGTGAGGGTGGTGAGACACTGGCACAGGTTGCCCAGGGAGGTTGTGGCTGCTCCCTCCCTGGAGATGTTCAAGGCCAGGTTGGATGAGGCCTTGAGTGACCTGTTCTAGTGGGAGGTGTCCCTTGCCTGTGGCACAGGGGGGTTGGAACTGGCTGAGCTCTGAGCTCCCTTCCAACCTAAACCGTTCTATGATTCTACCTTGGTAGTAACAAATCACTCATGCAAGAATTTCAAGGACAGCTGGGTTTCACATTAAATATCACAGCATGCTCTTTAACAACATTTACCTGCAGAATTAGTTTTGTTTTGGCTAGGTACAATCAAAATTTGGACTCCACTGGTTATTGTTCAACAATAGCCAATGGGTAAAACTCAGAACCTTTCAGTTTCTCCAGAGTACCTACAACTACGAAGCAGAACTACATAAAATAGCTGTTTAACATGTAGAACTATGGCTACAATTCCTCCATCATCAGTAAGTTGACACCAAGTTAGGAGCAGGTGTTGATCTGGTGGAGGGTAGGAGGACACTGCTGTCTACAACTACTATAGGCTGGATATTAGGAAGAAGTGCAGACTGGCAAGGAAGAGGCTGAGGGCAGACCTCATTTCTTTCTACTACTACCTGAAGAGAGGTTGTAGCCAGGTGGGGTTGGACTCTCCTGCAGAGAGCAATGAGGTCTGCCCTCAGCCTCTTCTTCTGCAGGCTGCACACCCCCAGCTCCCTCAGCCTCTCCTCTTGGGGCTGTGCTCCAGGCCCCTCCCCAGCCTTGCTGCCCTTCTCTCAACACCTTCCAGCACCTCAACATCTCTCTTGAATTGAGGGGGAAGCAGAACTCGATGCAGGACTCAAGGTGTGGCCTGACCCATGGCAAGTCCAGGTGCAGAATAACCTCCCTTGCCCTGCTGGCCACACTGTTCCTGCTCCAGCCCAGGATGCCATTGGCTCTGCTGCCCACCTGGGCACACTGCTGACTCCTGTTCAGCTCCTATCTCCCAGCACCCCCAGGTCCCTCTCTGCCTGGCTGCTCTCAGCCACTCTGTCCCCAGCATAAACATGCTCATTTCTCAAGTCAGAAAGCAGCACTCACCCTTTAAAGAGCAAAAGTGTGAACTCTTATGTCAATGTATTACAGACAACAATGCAAAAACTGAATCAGGTGAAATTATTGCTTTGGTATTGTCTATGCCACTCCATATACTAAACCGTAGAATCATAGAATCAGTCAGGGTTGGAAGGGACCACAAGGATCAGCCACTTCCAACCTCCCTGCCATGCCCAGGGACACCCTACCCTAGAGCAGGCTGCCCACAGCCTCTGCCAGTCTGGCCAAAAACACCTCCAGGGATCTGCCCCCAAACACCTCCCTGCAGGGGCAACCCATTCCAGCCTCTCACCACTCTCATGCTCAGGAACTTCCTCCTCACCTCCAGCCTCAATCTCCTCACCTCCAGCTTTGCTCCATTTCCCCTAGTCCTGTCCCTCCCTGACACTCTCAAAAGTCCCTCCCCATCTTTTTTGTAGCCCCTTTCAGATCCTGGAAAGCCACAAGAAGGTCACCTGGGAGCTTCCTCTTCTCCAGCCTGCACAGCCTCAACTCTCTCAGTCTGTCCTCACAGGATAGGTTCTCCAGACCTCTGAGCATCCTCATGGCCCTATTGATGGACCAGAGCAGTAATTCCATCCAACAGTTTTTAAAGCACCAGTAAGATTTAGATGGCAGCTGAAGAATACAAAGCTCACTTACTAAACTAAGCACAAATGTACCTGAAAGCACAAGGGCCACTACACAGCTACCCTTATAAATAAGAGCTGTACTTTATTATTTTACAATATAATACCTACCTCTCTTTAAAGTGAAGCTATATTGGAACACTTAAGGCTTTACCTCAGATCTCAGAGTTACAAATGGTACTCTGTATGCTAAACCCTTCTCCTACAGCACTGCAAATTAATTAAGCTTCTAGGAATGAGCACCCAGAGATCTTCTCGACTGACTCTATGTAATTAAAATAGATGAGTGCAGAATAAAACAGCTCTTAAAATGCTTCCAGAGTCAATGCTGGAGATAATGATATTTACGTAGATTTAAATATAAATATCTGTAATAACTTAAATAAGTTCTCACAGAATTGTCAGAGTTGGGAAGGGACCACAAGGATCAGCCAGTTCCAACCTTCCTACCATGGGGCAAGGATACCTCAGACTAAATGAGGTTGTTCAGTCCCACATCCAGCCTGGCCTTAAAGAGCTCCAGGGATGAGGCTCCCTACTTTTGTTTGATAATCTTTAACTCATCCCTTTGGGTGATTCAGAAACACCTCCACCTTCCTCCTTGGGCAACCTGTGCCAGTCTCTCAACACCCTCATGCCAAACAACTTCTTCCTAACATCCAATCTAAATCTCCTCTCCTCTAGCTTGGATCCATCCCCCCCCCCAGTCCTATCACTACCTAACACTCTAAAAAGTCCCTCCCCAGCTTTCTTGTAGTCCACTTCAGATATTGGGAGGCCACAATAAGGTCTCCTGGGAGCCTTTTGTCTCCGGACTAAACAACTCCAACACACTCAGCCTGTACTCACAGGAGAGGTGCTCCTACAGCATCAACCCCAGGCTGCATCTTACTCAAGATTTTCATGTTTCATAGAATCATAGAATGGTTTAGGTCAGAAGGGACCTCAAAGCTCATCCATTCCAACCCCCCTGTGCCATAGGCAGGGACACCTCCCACTAGAATAGGTCGCTCAAAGCCTCATCCAACCTGGCCTTCAACACCTCCAGGGAGGTTGTGGAGCACAGAAGCACAGAATGGGATCTTGGATCACATTCTGTGATTGTCATCCACAAGCTCCCTGGGCAACCTGTGCCAGTGTCTCACCATCCTCACTGCAAACAACTTGCTTGTAACATCCAGTTTCAATCTCCCCTCTGACACTTTAAACCCATTCCTCCTCATCCTGGCATTACACCTTTAAGCACCTCTACATCTCTCTTGATTTAAGGGACCTAGAACTGGACACAGGACTCAAGGTGCGGCCTGACCAGTGCTGAGCACAGGGGCAGAATAACCTCCCCTGCCCTGCTGGCCACACTGTTCCTGATCCAGGCCAGGATGCCATTGGCTCTGCTGCCCACCTGAGCACACTGCTGGCTCACTCTCTTCTAACAACAGAATCATAGAATGGTTTAGGTTGGAAGAGACCTTAAACCTCATCCAGTTCCAACTCCCCTGTGCCACAGGCAGGGACACCTCCCACTAGATCAGGACGCTCAAGGCCTCATCCAGCCTGGCCTTGAACACCTCCAGGGAGGGAGCAGACACAACCTCCCTGGGCAACCTGTGCCAGTGTCTCACCACCCTCACTGTGAAGAATTTCTTCCTAACATCCCGTTCAAATCTCCCCTCTGCCAGTTTAAACCCATTCCCCCTCGTCCTGTCATTACAAGACCTTGTGAACAGTCCCTCCCCAGCTCTCCTGTAGGCCCCCCTCAGATACTGGTAGGTTGCTATAAGGTCTCCCCAAAGCCTTCTCTTCTCCAGGCTGAAAAGCCCCAAGTCTTTCAGCCTGTCCTCATAGCAGAGCTGCTCCAGCCCTCTGATCATCTTTGTGGCCTCCTCTGGACTCTCTCCAGCAGTTCCATGTCCTTCTTGTGCTGGGGGCTCCAGAATTGCACGCAGTATTCCAGGTGGGGTCTGACAAGAGAGATTAAAGGGGCAGAATCCCCTCCCTTGCCCTGTTGGTAATGCCTCTCTTAATGCAGCCCAGGACACGGTTGGCTGTCTGAGCCACGTGTGCACACTGTTGGCTCATGTTGAGCTCACAAGAACATAAAGAACAACTGAAACAAAAAAATCCCAAAGGCATCAGCAACATTTGGGGTTTTGCTTGGAACAAAAGCAACAGAGAGGGAAAACAGAGCCCACAATATTATTAAAGACTGACAATAAGGATTAATATTATATTAGTTATTCTTTTTTTTTTTTTTTTCCCTTGCTTTGCTTATCATCAGTGTGTCTCTAAAGCTAAAATTTTGCTTTGGGTATTTGTTAGTGCTGGATAGGCCTTAACCAGCTGAGAATAGAAACCCAGATGAAAGCTGTGGAGAATTGTTAACATATTTTGCTACTAGACGGCAGCAAATCCCAGGTTTATACACTTTATACTACAAGGCACAAGATCTCTCCTTCATTCCCTCCCTATAGACAGAATGCAAGGAATGCAGCTTCTGTTCCACTGCCTGAAGTCTGAGAAGGGAGACAAACAGAACTTACTCCAAAAAGTGTTATTCCTAGAGAAAATAAACATTGTAAGCTCACTATAATGGATACTCAGCCTGCAGCAGCCAAAAGCCACAAGCAGGACTTGATGCTATCAAGGTGAAGGTTTTGACCTTTGGAAATGGACAATTTAAAGGAGCTGAGAAGTAATCTGACTGTTAGGAAGAAGTTCTTACCAGACAGAGTGATTGGCATTGGAAAGGGCTGCTCAGGGAGGTGGTGGAGTCCCCATCCCTGGAGGTGTTCAAGCAAAGCCTGGATGGGCACTGAGTGCCATTGGCTAGGGCTGGGTGCTAGGTTGGACTGGATGAGCTCGGAGGTCTCTTCCAGCCTGGCTTTATTCTATTCTATTCTATTCTATTCTATTCTATTCTATTCTATTCTATTCTATTCTATTCTATTCTATTCTATTCTATTCTATTCTATTCTATTCTATTCTATTCTATCCTATTCTATCCTATTCTATCCTATCCTATTCCATTCTATCCTGTTCCATTCTATCCTGTTCCATTCTACCCTATTCCATTCTACCCTATCCTATTCCATTCCATCCTATCCTATTCCATTCCATTCTGTCCTATTCCATGCCCTCCCATCCCATTCCATCACTTGCCAGTGTGGAGGCAGTCAACAAAGCACAATTCGATCCAGGCTCTCCACAAAGCACAAGGGAGCAGAAAGAAGAAAGCACAGGTCTAGAATTGATCCCTTACAGGGATCACAGGTCTAGAATTGATCCCTTACAGGAAAATATGCTATGCTTAACCTCACTCTCCTTTGTGATCTGAATACGACACTGCTCACACAGGCACATGGAGGCAGTCTTCAAAAAGTGAATCATCCCACCAGGATTCTACTGACTGTACAATGTTGCACGTTGGACTTGTTTGTTGTGTCCTGCTCTCTTTCTAAGAGTATTCAAACCTGTCACAACTCTTATTATACCAAAATTGCTATATTGACATAGAATCATAGAATAGTTTAGATTGGAAGAGACCTCAAAGATCATCCAGTCCCAACCCCCCTGTGCCATAGGCAGGGACACCTCCCACTAGAACAGGTCACTCAAGGCCTCATCCAACCTGGCCTTGAACACCTCCAGGGAGGGAGCAGACACAACCTCCCTGGGCAACCTGTTCCAGTGTCTCACCACCCTCACTGTGAAGAACATGAGATTTAGGTTCTTATGCTTCAGTACAAGTCTAGCACTGCTATTTTCTATTTATATAGGAAGACTAAGTGCAAGGTCCTGCAGCTGGGTCAAGGCAATACCAAGCACCAATCCAGGCTGGGCAGGGAGTGGCTGGAGAGCAGGCCTGAGGGGAGGGGGTTGAGGGGGCT
>VWZI01003045.1:6353-22081 GCA_013396835.1 Psilopogon haemacephalus | reverse complement strand
ATAATCAAACTTTTAATATCTAAGTATATTTGATATTACCAAAAATAAAAGTGAAGGAAATATTGCAAAATCAATTAGGGATTAACAACCTCAGCACTGTTGTGTTGTTTCTAATCACTATCATTTCATACATCGACCCCAAATTTAAATTAGTTCTCCCTAACAGGTGTAATTGCAAGGTGTAACTTAGGAGCCACATCCTTACTCAAGGGATAGATTTTCCTCACCAATCTACCTATTTGTAATGTTGAGGTTTTGACTGTTTTATTTTTTTCCATATGGAGTGTTCAGACGTCAGGCTGCTGACGGGAACAGGACTTGAGGAGGTTTCCACTGAATGAAGACTTTGCTAAGGAGCCCAAACTGAACCTACTCTGTCTTGTTCCAAGGTAGTAGCCTTACCCTGAGACTGCGGAGAGGGACTTGGGGGTGCTGGTGGAGGAGAAGCTGAAGATGAGGCAGCAGTGTGCACTTGCAGGGCAGAACGGCAAGCAGAGGCTGGGCTGCAGCAGCAGCAGTGTGGGCAGCAGGGCCAGGGAGGTGACTGTGCCCCTCTGCTGTGCTCTGCTGAGAGCCCACCTGGAGTAGTGCATCCAGTGCTGGAGCCCCTGGGACAAGAGGGATGTGGAGATGCTGGAGGTGTGCAGAGAAGGGCCCTGAGGATGCTCAGAGGGCTGCAGCAGCTCTGCTTTGAGCACAGCCTGAAAGAGTTGGGGCTGTGCAGGCTGGAGAAGAGGAGGCTCCCAGGGAATCTTCTTGTGGCCTTTCAGGATCTGAAAGGGTGCCTAAAAAAAGCTGGGGATGGACTTTTGAGGCTATCAGACAGTGACAGGACTAGGGGGAATGGAGCAAAGCTAGAGGTGGGGAGATTGAGGCTGGAGGTGAGGAGGAAGTTCCTGAGCATGAGAGTGGTGAGAGGCTGGAATGGGTTGCCCCTGCAGGGAGGTGTTTGGGGCCAGATCCCTGGAGGTGTTTTTGGCCAGGCTGGCAGAGGCTGTGGGCAGCCTGCTCTAGGGTAGGGTGTCCCTGGGCATGGCAGGGGGGTTGGGACTGGCTGATCCTTGTGGTCCCTTCCAGCCCTGACTGATTCTATGTTTCTTTCCAGTAAGACATTCTGGGGTTTTTATCCCTGGATATGATTTTCATGGAACCTCTCAAACACAGCATTTTGCATGTAGGACCTCACAATCCAGCAGTAAATCACAGAACCATAGAATCAGTCAGGGTTGGAAGGGACCACAAGGATCAGCCAGTTCCAACCCCCCTGCCATGCCCAAGGACACCCTACCCTAGATCAGGCTGCCCACAGCCTCTGCCAGCCTAGCCAAAAACACCTCCAGGGATGTGGCCCCAAACACGCCCCTGGGGCAACCCATTCCAGGGGCTTACCACTCTCATGCTGAAGGAACTTCCTCCTCATGTCCAGTCTGATGCAGGCTTGCATTTGCATCTTAGAGCTCCTTTTAGGCACTAAACACTCCACACCTGCACCCCTGAGGGCAGGGGGGTTGGAACTAGATGAACCTTGTGGTCCCTTCCAACCCTCACTGATTCTATGATTCTATATCTGTTATATATTGTCAATATCTGCTTGTACATTGAGCAAAGCTGTGAACATAAAGGTTTCCTTCCTTAACTTCCACCCAACTGAGTTCTAGCCTGGGTTATTTCAAGGTATGGGGGCAGGGAACTGCCAAACCACCGCAGTGTGCTTTGTTTCTTTTTTTTTTTTCCCCAGTAAAACCAGTGATATGTATTTTAAGAAATGTCACTGCAATTATTAGTGAGTAAGAGTTTTCACAGGAAATATGATCACAACCAACTTACCCATGCTTCAGAATGACTAAAACATACCCACACAGCTTTTGGGCAGCATTAAAGGGTTCATTCTGATCCTGCTCCATCAATGAACTGACTACAGCCTTTCATTCTCTAAGTTCAAGACAAGGCTGAGGGACTTGGGGCTGCTTAGTCTGCACAAAAAAAGACTGAGAGGGGATTGAATCAATGATGATAAATCTCTGAGGGTTGGGGGGACAGGAGTTGGGGGACAGGCTCTGCTCACTGCTCCCTGCCATAGGCCAAGGAGCAATGGATGGAAGCTGCAGCACAGGAGGTTGCAGCTCAACACAAGAGGCAACTTCTTGCCTGTGTGGGTCTCAGAGCACTGGCACAGGCTGCCCAGAGAGGTTGTGAAGTTTCCTTCTCTGGAGCCTTAAGACCTGCCTGGATGCGTTCCTGTGTGATCTGAGCTAGATTGTCTGGTCCTGCTCTGGCAAGGAGATTGGGCTAGATGACCTCTTTGGTTCCCTTCCAACCCCTGACATCTTGTGAGCCTTTGAACTTCTTGACTGTAATGGTGACAGAACACTGGTACACGCTCCCCATGCAGGTTGTGGAGTCTCCTTCTCTGCAGACTTTCAAAGCCTTTGTGACCTGAGCTATATTGGCTGGTCCTGCTGTGGCAGGGGGATTGGACTCAATGAGCTATTTGGATCCCTTCCAACCCCTGACATCCTGTGAGCCTGTTCCAAGTCAAAAGCACTGGTACTTAATAAGCCTGGCAAAGTTTTCAGAGTTTTACTTAACTAGGACAAGAGGCTACAGCACCTTCCACAAAAACCTAAACCTTTTCATACACAGCAAGTGACATGAAGAGTGCAGGATAAACAAACTTCACAAAACTAAAGTAGATTAACTAAAGCATGTTAATATTTTAAGTGTTTGCTGCATTAAGAGCAGTGTGGGCAGCAGGGCAAGGGAGAGGATTCTCCCCCTTTACTCTGTTCTCGTCAGACACCACCTGCAGTACTGTGTGCAGCTCTGCAGCCCCCAGCACAAGGACATGGAACTGCTGGAGAGAGTCCAGAGGAGGGCCATGAAGATGCTCAGAAGGCTGCAGCAGCTCTGCTATGAGGACAGGCTGAGAGAGTTGGAGCTTTTCAGCCCGGAGAAGAGAAGGCTGCCAGGAGACCTTAGAGTAGCCTTCCAGTATCTGAAGGGGCCTACAGGAGGGCTGGGGAGGGACTGTTCACAAGGTCTTGTAATGACAAGGTGAGGGGGAACAGGTTTGAACTAGCAGAGGGGAGATTTAAGTGGGATTTTAGGAGGAAGTTCTTTACAGTGAGGGTGGTGAGACACTGGCACAGGTTGCCCAGGAAGGTTGTGGCTGCTCCCTCCCTGGATGTGTTCGAGGCCAGGTTGGATGAGGCCTTGAGCAACCTGTTCTAGTGGGAGGTGTCCCTGCCTAGGGCAGGGGGCTGGAACTGGATGATCTTTGAGGTCCCTTCCAACCTAAACCATTCTATGATTCTATCATGTGCCTTGCATGAAACTGCCCTCTCCCAACAGCATCCCCACCACGTACACACCAACATCAACAGTTTCCTGACACAACTCTGCTCAAAGCAGACCAAGAAGACCCAAGTGATAAAAATGCCAACCATCACCAGGGCCTCCTCAACATCAGCATTACTGCTGGACAGGTGGATGACAAAAGGCTGTGGTGAGGAAAACTTTGGGATACAGTCTTAAGAAAAGACTGGGCACATTAAATGCTGAAATACATCAGCAATGTCTTCTTGCCTTTGGCTCCCTGGATTACTGCTCCAGAAAAAGAGGAAACAATACCAAACAGCATAGAGGAACATTCTTTATTACATGAACATGGCATTTCTCCTCTACAAGCAGGGTATTAGTTGACAGGCTCAAGCTCACATGCCAGGCACACAACCTGGCTCGCACAGGCTCTCAGAAGCATAGTATCAGTCAGAGTCGGAAGGGACCAAAAGGATCATCCATTTCCATTCCCCCTGCCATGGAACTGATATTTGGAGAATTTTTCTCTGAATGCATGACAGCTGACAGAAATCCAGCTGTAGATGTTTGCCTGCAACACGCCAGTGCAAGACCAGGGTTCAGACTCAGAGACATGAAGTGATTCAGGCTTTTTCCTGAGGGGGAATGGGTTTAAACTGGCAGAGGGGAGATTGAAAGTGGATGTTAGGAGGAAGTTGTTTGCAGTGAGGGTGGTGAGACACCTGCACAGGTTGCCCAGGGAGGCTGTGGCTGCTCCCTCCCTGAAGGTGCTAAAGGCCAGGCTGGATGAGTCCTTGAGTGACCTGATCTAGTGGGAGGTGTCCCTGCCTATGGCACAGGGGGGTTGGAACTGGATGATCTTTGAGGTCCCTTCCAACCTAAACTATTCTACGATTCCATATATGCTGCTTGGCCGCTGGAAAGACAAAGATAACACTTTGCCAAAGGTAAGCCTCTCACTGAATCTCAGGCCTCTGGTGTCACAAATACCAAACCTTTCTTCTTTCACAAGCCTTTAAGATTGACCTCCATGGCTGGCAAGGAAGCCTGAGAGTACTTCCCTTGCCCCAAAGTTCTGGATACCCAACCTAAACACTGCTAATGAAATCTTCCATCTTCTCTATGGAAGAAAACCCACACACCTGTGAGCAGGAATTTTTAAAAGGAGAGAAATCAATTTCCCCTCTACTACACAGCACTTTCAACCTGTTGTTTAGCTCAGACATGCCAAAACAATACTACAAAACTCTGCAAATAAGGAGGAGTAGCACACTCGACCCTGCAAACAAGATTATTTGCTGTTCCTAAAATACAAACCAAGTTGCTGTTTGCCACTGACAGGGAGAAAAAAAAAAATATTTCAGATGTACATACCCATAATAAAATTTAAAAAAAAAAAAAAATCTGTAGGATGTGTTTCGATTGATACCAGCAGAGAGGAAGCCTCTAGGTGCTAACAATCCAGGAAGGGTTACATAAGACTATGCACTTATTTTTAGAAGCACATTACAAAATTAAGTACTGCACTGGAATCTGTTGCAGAGCTGTGGGCAGTTACATCCATGTAGCACAAAGAACAATCGCTCAGCTGAAGCAGTAGACTACAGTTCAGACTTAAGAGTTCTCTCCTGTCAACCCCCAAAAACACTGAACTGTCCCACCTGGAGTATTGTGTACAGTTCTGGAGCCCCACAGCACAAGCAGGACATGGAAGTGTTGGAGCCAGTCCAGAGGAGGCCACCAAGATGCTGAGAGGGCTGCAGCAGCTGAGGACAGGCTGAGAGAGTTGGAGCTGTACAGCCTGGAGAAGAGAAAGCTTCAAGGAGACCTTATAGTAGCCTTCCAGGATCTGAAAGGGGCCTAGAGGAGGGCTGGGGAGGAACTACTGAAAGGGTCTTGTAATGACAGGATGAGGAGGAATGGGTTTAAAGTGTCAGAGGGGAGATTGAAACTGGGTGTTAGGAAGAAGTACTTTACAGTGAGGGTGGTGAGACACTGGCACAGGTTGCCCAGGGATGCTGTGGAGCAGATTAGCACTGAGTGGGATCTTCGATCATCTTTGATCACATTCTGTGCTTCTGTGCTCCACAACCTCCCTGGGCAACCTGTGCCAGTGTCTCACCACCCTCACTGCAAACAACTTCCTCCTAACATCCACTTTCAGTCTTCCCTCTGCCACTTTAAAACCATTCCTCCTCATCCTCTCATTACAAGACCTTGTCAATAGTCCCTCCCCGGTGTTCCCACTGAACCCCTTCAGATACTGGAAGGCCACTCCAAGGTCTCCTGGCAGCCTTCTCTTCTCCAGAATGCAGAGCCCAAACTCTCTCAGCCTGTCCTCACAGCAGAGCTCTCAGCATCTTGATGGCCTCCTCTGGACTGGTTCCAACACTTCCATGTCCTTCTTGTGTTGGGGGCTCCAGAACTGTACACAGTGCTCCAGGTGAGGTCTGATGAGAGCAGATTAAAGGGGGAGAATCACCTTATATACATATGTATACATATTTTATACATATATATATATATACACTGAGGAGCAGGGCAGACAAAACAAATAACCTAATAAATCACTCCTCCTGAGAAAAACCTGAGTCATAACTTTCAAGCTGTTTACTTTCTTCAAACAGTGCTAAATACTGCTGAAAGAACTCAGCACACATTTCCCTTTGTACTGAACCTTACTCTTCCCCCACCACCTCTGATTTTTATAACTCCTCTCATTTTTACTACTTCAAAAAAACAACAACAAAAAAAAAATCTACAGCTAGCTTCATTGCCAGGCATTACACTGCTCTTCAAACCAGCCTGGATTTATCAATACTGCTCCCCTTCTTTCTTGGAGATGCAGACATAAAACAATCCATTAAGCACATCCTCACATTTTACTACCACTGTTTATTCATTTCCAGCCTATGCTATTCCCCTTTAGGTTCTCTGCTAAGTACAGTGAGAGTGTAGCCTGTGGACTATGCTCAGTCTACCAAGTTTTAAGATACATTTTTATTGTTTTAAAAATTGGACTCTGCAGATGAAAGTATTTACTGGTATAGAACATGTCCAGGAGTTGCATACTGGAATAGAAACATGCTGAAGTTAAGGGGCAGCTGTGGTACTTTAAGGCTTATTGGAATATTCTAGGAATAGGAATAGAATAGGAATAGGAATGGAATAGAATAAGCCAGGTTGGAAGAGACCTCCAAGCTCAACCAGTCCAACCTAGCACCCAGTCCTAGCCAATGACGCTCAGTGCCCATCCAGGCTTTGCTTCAACACCTCCAGGGATGGGGACTGCACCACTCCACTGGACAGCCCATTTCAATGCCAATCACTCTCTCTAGGAAGAATTTCCTCCTAACATCCATTCTGAACCTGCCCTGCCACAACTTGAGACTGTCCCCCCTCATTCTGTTGCTGGGTTTCTGGCAGCAGAGCCCAACCCTACCTGGCTACAACCTCCTGCAGGTAGCTGGAGAGAGCTATGAGCTCTGACCTGAGTCTCCTCTTCTGCAGGCTGCACACCCCCAGCTCCCTCAGCCTCTCCTCACAGGGCTGTGCTCCAGGTTTGGTTTGTCTGTTAACAAAACTTCCAATGCTCATAGAAATACTGATCTATATCCTTCACAGCTTATGAACTGAACAAGTCTGGATGTGTTCCTCTGTGATCTGTGCTAGATTTTATGATCCTGCTGTGGCAGAGGGGCTGGAGTCAATGATCTCCTTGGGTCCCATCCAACTCTTGCCATCCTGTGATCTTGTGAAAGTACTCCTTGCCATGATGCATATCCTTCTGGTAGTCACAATACACATCTAGCTGAGATAAGGAAAGCTCAGAGAGATAACCCACAGCATACATGTTTTGGTATAACTGGACCTCCACGAATGAGGAAGAAAACCCAAACCATGTATTTATTGCCCATAACATATCCTCAAAGTGCCAAATAGTTTCCTAGTAAAAAGACAATATTAAAAAGACAGTAAAAAGAAAAAAAATTAACTCCACATAACAACAGCACAGGGACTTGAAGTCAGCTATAAAATAAAGAGGTAGAACCACAGAATTGATTCAGTTGAAAAAGACCTCTAAAAATCAAGTCCAACTGTCAGCCTAACATTACCACAGCCACTAAACCATGCAGAACTTTATATATTGGAATCAACTTATTAGAAATGTGCACCCACTTTCAGTAAATAAGGCAACAAATGAATATTTCAACTTAATGAACCTTTCTACATTGTTATGATGTTTTCCACATGTTGAAAAAGCCACAGCAGGGAAATATCAACAACAGTATTGACATGGCAACAGATTAATCAAATCCCTCATATGTACCTGGAGTAGTGCATCCAGTGCTGGAGCCCCTGGGACAAGAGGGATGTGGAGATGCTGGAGGTGTGCAGAGAAGGGCCCCGAGGATGCTCAGAGGGCTGCAGCAGCTCTGCTGTGAGCACAGCCTGAAAGAGTTGGGGCTGTGCAGGCTGGAGAAGAGGAGGCTCCCAGGTGACATTCTTGTGGCCTTCCAGGATATGCAGGGGGCTACAAAAAAGCTGGGGAGGGACTTTTGAGGCTCTCAGGGAGTGACAGGACTGGGGGAAAGCTGGAGGTGGGGAGATTGAGACTGGAGGTGAGGAGGAAGTTGTTGAGCACGAGAGTGGTGAGAGGCTGGAATGAGTTGCCCAGGGAGGTGTTTGGGGCCAGATCCCTGGAGGTGTTTGCAGCCAAGCGAAAAAAAAAAATCCTTCCCCAGCTTTTATGTAGGCTCCCTTCAGATCCTGGAAGGCCACAATAAGGTCACCTGAGAGCCTCCTCTTCTCCAAACTGAACAGCCCCAACTCTTTCAGTCTGTTTGTAAGAAGAGTTTTCACAATTCAAACAAACAAGAGCATGAAAAATAATTACAGGCTCCCTCTAAATCATGTAATGTAGTATTTTTCCTCCTCCAGCCTACTAAAACCTATTTCAAGTGAAGCACATCCACACAGACTGTATGACAAATGCACTGCCACAGGCACAAGCTACTAATTTTTCATTAAGAAGGGCATCTTCCTAAAACCCTTGAACAGAACAGATAAGAGGTCAGATTATCACTGTGCTATGAAGGCAGCCTCAGAAAAAGCTGCCTGCCAAGAAGTTGCCTCCAAATCTGAACACTAACAGTTTGTAATTTAAACTCCTTGGTGGTTGTTTTAATGTAATTAGCCATATTGCCTTTTTTTTTCTTTTTTTTTTTTTGATGCCTGGAAGCTCCTTGCTCTTCACTTCAAATACACACACACTTGGAGTGTGATGAGAAGGCTTCGAGGAGACCTTATAGTAACCTTCTAGTATCTGAAGGGGGCCTACAGGAAGGCTGGGGATAGGACTACTCACAAAGCCTTGTAATGCCAGGACGAGGAGGAATGGGTTTAAATTGGCAGAGGGGAGATTTAAAGTGGATATTAGGAGGAAGTTGTTCGCAGTGAGAGTGGTGAGACACTGGCACAGGTTGCCCAGGGAGGTTGTGGCTGCTCCCTCCCTGGAGGTGTTCAAGGCCAGGCTGGACGAGGGCTTAAGCATCCTGATCTAGTGGGAGGTGTCCCTGCCTATGGCACAACAGGGTTGGAACTGGCTGAGCTTTGAGGTCTCTTCCAATCTAAACCATTCTATGATTCTACGAAAACGTTGCAGATCTCAAATTCTGAAGCATGTAAGAACAAACAATAGGAAAACATGTACTGAATATTGTATAGCATCACTTGGAGGTTCTTACTGTGGACAGCTCTGGAGCCCCCAACATAAGCAGCACATGCAAGTGGTGGACCAGTGCAGAGGAGGCCACCAAGATGCAGCTGAGAGGGCTGCAGCAGCTCTGCTGTGAGCACAGGCTGAGAGAGTTGGGGCTCTGCAGCCTGGAGAAGGCCGCCAGGAGACCTTATAGCAACCTTCCAGTATCTGAAGGGGGCTCCAGGAGGGACTATTGACAAGGTCTTGTAGTGACAGGATGAGGAGGAATGGGTCTAGAGTGGCAGAGGGAAGATTGGATGTTAGGAGGAAGTTGTTTGCAGTAAGAGTGGTGAAACACTGGAATGAGTTACAAGAGACGTTGTGGCTGCTTCCTCCCTGCAGATGTTCAAGGCCAGGTTGGATGAGGCTTTGAGTGACCTAATGTTTTAGTGGGAGGTTTCCCTGCCTGTGGCACAGGGGGGTTGGAACTGGCTGAGCTTTGATGTCCCTTCCAACCTAAACCATCCTATGATTCCATAAAGCCACTCCAGTCTACAATTAACACTGCTTCAACTATGTTATCTGCTGCTGATACCCAGGTCCCACAGAAGCCTTGAACCAGGCATGTAAAGCACAGGCAAACATTATCCTCTTAGTACAGACTACAACTTGGCTATGTATTGGTTAAATCACTTATCCATCACCTCAACAGGTAACTCAGAGTGACAGAAAGCATGCTCATCATCACTCCATGGGATTACTGCCTGCTCAGGGACAGTAATGCCAAGCAGGACTTGGCCTTACTTCCATCTTACTTCCCACCCTTAGGTGAATATTTTGTACCATTTTTTGGTTAAGCAAACTATAAATAAATAAATATTTTGTTAAACAAACCTTAAATAAGTAAATAGTTGGTAAACAAACCTTAAATAAATAAATATTTGGTTAAACAAACCTTAAATAAATAAACATTTGGTTAAATAAACCTTAAATAAGTAAATATTTGGTAAATAAACCTTAAATAAATAAATATTTGGCTAAATAAACCTTAAATAAGTAAATATTTGGTTAAATAAACCTTAAATAAGTAAATATTTGGTAAATAAACCTTAAATAAATAAATATTTGGCTAAATAAACCTTAAATAAGTAAATATTTGGTTAAATAAACCTTAAATAAGTAAATATTTGGTAAATAAACCTTAAATAAATAAATATTTGGCTAAATAAACCTTAAATAAGTAAATATTTGGTTAAATAAACCTTAAATAAGTAAATATTTGGTTAAATAAACCTTAAATAAATAAATAAGCCATACATTTTTACAAATAACTTGACCTCAGCCAACTCTATTCAGCCATCATCGATCTCGAATGCATAGGAAACCTGAAGGCAGAACTTTGCAAATGCTTCAGAAGTTCATTAAGCTACTACTGGTTGCAACCAAAAAAAAAAAAAAAAAGAAAAAAAAATTCTGAGTGACATGATGTAAAAGATGATACTTAAAAATACAGCTCCAAAATTAACCCAAATCAAAAGAGAACCCAGAGGAAACAGTGGTTTATCAGCTAATGAGTTTCTGATTACAGGCTCATGCATTCAATTCAGGAGGATGTGCCTGAAAAAGTCTCAGTTATAATCAAGTTTCAAAGTACCAGCAAAATCTAACAGGAATTCTCCTGGGAAATGCAGAGAATTGACATTCAACACATCAGTAGTGCAAGGAGTGGCAGAGCAAACAAGTCAAGGGGGGAAAAAATAATGCACACTTTTCTCTAAAACTACTGATCACCAATATTATCTCAAGACAAATAATTGGGGCTAAGATGAGGGGGAGTAGGGGCCAAAGATGCTTTACACCTTGATTTGGGGACTGATGCACAACCACGAGAAGCTGAGCTAATACTCACTACAGCAACATAAATACTGAATATTCAGCAGAGTATCATAAATTCAAGATGAAATACAAATTCAAAAGCAATCTGAAGATTTCGTGGGTTTGGAATTTGTGGGTTTGTTTGTATCAGGCAAAAAAAAAATTACAAAAAACAACAGAACCAAAACAAATAGCAAAAAAACCAACAAAACACCACAAAGATTTTAAATCATATGCAAAAATCGCTTACTAATTAGCACAGAGAAGGGTAATGATAGGACATAGGACTGGGGGGAACAGAGCAAAACTAGAAGTGGGCAGATTCTGACTGGATGTTAGGAAGAAGTTGTTCAGTATGAGGGTGGTGAGAGCCTGGAAGTGGTGGAAGCCTCATCCCTGCAGGTTTTTAAGGCCAGGCTGGATGTGGCTCTTAGCAACCTGCTCTAGCATGAGGTGTCCCTGCCCATGGCAGGGAGTGGTTGGAGCTAGATGATCCTTGAGGTCTCTTCCAGCCCTAAAATTCTATTTTTCAGACACACACATCTTTTGCCCTGTACCTGGAACTGGTCAGGCCACATCTTGAGTCTTGTGTCTGGTTCTGGTCCCCTCAATTCAAGAGAGATGTTGAGGTACTGGAAGGTGTCCAGAGAAGGGCAGCAAGGCTGGGGAGGGGCCTGGAGCACAGCCCCAAGAGAGGCTGAGGGAGCTGGGGGTGTGCAGCCTGCAGAAGAGGAGGCTCAGGGCAGAGCTCATTGCTCTCTACAACTACCTGAGGGGAGGTTGTAGCCAGGTGGGGTTGGGCTCTTCTCCGAGGCAACCAGCAACACAAAAAGGGGACACAGCCTCAAGTTGTGCCAGGGGAGGTATAGGCTGGATATTAGGAGGAAGTTCTTCATGGAGAGAGTGATTGGCATTGGAATGGGCTGCCCAGGGAGGTGGTGGAGTCCCCATCCCTGGAGGTGTTCATGAAAATCCTGGATGAGGCACTTAGTACCATGGTCTAGTTGATTGGCTAGAGCTGGATGAGAGGTTGGACTGGATTTTCTTAGAGCTCTTCCAATCTGGCTTATTCTATTCTATCTTCTGTAAAGACAAAATCATTCCATAAGGACAACTCGAAACACCCTGCTGAGCAGTAACTTCATTTGACACAATCCTTCCCACGCTGTTAGAACACCCAATAGAAGCATAGCTGGTCCCCAACACAGAGATCCATTCTGAAAACTCTCACACTCCCCACCACGGGTTGCCCAGGGAGGTTGTCGCTGCTCCCTCCCTGGAGGTGTTCAAGGCCAGGCTGGATGAGGCCTTGAGCATCCTGAAGTGTCCCTACCTATGGCACAGGGGGGTTGGAACTGGCTGAGCTTTGAGGTCTCTTCCAATCTAAACCATTCTATGATTCTAAGAAGTTAACCACCAGCATGCCAGGAGGCATTTCTTGAATCAGTGAGATTACCACAAGCTTTCAGTTTGACCCTCCAGGGGTCAATGCAACACACAGGCAAACACAGAACGTACTTGCAAAAGTACATTTGGAAATTAAAAAAAAAAAAAAAGAAATTAAAAAAAAAAAAAAAAAGAAGAAAAAAATGCCAACTCTATTCAGAAAGCACAGCTGAAACAGGTTGCTTTGAATTGCTCAGCACAGCCTGTCTGTGGCAGCGGGATAGATTTCAAGCAAAAATATTATGAGACTTCTGCTGCCTGTTTACACACTTCTAAAACTTATTTACACCTCAAAAGGAGGCTTAACCTAACTTGAACTTCTTCTCTTTTGACAACAAGCACTGTCATTCAGGAATCATGCACTGGGTTAATAATATTTTAGCTGAAATGATAGACTGCATCACTCAGCAGTCATTTAAATCTGCGCCACTGAACTTCTGCATCAACTCGCAGAGAGCTTTCCACCCAAGTTAACATTTTGAAACACAACAAACGTGGCAAGGATGCTGCCAAGAGCTGAATATTTTTCAAAGACAGGCATTTCTAAGAACAGGGTTTTTTTTTTTAAATAAATAAATAAAAATCTGCATTCAACCACATGACAGCTTTAAGGGAAGAAAAGTAGTTAAATGCAATGATTACTTACTTCGGAACAAAATCATAGAATCAGGCAGGGCTGGAAGAGACCACAAGGATCAGCCAGTCCCAACCCCCCTGCCATGCTCAGGGACACCCTACCCTAGAGCAGCCTGACCACAGCCTCTGCCAGCCTGGACAAAAACACCTCCAGGGATCTGGCCCCAAACACCTCCCTGAGCAACTCATTCCCACTCTCATGCTGAACAACTTCCTTCTCACATCCACTCTGAGTCTCCCCACCTCCAGCTTTGCTCCATTCCCCCTCATCCTAGCACTACCTGATAGTCTAAAAAGTCCCTCCCCAGCTTTTCTGTAGGCCTGTACTTGGAAGCTTAGGTACACCATCTATACTACCCCTTAACAAACTTTCCAGATCAAGTCAGAAAGGCAGGTGCAAGAAATCTCTATTCTAATTCAACTGTAGAATATTTTCGTGCTCTATTCACTTGAGTCAGTCAGAGCAAGGAGGTGCAAAGGATTTTTGAACACAGTTAAGGCACAAAGTGGTTTAAACCTATAATGCAGTTGCAGTTTTGTAATTATTACACTCAGAGCCTTCCACCAACACAACAGTAATTTTTTTTTTCCAAAAAGTTACTGTAGAGGTTACTCCTTAACAAACTTTCCCTATACTACCCCTTAACAAACTTTCCAGATCAAGTCAGAAAGGCAGGTGCAAGAAACCTCTATTTTAATTCAACTCTAGGATATTTTTGTGCTCTATTCACTTGAGGCAGTCAGAGCGAGGAGGTGCAAAGGATTTTTGAATACGGTTAAGGCACAAAGTGGTTTAAACTTATAATGCAGTTGCAGTTTTGTAATTATTACACTCAGACCCTTCCACCAACACAACAGTATTTTTTTTTTTCCCAAAATGCTACTGTAGAGGTTAAAAACTCAATCAGGTTTCTAATTTCCAAGCTAATCTCTTCACTTTCTGAGAGTTACCATCCCACTGTGGGCACACACAAAGGGAGGTACCAGACCAAGATTTTGAGGTGCAAGCAGCCACTTCTTTAGGGTAGGGTGTCCCTGGGCATGGCAGGGGGGTTGGAACTAGGATGATCCTTGTGGTCCCTTCCAACCCTGCCTGTTTCTATGATTCTGGGAGCAGTTTTTAGCATCAAAACTCCAGGATGTGCTGACTGCCCTGTTTTTAAACACTGAAATTAAGATTCTTTGAAAGAAACTTTACTTTTATTTTTAAAATACGAATTCCAGGGATTTATTTTCAGTCCTCAGCCAAGGGCTTTTCCTCTCACTCATTAACAGAGCCGTCACACATGCAGGCTGCAACAACAGTGACTACTCTAACAGCAATATTAAGCTTCTAGAGACTCGCAGAGGAGGTTGAGCCACTGATACGCTCTCAGCTTTATCAACAGCTTCCTGAAAGCGAAACGGAAACATACTTGCAAGTCAAGTCAGCCAGCTTGTGATTGCGAGTATTCAAATCCCTTCCTAAAAGCAGAAGCAGTCGACACCTTGACTTTCAGTGCACCAGCTGAATTCTCAACATAAACAAAAGTGGAAGCTGGGTGGGGGGGGGGGGAAAAACCAAAAGGTGCTGAACGAATGCTTTTAAGATTATTAAGTCTTCAAAAGAAAACCCCAAACTGGCTCTCACAGGTCGCGTTCTATTAAGAAGCCACTGGAAGAGAACTCAAAGTACATCAACACACGCTCGCAAACACAGCAGCTCTTCCAAATCCAAGCGAAGATGCCTTTGCAACACAAACCCACACCAATTACTTTGCTCCTGCAGGTCTTTACAAGTCTCGGCAGCCTGAAACACATCCAAGCTTCCAGAAACAAAGTTTTGTGACAGCAGGTTCGATCATCTCCTACTCCCTTCCCCGCAGCCCAAGGCTTAAGACTTGGCTGCCAGTCACCAGATGTTCAGCGGCCCTGCAACAGCGCACCAAGGTCGTCTCCGCACACGCACACCGACATATCTATGCAAGGAGGAGAAGCAAAGAGTTCTACTCTTCCCCCGGGCAGATAAAACAGGGCAAAGTTGGAAACAAGTTTCTCCACGATAAAAAGAGTCGCGGCAAAAACGAAAACAGGCTCCCGGTAAGAGGCGGACCAGCGGCGCAGGCGTGTTTTCGCTTCCTCGTAGTGCAAAACCTCCCAAACAGTTACCTGTAAATTTATTTAAATAAATAAACATAAATCCCCCCCCCAGAAAAAAAAAAAAACCAACAAAACAAACCGACCACCACCTGTGAGCAAACGGTTCCGTCAAGAGCACACAGCACAGGGTAAACGCCGCCTTTAGCATCCATCCCCCCCTCCACCGCTCTACCTTCCCTCTCTCGCACTTCACCTGTCACCCTGTGTCACCTCCCCCCTTCAGCCCGCACCTGGAGACGTTCCCCACCCGGGTGGGTTTCACGCCAAGGCTTCGAACGGCAACCGCAAGCGGGCAGGGGGAGGGAGGGAGGGAGCAGCACTCGGGAAAGCGCCTCGGTCCCTCTCAAGTTTGTTTCAGGGAACACCAGAACCTGTTTACACACCGCTTTAATCGCCACCAGGAGGAGAGAGGAAACGAGGCGGGCGAGAAAAAAAAAAAACACATTTTTTTGCGAAGAAAAGCAGGCAGCGGTACCCCTGTCTCAGCCCCTGTCTCGCCCCTGGGCCTTCCCGGGGCCCGGCACAGAGCAGGCCGCGGAGGCCACAGCGGCGAAGAGCTCGGCCCGGCGTCGCCCGGGAGCGAGGCCGGCGGTAACCGTGGCCCTGGGTGGCA
>VWZI01003044.1:22041-35306 GCA_013396835.1 Psilopogon haemacephalus | reverse complement strand
GCCGCTCAGGGGCCGGGAATCGGCTGCGGAGGCGCTTGGAGCCCTCCCGGTGCGCCCCTTCGCCGTCTGCCTGGCTCGGTCCCTCCGCTCCCTCGGCCCAACGGCCAGCCCCGGCCCAGCCCCGTAGCTGTTACCCGATAAGGAAAAGAAAAAAGCATCTTGATGAAGCCTGTCCCGGACCTTCTGCCGTTGAAGCGTAGCAGGAGGGATGGTCCTGAAATCAATTTGCCCAAGATTTCATCTCTAGCCCCTGCTTTCAGTCGCCAGTGCCCGCACCCGCCGTTGTGTGCAGCGCTGCAGTGTCCTCACGCTGGAGTCCATCCAGGTGCCTCAGGTCGTTCATCTTCCCCCACTGCCCAGGAAGATAGGAGTCGGGTTCCTGACTGCCTTGAGCAGGATGCGAGCATTACACAGCCCAAGCCACGCCAGTGCCCAGGGCCAGCTTAGCCCTCGGTGTGGCGAAGTGCTGCCGCTGGCCACTTCTGACGCTCAAACTCTTTTTCAGATCAGTTTCCACTGCTAACAACAAAGAAAGTGTTCTGGAAAGGAGTGCTGGAGGAGCTGCTGTGGTTCATCAAGGTTCAGTATTGGGCTGTCTTGGGGTGGTGTGCCTGGGTGAGTTGGTGTGGCTGCTTTAGGAGGAAGAGAAGAGGCATATTCTAGGTACAGATTGTTATAAATGAGCCAGAGATTTTATTTCCAAAGCTCGTTTCTTTTATTGGATAGCAAGCAAAACAGTGCTGGGTGCAGCAGGTTTTTTCCACACTGCACACAGAAACAAAGCTCCACACATTTTTATTACATGTTCCTAATACATATGCAGATAATTTCTAATACCTATTCAGACAGTGTTTAAAATCCTAAGTGGTCCTCATGAGGGTTGTCTTACACAGGCATGTTGGTTCTTGGGGGCCCCCCGTACCCCTCTGGTCTTCTCTTGGATGAAGCAAGGAGTCATCCTCCAAGTGTCCTTTGGGTGAACTTGGCCAAGGAGTCTGTGCAGTCCTTTACTCCACACAGTTAGTCCTTGCTGAGCAGCTGCAGCATCCTTGGTAGAGGAATTTGCAGGACCCTTTAATTTATGTCCAGGCAGAGTGTCCCTTAGCAGGTAGCTTCTTGGCTTTGTTTGTTTTTCTTGGGTAATGCTACAGCCACAGCACATTCCAGTGAGTGCCTTAAATCAACTTAGACACCTTTTTCCCTAGGTCTTTGCTAGTTTGATATTGACACCAATGAATGCTTTTTTACCACAAGATGGTACCAGGCTGTTACCTTCAAGATGTCCTGTGCATTTTAGTGGAGACTGCCACTGGTACCAACCACAAGAGTTTTTCTTCTCCTTTTTTTTCTGTTTTTGAAGGGAGTCTGCAGCAGTGAGGCCTTTGGCAGTTTGTGCTCCACAGTTCTAAAGCCTAGAACAGTCTTGTGTTTGGGTAAGAAGTGATAATATGCGTTGGGCTGTAGGCAATTCACTGAACTGCTTTTTAATACCGAGATGGCTCATTCCAAACAGATACAAGCAGTGTGGAACCACAGGTGAAGTGAGACTGGTGGAGACACCTAGGGGCTTTTAGCAGCAGCCCCCTGAGAGCTCATAGGGCTAATAGCTGTAGTCAGAGTATGAAAATGGAACTGTAGGTAACGATGCAGGTGTGGAAGGTCAGCTTGACCTTTTGCTAGATAGCAGGCCTGAAACACATATTCTTTTCTGTAAGTAGCCTTTTTTTCCCAGTATAAAAGGCTAGCTGCTCCCTGAAACAGAACACTTTGTGTTGGACTTCTGAGTGCACTGATCTGGACACATTGCAGAACTCAGTGAGATTTTTTTTTTTTTCAAAAGGGTTTTTAACACCTTAAGCTCACTACAGGTAGCTTGGCAAAAATAAAGCCTCAGCCATAAGTCTTTTGTTTGTCTATTTTCATCCATCTGTAAAGTAAAATCCTGTTGTCTGCAAACGTGTGTGACATGATGAGGCCTTGAGGAACCTGTTCTAGTGGTAGGTGCCCTTGCCAGTGGCAGGGGGTTGGAGCTGGCTGAGCTTTGAGGTCCCTTCCCACCGAAACCATTCTATGTTTCTGTGATACACCACAGATGGCCTTGAGGATGTAGTTTGTGCATTCACAAGGTTGGAGGAGTCCTGAGTTGAGTGACAGCAGAGTTTGTCCTGGTGTGTTCTGCTCAGCCTGCAGGCTGACAAAATTTCCTACTGCTCTGTGCTGGCAGCAGGACATAGACTTGTTACTGTCTGTGTGTTGTAGGGTTCTACAAATGCTAAAGAGCTCTCTGCAAAAGGTGTGAAGATTTGGGATGCTAATGGATCACGTGAGTTCCTGGATAAGCAGGGCTTCAGCACCAGAGAGGAGGGGGATTTGGGACCAGTTTATGGTTTCCAGTGGAGGCACTTTGGAGCAGAATACAAAGATATGCACACAGGTAATCACATACAAATGCAGCCTTGACTGCTTGGTGAGACCTCTGTGACACCTTGCTTCCGGGTGGGACTGTCTGTGTGAGCTGACAGCTACAATAAGTGGTGGCTGAGAGGCTTAAGTTAACTTTCTCTTTTATTTCAGGCTAATTGTTCTGAAAGATGTAGCTTGGTGTATTGCAGTTTGATGGGTTTTGGTTTATTGTAAGGCTTAAAAGCACGTTCACAGATTGCACTGGCTTGGAAGGGGCATCTCATATCCTGAGGTCATCTAGTCAGAGATGTCCCTGCTCACTCATGGGGATTGGAAGAGTGACCCCCCCAGGACCTCATCGAGTCTGATACTGAATGTCTCCAGGGATGGGCCTCAACCACAGCCGTGGGCAGCCTGTTCCAATGTCTCACCACCCTCATTGTGCACAGTTTCCTCCCGATGTTCAACTTAAATCTGCCCTGCTCCAATTTCAAACCGTTGCCCTCAGCCTGTCCCCACAGGTGTTTCTAAACAGTCCCTCCCCAGCTCTCCTGTAGGTCTCCTTCAGATATCGAATTGTAGCTCTAAGGTCTCCCTGTAGCCCTTTCCAGGCTGAGCAGCCTCAACTCAGCCTGTTCCCAAACGGGAGGTTCTCCAGCCCTCTTTGTGGTTTCCTCTGGACTCCAGCAGGTCTATGTGCCTCATGTGTTGGGTGTCCCAGAGCTGTTCTTTTACTTGAATCTGGAGCAGATGTGTCACTGGTAGGTGGAAGAATATTATCTGTTGAGTTCAGAAACATGAGCTGGCTCCCTGGGGTAGCAGTGGAGCACAGGCTGCTGTTGCTGAATGCCAGTGCAGGGTCCCACTTTCCATGATAAAATTGTGTCAACAAGAGCTGGTGTTGGTACACTACACTGAGTGGAGACTGGAAGAGAAAAGTTTTCCTGTTCTGCAGCTGGAACAAAGCAGGAGTGTCCATCGCTGATGGTGGTGTGCACAGAGCAGCTGTACCAACTTACAGTGTGGGGCAATAGCTGTTGGTATTACTTACAGTGGAACATGAAACACGCTCTGCTGTGTCTGGATGGCTCTTCTCTGAGTCACTGAAGGAAAGGATGTGCAGAACAGAGGACTGCCATGGGGAAAAAAGGTCAGAAAAAAGGCTGTCTCTGGTCGGGGTGAACCTGCTTAATTACATTTTTATCTCTTGTTTCGTTGGTCACATAAGTCCCATGTATTAGTATTGGCTTGAGTGCTGGCCTAAGAGGCTGAGATAGATGATGCAAGCTGTGAGCTGGCACGTGTCAGCACTTAGAGAAATGTTTCAGCATTCCTAACTTGAAAGGTCTGAGACGTAAGGTGGTCTGGAAAGAACCCCAGCAAGGTCCATTCCCATAGCTGCCATTACCAGTGGCTTTTCTGAAGGTGCATCACTAATGGGTGGGTCAGTCAGGTTCAAGAGCTAACAAACACTTGACAAGGCTCCTAGCAGCAGCATTCCCTGAGGTGCTGATTGTGTATTAATGCCCTGTTTGCCAGCTCAGGTCTCCTGTAACCAAAATTTCACAGAATTAACCAGGTTGGAAAAGACCTCTAGGATCATTGAGTCCAACCCTTCTAATTAACTAACCCTAACCCTTCTAATTAACTAACCCATGGCACTAAGGGCCTCATCCAGTCTCCTTTTAAACACCTCCAGGCACAGTGACTCCTCCACCTCCCTGGGCAGCCCATTCCAATGCCAATCACTCTCTCTGCCAACAACTTCCTTCTAGCATCCAGCCTGAACCTGCCCTGCCACAGCTTGAGCCTGTGTCTTCTTCTGTCCCTGGCTGCCTGGCAGCAGAGCCCAACCCCACCTGGCTACAACTTCCTTTCAGGTAGCTGCAGAGAGCAATGAGCTCTGCCCTGAGCCTCCTCTTCTGCAGGCTGCACACCCCCAGCTCCCTCAGCCTCTCCTCTTGGGGCTGTGCTCCAGGCCCCTCCGCAGCCTTGCTGCCCGTCTCTGGGCACCTTCCAGCACCTCAACATCTTCCTTAAATTGAGTGACTCAGAACTGGTCACAGGACTCAAGGTGTGGCCTGGCCTTAAGCTGAGCACAGGGGCAGAAGAACCTCCCTGCTCCTGCTGGCCACACTGTTCCCGATCCAGGCCAGGATGCCTTAGGCCTTGGCCACCTGGGCACACTGCTGGCTCTTGTTCAGCTGTTGACCAGTCTCTGCAGGTCCCTCTCTGCCTAGCTGCTCTCCAGTGACTCTGTCCCCAGCCTGTAGCACTGCCTGGGGTTGTGGCCAAAGAACCTGGCAGTAATTTGCTGTTGCTTTTCTGTGGTGTTATTGAACAAATGAGTTTCAGCAGCCGTGGTGATCTGCAGGTGTGCATCAGGGAAGTGAGCAAGAGCTGATGGCTCTTGTTCTGGAATCCATTCTCCTGTTACTTTGCTATGTAACAGGTGCAGAGTCCAAAAATCGGCCTGCCAGCACCATTGAGAGAAGGGCACTGTCCTGTGCAGTGCATCACCCAAGTTCCCTGAACTCTGTGGAGATTTTGTTTCCGTACAGGACCTTGTGAGTGCCTCTGTGCAGCTGTCAGAGGCTCCCTGTGAGCGTGCAGAGCACTGGCATCCACCTGACTCAGCAGCAGCAAGCTTGTGCTGTTCCCAAGGAGCCTCAGGCGTGCATCATGAAAGGCACTGCCCCAGTTTAGGGCCACGAGCTAGCCAGGCCCACGTGACAGAAAGGTGTTTGCTCCTCTGGTGAGTCAAAATGAAAATGCTGCTCAGCACTGGGGAGCTCCAGGGGAGGTTCTGCTTATGAGTACCTGTGTGCAGAAGGCAGTCAGTAGAATGAATTCATTCACAATCTAGGCCAAGTCATCTGTCAGACTCAAACCTTCTACAGTTCCCCACCTCATCCAACCTCAGCAGGCCTGAGAGTGGGCCAGAGCTGCCCTCCTCCTAGGTTTTAGGCTAACTGGCATATTTTAATGAGAAAAATGAGATGCTAGGCTGTGAAAAGCAAACACTGCTGATGGCTGCTGCACTCATAGGTGTGCCGAGATGTACAGAGCAAGGACACAAACATAGATAAGACAGTGGCTGTGGTCTGAGCTCTGGCTCTGTTGGTCTCTCTCCTTGACTTCCAGCTGGATCTGTGTAACACAACTAACCAATTCCTTTTTCTAACACCCCCTGGCTGATCCAGCTCACCTTGCATGTAAGGCAGATTCTGGGGTAAGGTTGAAGGGTGGTTGGGAACCCCTCTTAGGGACTCTGATCTTTGGGAGGGGGATTGTGTTTCTGTATCACTTTTAACTCGACTGTTTCTGTCTATAGCTGTAAGTATTTGTAATCTATTGTCAGTATCTGCCTGTGAATAGAAAGCTTCAGTCCGTAACTTCCAGCCAGCTGAGTCTAGTCTGGGTGAATTCAGAGGTGTGGCAGGTGGGCAACTCCTGAACCATCACAGCCCCTCAGGCTCACAAGGCCTCCTGAGGCATCTCAAAATTCCCTGCTGGCCAGGAGCCATCCCCTGCAGACCCTGATGTAAGGGACATGCTCTGCCTGGAGAGAAGGGAGGGGAGGAGAGGAGAGAGAGCAGCCAAGCACTGCTTTAGAAGCCATCAGCAGGGGAGCAGAATAGGATAACAGTGTTACAGTACCCTCAGGGATGAAGTCAGTCCCTTAGGCCACTCTGTCTTTTTGGAGGAATTTGTGGGCTTCTTAAGGCAACCTGGGCCCCAAAACTTCCACAGGCAGATCCAGAAATGCAGTGAGCAAGTGACTTGAAATGCCCTGGATGAGGAGGTGGCTTCCCAGGATGTGCTGTTTGTGCAGACTTCTTCATTGGTCTTAAAGATTGTCTAGTTGCTGAGGCTTGGAATAAAGTGTTCTAAGCTGGAATGGGCTAAGCTTGGTGGGTGTTAAAGACACACAAAGCACACACACAGGTGAGAGGGAGGGACAGGAAGATACCATTATGAGAATTTCACAAGCCCTGGAGCACACTGAGGAAAACCAGGAGCAGCCTGTGTGTGGAGGTGCCAGCTGGTATCTGTAATCACTTCCCAAGTTACAACAGAATTCTCAGAGGTTGTCATTTGAGTATCACTTTTGAGTGGGATGCAAGTTGTTGCTTTAAAAGAGTACCACAGCTTGAATCTATCTGGGTTAGATCTTGCCTGCTGTCTTTTTTTCAGATTACACCAACCAAGGAGTTGATCAGTTGCAAAAAGTGATTGAAATGATCAAAACCAATCCAGATGACAGAAGAATCATTATGTGTGCTTGGAATCCCAAAGGTACTGAGCAGCAGGCTTGAAGTGAAGGCAGCACCACTTAATCTTACTGTGTGGAGGGTCTGCTCCTGTGCCAGCAGTCAGCTCCATTTGCAGTCCTTGCTTATTCTTTATCAGACTGCCAGGAAGGCCCCAAAAGGTTTGCCTTCAGTAGCCATAGATCTGTGCACAAAAGAATCAGCCAAGGTTTGCCAGTTGTGCCCTTGAAGGGATGCCTGCTGCTGCTGCTCTTTGTAAGTTTAAACATCCTCTTAGCAGCAGATACCTGCATTGTTCTTACCAAGCTGTTACTGCACCATTTGCACTTCTCACTGTAGGTAGACAATCCTAAGATCTTTTATTTTCTGTTTGGGTTTTTTTTTAAATTGATCATTACTCTTAACAAGCAGTGAAGGCACAGTGCTAAGGGAAGAGAGCAAGATCTTCAACCCAGGGTGCACAGTTCAGTTTGCTCTCCAGGGAATCTTAGGGATATTTAGTTTAGAATAGAATAGAATAGAATAAGCCAGGTTGGAAGAGACTTCCAAGCTCATCCAGCCCAACCTATCCCCCAGCCCTATCCCATGGCATTTGGTGCCCATCCAGGCTTTGCTTGAACACCTCCAGGAATGGGGACTCCACCACCTCCCTGGGCAGCCCATTCCAATGCCAATCACTCTCTCTGTGAAGAACGTCCTCCTAACATCCAGCCTATACCTCCCCTGGCACAGCTTGAGGCTGTGTCCCCATATTCTGTTGCTGGTTGCCTGGGAGAAGAGACCTACCCCACCTGGCTACAACCTCCCTTCATGTAGTTGTAGACAGCAATGAATTAGGAAAACTGCCTGCCTGCCTGAGCTGAATAAAGGCTGGCTGCTGTGCAGCAGAATTGTGTAGATATTTACATTGATTCTGTTGTCTATTTTTCTCTATTTAAGATGTGTATATATTTGTATATATTTAGGATTATAAATCCTGGGCATCAGTATGGCAGAGATTTATTCTGTGGAACAGCTTATTGATTTTCCTGGTCATACAGCCCAGGAGACAGCTTGGCAAGCCCCAGGCTGATTTGTTGAGGCAGCAGTTGCTTCTACAAGAGAAGGGCAGTGCAGTTGGACTTCCACTGCTGTGTCCCACTGAATGCTTCTTGATTTGCGTCTTCTGCATGTATAATACACTAATGCTGTTGTGATCCTTTCCTGTGCTGCAATTCTAGATATTTCTCTGATGGCTTTGCCTCCATGCCACGCCCTTTGCCAGTTCTATGTTCTGAATGGTGAATTATCTTGCCAACTCTACCAGAGGTCTGGAGATATGGGACTGGGAGTACCTTTCAACATCGCCAGCTACTCACTGCTCACGTACATGATTGCCCATGTCACAGGGCTCAAGGTAGGTTCAGCCATTCTGGAATCATAGAATGGTTTAGGTTGGAAGGGATCTCCAAGCTCAGCCAGTTCCAACCCCCCTGTGCCATAGGCAGGGACACCTCCCACTAGAGCAGGTTGGTCAAAGCCTCATCCAGCCTGGTCCTCAACATCTGCAGGGAGGGAGCAGCCACAGCCTCCCTGGGCAACCTGTGCCAGTGTCTCACCACCATCTCTGCAAACAACTTCCTCCTCACATCCACTTTCAATCTCCCCTCTGCCACTTCAAATCCATTCCTCCTTGTCTTGTCATCTCCAGCCCTTGTCAGTAGTCCTTCCCCAGCCCTCCTGCAGCCCCCTGCAGATCCTGCAAGGCCACTCCAGGGTCTCCCGAAAGGCTTCTCTTCTCTAGGCTGCAGAGCCCCAACTCTCAGCCTGTCCTCAGAGGAGAGCTGCTGTAGCCCTCTCAGCTGCATCTTGGTGGCCTCCTCTGCACTGGCTCCACCACTTGCATGTGCTGCTTGTGCTGGGGGACTGAAACATAAGACTGTTCATGTCATGTCCAAGAAGAAACAGAATGCATGTACTGTTGATGCATGTGTGAGAGAGCCCTGGGAGTGCAATAGGAATTGTGTCTGCTTAGGTGTAAGAGTTCTTCAATTCACACTCAGCAGACAGTAGACTCTTCAGGTCCTTTTTAAGTTGCCAGGTGAAAACCTGCCCTGTTGTACTGGTCTGCTTTTTAGAAATCGGGACTGAGCACTTGTCCTTTTGTGATAACAGGATCACAGTGGTTCAGTTTGGCAGCAGTTATTTTTTGTTGGAAGCCTACAGCAGCTCAGTGCATGCAGAGTTCACTCCTGTTGCTTTAGAGCATGGAAGTGGCACTAGCAGGGCTTCAGAGCCCGATCCTCCTGCTAACAACATGAAGGGGAGTTTAAAATAGGGGGTCAGGGAAGAATCTGACTTCACAGCAGTTATAGACATGCTGAAGAGATTAGGCCAAGGTGCTAGAAATTCAAGTGAGTTTTATTGTCATGTACTCAAAGCAGCTGTTGCCTCCCACAGCCTGGGTGAGTTTTAGCATGTTTTATCTAGTGGCTCCACTGGTCACAGGCCAGGAAAGCAGCCAACAAAATTCACCTAAGATCACTCAGGAGCTGCTAAGTCACAGAACTTCGAAGCTTGTAGAACCCATCAGGCTACTTGAGAAGTTCTTTGCAGTTCAGCCTGGGGCTGACACCTCCAGTGCCACAAACTTTGGTAGGATTTAGTCCTTTGATAGGACTTAGTCCTTTGGTAGGACTAAGACAACCAGCTTGAAACCAGCCTTGGCAAGTCCTGCTTGCCAGAAGTCAAGTGGAGTGGAAAGGCTGTTTGCATCTTGGTGTGCAAATGAGTAGTGCTCTCTTCATCTGCTGAAGTATTTCCCTAGCAGGATGGGGACTATTGGAAATTTAATTTCATTTCTCATTAATTCTGTGCCGGTCTGGGAAAGTAGCATCTTTGTAGTCCTGCAAGGATGTCAGAATATCCAGCTCAGTCCAGGAGCTGCAGTCACACACTAAATATGAGAATAAATACTGCAAGCATTGTAAATGATTTGCTTTCTTGAAACCTGACCCTTTGAAAACCACCTGTGTTCTCCTCAGCCTGGAGAGTTCATACACACGCTGGGGGATGCTCACGTGTATCTGAATCATGTGGAACCTCTCAAAGTTCAGGTAAGAGCGTACTGCTTGTTCTTACATCCTTTATCTTCCACAGTGCTGTGGCAGGGCACACTCAAGTCCCTGCCCCACCAGATATTTGAATGGGGCATGAAACGGTTTTCTTCCCCCCACCACCTCTGTCACCTGAGGTTTGGAATGGTGAGTAAAGTAGGTGTGAAATCCCTTTTCCCAATCCTCATGGGCTTGAACAGGGAAGGAACAAATCGCCCCAGTATATATATACATCAACTGCACAGACCTTGAGTCGGACCTTACACAGAGCATCTGAAGAATCGTGAGGAGAAAGCTCACGGTCCCTGCTCTTGCACAGTCATATCCTGGCTTCCTGCTACAGGACCTGCCTGTATGGTAAACTGCCATCGTTTGTGGAAACACCACAGAGCACCACGGCTTTGCCCTGCATTGATTAGCGATCGTGGCTTGGTGAAGCTATATCTACAGTCACAATCGTGGCTTGGTGAAGCTGTATCTACAGTCATTTTGGTGGGCACTGGACTCTGTATGACGTTGATCCATCTGCTGGATTGCAATTTGCCTTGCCGGACGCTGCCGCAAAAGAGACTGCTTTCTGTTTCTAAGTAGGGCAAAGCTGTTTTATGCCCAAACCTTTCCAATTTTCTGAGTTTTCTTAAATTGCATGAAAAGCATCCTTGTGAAAATTTTCCCTGAGGGAATTAGAACCCAGATTTCAACTAGTTTGAACATAGATTGCAGGCGGGGCTTTTGGAAATTACAAAAACTACATTAATTTATAATTCCTGCCTCTTTAGTTGCCCACAATGAATTCAAAATGACGCAACGGTTGCAGGGCAATTCAGTTGTGGAATTTCTTCACAAGAATGGATGCGTTATCACAGGAGTTGATTTAATCTGGGTGCAGGAAAACTGCAAAAATCCAGACAATATTGCAGCAAAGTTAGCTGAGTGTTTTGAACCTGTGATTTATCAGTCTACAACGGACTATTATGCTGTAATCTAGGGTTCAGTAATGACCCGGGCACAGGTCAGATTTGAAATTTATGAGGAAAGAATTTGACTTTCAGAGGAATAAAATTAAACTCCTAGAGGGAAAAAATCAGATCTTGGAAAAAGAATTGAAAGAGGAGAAGGTGCAAAGCCAAGGCCTGTGGGAAACTGTACATGAGCAGTCTAAAGCTTGTAGATGCTCTAAAAACCCATGAGGAGAGAAACACCATATTTGGGCTAATTTCCTCAGTTGTGTGTTCAGTGACTTCCCTCTCTGCCTCTGAACTGAGTGATTCTGTTGCTGCTACAGAGGACCTTGTTGTATCTGCCGCCACACGACAGAAAGCCAAAGATAAACCACATAAAAGGTCCAAACACAAACCAGAGAGAGACTTGCCTGCGATGAGAGTGGTGAGGAGGACATTGGACAGAAAAACGTGTGCCTGGTGACTTGAACTGAGGTTTTGAACAGCAAAGGCAAGCATGGCCCCATCATTACCACGATGACACTGTGCTGCACGGATGTGCAGCTGAGTGATCTGCAGGTCAAATACACAAGGGAGCCAAAGGACTCGATTGTGGATTCCGTTTATTGAGTCTCCTGGGCTGGCAGAGATAAAGTCTTCTTAGACTCTGACAAAGCAGCTGGTGACTGGGGGAACAATGTGTTCCTGACTCGAGAGCCTGAAGGCTCTCACAGCCTTGACAACACGGATAGCCTTTTGGGGAAGTAGTTTCCACCCAGCTTACAGAGGGGGAACCTAGTGACTTCGATGTCACAACCCCTCTGAGTTTAGCAGTGCGCTTTGGAGGCTTGCCTGCATGCAAGCCATATACGATAAGGGAAAATATGACTGCCCTTTCAATGCCCCAGTTGACCCGGAATGGCTGCACCCCCTCCTGAGGGGCTTGTCTGCTAGTATGTAGGTCTGTGCCTTGGTGAAACAGCCATTCAGAGAAAATGCAGATTGAAAAAGGGCATACAAGAGGATATCATGACATGAGCTGAGCTCTTGCTGGTTTTAAATGCCCGTGTGTGAAAGGTTAAGCCCACCTGGGAACCTCCTGACTCCTCCCAAGGGGTGGTCTGACCTTTTCCCAGGTGTCATGGTTAACCACTCCCACTTCCTGCTAGGACCTGGCTATAAAAAGGGGAAGGCAGGTTGTCTTCTTTCTCCCTTGGGCCCTGCCTGCCTGAAGTAACTACTCTGCCACTCTGCTGCCAGACCACGTGCTCTCTGCCAGCACGTGGAGTGCACCACCATTTTTATTTGGAACTTGGGCTAACTGCTTTTCTCACTATCAAATTCCTACATCCTGCCTTCATCAAACACCAAAACCATCCATCTCAGCTTTTAGACTCAATTGCCTTCCACAGGTTGTATTTGTACTTTGTTTGCTTTCTTCCCTTCCTCCCCAGCTTCTGTATTTTTTTCCCTCATTCCCCTTGCCCTGCATTTTGGTTCCCCTTTTCTCCCACCTTCTGTAAAAAACCCTTTTCCCTCCTATTTATTGTTAAAGTTGTATACCTTTTTTTACTTCCAAATTGGACTGAGTATTTATTGGGCTTTCGGGCTCAGGGGTGGCTAGCTTAAACACAATACAAATTAATTGGTGCCTTTTCAACTTGGGGCTAATATTTTAAATTTTTTCCTGATGAGATTTGGAAGTAAAGAAATAGATGTGGCCAAGGTTTTAATTATTCAGGCTTTTGGGTAGTTATTTTGGACATGGGCATATAAATTTTTTACATACCATGTATGTAGTATGTAACACATACCATGTATGTACATGTGTAACCATATGTAGTATGGTTAATAATAGATATGGTATTAGAATATTGTAAAGATTTACCAGTTAGACTGTATGTATTTCTAGTGGATTATGTGAGGAACTTTACCGGGGGCTGCAAATGCATCTGAGACCTGGAATCATTCTTACCATATGTGCTATGATGCAGAGCCTAGAGGCACAGTATGTGATGGATGGTACCTGGTAGCTGTATTTTCATTGTGTCTAAATGTAGCACAGGCAGTGGCTATTGCTTTCCTCGTGTGGACCACATGGCAGCTGCGTGTAGCTGCTATTTAAAAAATTTTAAAAACAAAAATGAAAGGGAAACAGGGAAGCTGCTGTTGTAATTGCATGTGCCGCTTAGACACTGCCGCTGGAGATGGGGCTCAAGCCTCGTGTGACTCACCTGGCAGAAATGACAGATGGATTGGCAGTGGACTGGACAGTGCGGTATCTAAAGCTGTATCTACAGTCAGGATCGTGGCTCGGTGACAGCTGTATCTACAGTCAGGATCATGGCTCGGTGACAGCTGTATCTACAGTCAGGATTGCGGCTCGGTGACAGCTGTGTCTACAGTCACGATTGTGGCTCGGTGACAGCTGTATCTACAGTCAGGATCATGGCTCGGTGACAGCTGTGTCTACAGTCAGGATCGTGGCTCGGTGACAGCTGTATCTACAGTCAGGACCGCGGCTCGGTGACAGCTGTATCTACAGTCAGGAT
>VWZI01003044.1:9155-21703 GCA_013396835.1 Psilopogon haemacephalus | reverse complement strand
AGTCAGGATCGTGGCTCGGTGGAGGCTGTATGTACAGTCAGAATCATGGCTCGGTGACAGCTGTGTCTACAGTCATTTTGAACTTTGGCGGGCACTGGACTCTGTATGACGCTGATCCATCTGCTGGATTGTAATTTGCCCTCTGCCTCTCGTTTGTTAGTAGGGCAAAGCTGTTTTATGCCCAAACCCTTCCAATTGCTCTGCAGACTGAAAATGGCTGCTGTGCACTTGGACAGTTGGAGAATCCACATGAAAATTAGCCTTTTGCTTCCTAAATTCTAAAGTAAATTCTACCCAACTGTACTGTAATTAGTTTGGTGGGTTTTTTTAATATAAATCATATGTGGGGGAAGGTAAAATCTACACAGTGTAATCTGACTCAAATCTGGGGTGCTTTAAAGAGTGTGGCCGGCAGGTCCAAAGAATTTCTCCAGCCCCTCTACTCTGGTCTGGTGAAACCACATATGGAGATTGTGTCTAGTTCTGGACTCCCCAGTCCAAGAGGGACAGGGATATACTGGAGAGAATCCAATGGAGGCTTCAAGGATGGTGAGGGGACTGGAACATCTGTGTGATGGAGACCTGGGACTATTTAGCCTGGGGAAGAGCAGCCTGAGAGGGAATCTGATCAGTGGTTACAAACACCTTAAGGGTGGGTGTCAAGGAGAAGGGGCCAGGCTCTTTTCAGTGGTGCCTTGTGATAGCACAAGGGGCAGTGGACACAAACTGGAACCCAGGAAGTTCCACCTCAACATAAGGAGAAACTTCTTTGGTGTGAGGGTGCTGGAGCCCAGGAGCAGGCTGCCCAGAGAGGTTGTGTAGTCTCCTTCTCTGGAGACAAACCTGCCTGGGCATGTTCCCGTGTGCCTTGCCCTGGCAGAGGGATTGCACTTGGTCTCTTCCAACCCCTAACGTTCTGTGGACCTGTGAGTCGAGATTAAGGTTAGGGTAGCACAAAATCTCTGCCTTCAGGTATTGGCTTTATTCAATAACCTCAGTTTTCTTTCAGCTTCAGAGGGAGCCAAGACCTCTCCCCAAGCTCAGGATTCTTCGTAAGGTTGAAGACATCAGCGACTTCAAGGCAGAAGACTTTCAGATTGAAGATTATAATCCTCATCCACCTATTAAAATGGAGATGGCTGTTTAATGCTGTAAACCAGCTTCTCTTAACATGGAAATGTGCCCAAGCTCCTTAGCTTGCTCTGTACTTGTAAGGGCTTGCACTAGCTTCACACATTATTATTGCCAGAAACCAGATTCCAGGGAACAGCACTGCTTTCAGCACTAAACTGTAGCACAGAATAGATGATGATTTATTGCAGCTGCACTGTCCAGAGGCTAACCCAGATGGAGGGTGTCAGTGAGGCAGTTTACTACATGTTGTGTCAGTTCCCAGCAGACGCTTGTGTTACCATTCAGTTACTCTGTATGAGTAGCATTTGCTTAGGTGCTTCATTGAGTACTGAAAATAAGACCTTCTGTGTGTGCTAGAGGATACTTTTCAGGGCTGGAGAAATCTTTGCATGTTACTTTCAGGGCTGGAGAAGTCTTTGCAAGTTTTCTAAAGAGTATCTGTTTAATAAAGCTTGTGGCAAAAAGAAAATCATCTGGAAGTAATGATGAAAATTTGATTTTGGGATGTTTGTCTCTAGGTAGTTAATAGCAGGTAAAACTTGGAAAACAAAGGTAAATGCTGTTCCACCCTAGAGTCTTGGAAGGCAAGATCCAGCAGGGAAAAACAAACTCAGACTTCCCCTGGTCTTTGTAGAGGTACCAGCAGGAAGACAAAAGATTTGTCTGAAATGTGAATTCTCTCTGTATTAGCTTTTTCCTACTTTGTTTCTTTTATTCCCCCAAGCCTACATGAAAGGTGATTTTGACATAAATCAAGCAGAGCTGTAGTTAAACGGAGGTTACCAGTTATTGTTAGTAATAATCTGGCTGTTGTCATTTAAAATTAGGTTCCAAAAACATAGGAACTGATTTTGCAACCTGGAGCAGTGGAAGTTAGAAAGCATTGGTAGGATTGGAGCTTGTTAATCAAACTAACAGAAGCTGCATTCTCTCTCCTAATCCTAAACTTCTGCATTAACTTCAGTCCTTGCAAAACTTCTCTGCAGGAATTCAGCATCTTCACTGCATGGTTGAGCAACTTCCTTGATTCAGCACGTGAAGACCCTCTCTGATTCACTTTTAAGAGTAAACTGACAGTTACTGTAGAACTACCATTTTAACTAACTCTGTAATAAGTGCTGTGCTTGGTTTGCATTCGTTCAGGGCCGGCATGAAGCTGCATCTTGACCCAGCTGATCACAAGCGCATCAAACTGATTGGCAGCAGTGACAGGTGAGGGAAGCAGCAAGGTGAGCTGTGACAGGTGAGGGGGAAGCAGCAGGATGAGCTGTGACAGGTGAGAGGGAAGCAGCAGGGTGAGCCGTGACAGGTGAGAGGGTAGCAGCAGGATGAGCTGTGACAGGTGAGAGGGAAGCAGCAGGGTGAGCTGTGACAGGTGAGAGGGGACCAGCAGGGTGAGCCGTGACAGGTGAGAGGGAAGCAGCAGGGTGAGCCGTGACAGGTGAGAGGGAAGCAGCAGGGTGAGCCGTGACAGGTGAGAGGGAAGCAGCAGGGTGAGCCGTGACAGGTGAGAGGGGACCAGCAGAGTGAGCTGTCTCTGGCAGGTGACAGTGATCTCCCATCCCTCTCTGTCCTCCTGCCATCTCAACAGGAAGATCCAACACCCAACAATCTAGAATTGAGAAACAGCAACCAGAACAGAAGGCCTCCCACATTCCAGCCTGAACTTGATCCCCAGGACACTGCTGCAGCCAGCAGCCTGGTCTGGAAGCTGGCAGGGCAGCAGCCTGCAGCTGCATCCCTGCAGCCAAGGCTCAGGCTGAGGCAGCAGGGCAGGCCTGGCCCCTGTCTGCACTGCACTGCTGAGGATGGCAGAGCGCAGGGGCTGTAGCTGATGGGCTCTGATCATGGCATAACCCAGAAGATGCCCTTACCTTCTGGCAGCACATGAGATGTGCACAGGCCATTGCCTGCGAGTTTCTCGGTGTCAGTCCAGCTTGAAGCTCCTGCTGACAGCAACTGACACCAGCAGCCAGTCTGAGTTAAGCACAGGTAGGTTTTACCTTCTTTCAAGGCACTCAGAGTAGCCCTGAAAGCCACAGCACAGACTGCTGCTGAGAAATTTCATCTCTGCTCTACTGCTTTGGTATTAAAGTTACCTACTTCAGCTGCTCTCTGTCAATATTCCAGAGAGACCTGGGCAGGCTGCAGAGCTGTGCCCAGCCCAACCTCATGGCACTCAACAAGGCCAAGGGTAAGGTCCTGTACCTGGGTGGGGAATGGCTGAGAGCAGCCCTGAGGAACAGGACCTGGGGGTCTGGGCTGGTGCAAAGCTGAAGCTGAGGCTGCAGTGTGAGTGCAGCCCAGACAGCAACTGTGTGCTGGGCTGCAGCAAGAGCAGCTGTGGGCAGCAGGGCAAGGGAGGGGATTGTGCCCCTTGGCTCTGCTCTCCTCACACCCCACCTGCAGCACTGTCTGCAGCTCTGCAGCCCCCAGCACAAGCAGCACATGCAAGGGTTGGAGCCAGTGCAGAGGAGGCCACCAAGATGCAGCTGAGAGGGCTGCAGCAGCCCTGCTCTGAGCACAGGCACAGAGAGTTGGGGCTCTGCAGCCTGCAGAGGAGAAGGCTGCCAGGAGAGCTTGGAGTGGCCTTGCAGGATCTGCAGGGGGCTGCAGGAGGGCTGGGGAGGGACTATTAACAAGGGCTGGTGATGAGGAGGAGGAGGAATGGGTTTGAAGTGGCAGAAGAGAGATTGAAAGTGGATGTGAGGAGGAAGTTGTTTGCAGTGAGGGTCGCTCAGGGAGGTTGTGGCTGCACACTCCCTGGAGCTGTTCAAGGCCAGGCTGGATGAGGTCTTGAGTGACCTGATCTAGTGGGAGGTGTCCCTGCCTATGGCACAGGGTGGGTGGGACTGGCTGAGCTTTGAGCTCCCTTCCAACCTAAACCATTCTATAATTCTATGTCAGGAGCAGTCCTGTTCTGGGCCTCCACAGGCTCATGTTTATGCCCATGGATGGCAGAGGTGTTGGGGGGGAGGATTGGAGCACTGGGGATGAAAGATTTAGTTTTGGGTTGGGGGAACAGTTCTTGTGCTATCTCTGGGCACATCATGTCTCTTTTCCTTTCATAAGGTCCCTTTGGTTCTTATTTCTGTTTGGAAAGGCTCTGCTGCCTTCTGCAGAGCATCTTCCCACAGCCTGGCCTCATACAATGTGTCTGGTCCTAATCTTTACTCTTCCATCACAGAGGTTGGGCTCTCTGCTATGGTCTCTGCACCCCTAAGGGTCAGTCATGGTCACTCACAAGTGGTTGTAGAACAAGGCTTGAACCAGTCTGGGGGAGCTGCACAGCAGCACTGCAGAGAACAGAAGCAGCCCTTGGGGACAGATGCTCCTCCAGCTCCCTGTGCTTCCAATTGTCGTTCAAAAGCTGAGGAAGGAGAACAGATGACACTTGCTACACTACAGCCCTCAGCCTCTTCCCTCTGCCCAGGGGAGAAGTGCAGCACCTCAGCTGCTCACCTCCAGCCTGTCATCTTACTCTCTTCCTTTCCCTCCCCTCTGCAAGGGAAAAAAGGAGAAGCAGGGAAGCTGTTGGTGTTTCTCCCTCTATGTTCCAGCAGGGAAAAGTGCAGAGAAACCCCTGCAAAGGACCTGTTCTTAAGCAGAGTCTTGAGCTTGTGGTTATGGGTGAAGTTCTACAGTAGGTTCTGCTCCTCACTCTCAGCAACCTCTCAGCTGACAACCACCTGTGCAAGATCCAGCAGCCACCCGAGGTCCTTGGTTAGAGCCCATATTTTAGCCTGCATGGCTATCAAAAATAGATACCCCCCACCTTGTTGTCCTCGACTGACTCTTCCTAACTTATCTTGAGAAAGTGTCTGCCAGGGATGCGCATCCTGGCAGTCCCCAGCTGGCTGCTGCCTGCCAGCCTCCCGCAGTGCCTGAGGGCAGCCTCTGTGGCGTGACCAGGCTGAAGCAGCAGCAAGCACCTGAGCTTCCAGGCACTTGAGCAGAGTCCAAGCACCCACTGCAGAAGACAGGAGCTGCCAGAAACAGGTGTGGGCCTGAGCAGACGGCCACCCAGACCTGCTCATGGTGCCCAACGCAGATATCCAGATGTAGCCCCAAGCCCTTTAACAAGAAAGGTCTTTAGCATTTGAGTCTCCTGTGTGCAATGCACTGCTCAGCTCAGGTGAGTGCTGCTCTGGTTGAAGCCAGCCACAACCAGCTCCAAGTGAAGGCTTCTGCCTCGAGGGGAAGATAGCACAAGCACAAACATCTGCAGCACTGAGAGCATTTGCTGGATTCCACAAGCAAAGCTGAAGAACAGGAGTGGAGACTCATTCATTTCACTTCTCTGTATTCAGCTGTGCAAATCCCAGTTGTGAACACTGTGGGTCTGAGTAAGCAGGACTGGAGATGGGTACAGGGAAGAGCATTTCTTTGCCCTTTCTCCTCCTCCTTTTCCTTCCCTTTCATCATAGAATGGTTTAGGTTGGAAGAGACCTCAAAGATCATCCAGTTCCACCCCTCCCTGTGCCATAGGCAGGGACACCTCCCACTAGATCAGGTCACTCAAGACCTCATCCAGCCTGGCCTTGAACACATCCAGGGAGGGAGCAGCCACAACCTCCCTGGGCAACCTGTGCCAGTGTCTCATCACCCTCACTGTGAAGAACTTCTTCCTAACATGCCGTTCAAATCTCCCCTCTGCCAGTTTGAACCCATTCCCCCTCCTCCTGTCACTACAAGACCTTGTGAACAGTCCCTCCCCAGCCCTCCTGTAGCCCCCTTCAGATACTGGAAGGTTGCTCTAAGGTCTCCTGGCAGCCTTCTCTTCTCCAGGCTGCAGAGCCCCAACTCCCTCAGCCTGTCCTCATAGCAGAGCTGCTGCAGCCCTCTGAGCATTTTTGTGGCCCTCCTCTGGACCCTCTCCAGCAGTTCCATGTCCATCTTCCTCTTCTCCATCTCCTTCTTCCTCTTTTTCCTCTTCCTCTTCTTCTTCTTCTTCTTCCTCTCCTTCTTCACTATCTCCTTCATATTTTTGTGGTTTTTTTTTTTTTCTTTGTGCCTTGGTTTGTTTCCTGTTGTTGTTTTTTGAACTCTTCTATGCCAAAAGCTCCTCAGAAGCCCAGGGAAGGGGCACCTTAGTGGCTGCAAGCAGGAGAACACAGAATGTTCTCTTCCCAGTGCCTGTTGCCGAGCCAGGTGTGCTGGTTTGAGGTGAATTGAAATATTCTAATAAGAGGAGTTAGTTCATTGGTTGTAAAAAGAAAATAATGATAGAGTCTGCATCATTCACTGGTTTGCTGAAAGGGACAAGAAGCCAAAATGCCAACAATTCTGTCACTTCTGCCTCAGAACTTCTCCTTCCCTCTGCTCCAGCACCTTCCACTAACAGATAGAGGAAGCTTTGCTGTCTGCCCAGCAGAGAGAGGCTCTGAGCCCCTCCTGGGCAGTTCCTCTTCCTGTATAATTTCTGCTTTGTATCTAGTTGTAAATACCTGTAACTAGGTTGTGTATTTAGCTCTGCTGTAAACAGAGCTTCGGCTTCCTTCCAAGCCATCTGTGCCGGGCAGGTGAATGTCAATAGTGGGGGGGGGAAATCTCTCAACCCAGCACACCAAGGGCATTCTGCTCTATTTTAACTGGAGCAGGATCAGACAAGTTTATGTGTGGAAGTTCAGTCAAAAACAGTATGAACTTATTTTTAAAGCTTAACAAACAACACACGAGACCTGATGTGCAGAGTGAGTGCCACAAGGTTCTGAAGGAGCTTGGGGAGAGCACAGCTGACCAGAAATGACCTGGCTGTTGGCATTAATAGCAGTAGAACTTGAATTGCATCATAGGAACTACTCAAACCACTGCAACCTTTGCACTCTGTAGGTTCTGTAAGAATTAGTGCTGCAGCAGCTATAGCTGACACTGGAAACACTGCCAGCTCCTTCAGCTACAGAGGCACTGTCCATCAGCATTTGCAGTTTCCCTTGTCCTGGTTGTTGGGATGGGCTCAATCAGACATAGCTGGGAGCAGAGGCCTGAAGCTCCCTGAGGAACTGTGCAGAAGTCAGCAGTGGCTGCAAACACCAGAGGAAGTGAGGGGCAGGAGTCTGCCCTGCAGCATGGCACTGACTGGCAGCTTAGAAGCCTGGGCTGGACTTGCTCTCCCAAGTCTGTCCATGGAGGTCAGTTTGAACTGAGATTGTTCTAGGCCATTCCTACCAAGAACTTCTGAAGCAATCCACAGAAGATGCTCTCCTTTTCACAGCAATGATACACCATGAACTCAGCAGCTTCTATGGAAGTATAGAAAGAGCATTTGCAGAGGGCATAAATAGACTCAAAACTCATTGGGGCTTTATTCCCCTCATATCATAGAAACACAGAATGGTCTGGGTTGAAAGGGACCTCCAAAGCTCATCCAGCCCAACCTCCTGGAGGCAGCAGGGACATCCTCCACTAGAGCAGGCTGCCCACAGCCCTGTCCAGCCTCACCTTGAGTATCTCCAGGGATGGGCCCCAAACACCTCCCTGGGCAACCTGTTGCAGTGTTCCAGCAGCCTCCTGCTGCAGAACTTGTTCCTCACAGCCAATCTCAATCTGCTCTGCTCTCATTTCAAACCACTGCCCTCATTCTGTCCCTGCAGGCCTTTGGGCACAGTCTCTCTGCAGCTTTCTTGCAGTCCCCTTCAGCTCCTGGCAGGCTGCTGTTAGGTCTCCCTGGAGCCTTCTCTTCTCCAGGCTACAACCCCCCCCAGCTCCCTCAGCCTGTCCCCATAGCAGATCTGCTCCAGTGCTTGGATCATCTTTGCGCCCCTCCTCTGGACTCGCTTCAAAGGTTCTGTGTGCTTTGGTCTCCCTCCCACCCTTCCCCTGCCCACAGAAGCAAGATGCAATCAAGGAGGAATTTATTTTGAACCAATTCTGCAAAACAGTTTGACATCGCCATACTTTATAAAAATACTCAGTTACATCATTAAACTTATCCCTATTCATATAAAAAGTGTCAATGTGAATTTTAAACTCTGTTAGAGCAAGAACCACATCCAGGTCTTTTGAGTGAAACAAATTCTCATCAAAATAGAAACTGTTCTGGAGAAGTCTCCACTGCAGCCAGTCACTGAGTTAGTGTTTTATCCTCTGTACAAGTGTTACCACCACGAACTGCTCCAGCCAGCAATTAAAAACCCAAAGGATGCCAGTGGCATTCGGGGCACTGGTTTTGTTGTAGCTATTAATGCCTAAATTCATACAATTGTGTTACTCCTTTTAAAACACTTAGAAAAGTTCCACTGCAGTTCCGAGTTGGAAATCTCTTTTTGGTGTTATTTTGGTTTTTCTTACATAAAGCCCTTTTAAAATCGGACAAGCAGAGGTGTCTAGGGGATGAGTGATGATGGGCGGGGGGATGGAAAAACCATGGCACTGTTCTGACAAAGAGCTGTGTGGTGGCTGGACTCAGAGTCATCGAAGTGCGCTGAGCGCCCAGGCTCCAGCAGCAGCTCCTGGGAGATGCTGCCCAGCTTTACACTGACAATCTGAATGCCAACCTGGTGGCTAAGTAAGAGTTTAGTGTTTCAAAATTAAAGCTACAGGAGCATGATCAGGAAGTCAAGAGCCTCATGCAAACCGCTGAGCAAGAGCCATGATGTTATTGCTTGAGATGTCAGCAGCCACAGAGCAGCAACCGAGCTGGAGCGGCAGCTGGGCGAGCGCCAGCAGCTGTCCCCTGCCACTCCAGGGGGACATTAAATATATTTTATCCCTTCAGTTTTTCAACTTTCACATTTTCTTCTATTTATTTGTAGTTAAATAATTCAGTGGGGAGGGCAGAAATGGGAAAGAGCAACTGTGTGTAAATGTGCCTTAACAGTCAAGAAAAGCAAAGTGCAATCGAACCCCTGCCCCGGTGCAGCCAGCACCTGTGGCCCCCACCCTGCCTGCTCCTGCCAGCCACAGGCAGCACCACACTGTCTGCCAGAGCACTACGAGGTGGCCACTCACCAGCTCCAGTCTGGCTTTCCTGGGGAGCTCTGCTCAGGGACTCACCACATACAAAAGCTCAGCCTTGGATTGGAGCTTAACAGGTTAAAGGCTTTCCCCCCTGCCCCCCCGCCACAGCTTCAAGTTCAAATTCAAATCTCTCACACTTCAGCAACGTCAATCTGTAAAATATTTTCTCACTTTCTAGTTACCTTCATTGTTTCAAGTTAGTGGCACAAAAAGAAACCAAGAAACTCTCTCCTGCTATTTTCCAGTTCTATGAATACAAGCATGGACCTGAGCAGCCTGCTCTGATGTCACTGCTGAGCCCTTCAGACCAGGGCTGCCATTCACTGCTCCAATGTCTCTTCTAACCTGCTGCCCTAATTGGGTTCCTGCAAGAGGAAGCTGAAAGCCTGAGCCCTCGCCCAGACTGACTGCTGGGAGGGGCTGGGGGGCACACAGAGGGAATTTGAGAGAACTGGAATAGAATTGGTTGGTCCCGCAAAGCTCTTCTGCTTTAAAAACATCTTACCCCAAGATCACTGACTCCAGACAATTCCCAAGTGTTGGGGGGGGGAAAAAAACCCAGGATTTGAAACATTGATTTTTCTGCTATTGTTCACATCAACACCCATTTTTCTACCCTGTATTTTCAGTAGGCTTCCTTTGGACCCTGAAAATAAGTTGGGGAAGAGGCAACAAAATAAACCCATCTCATTGGTAAAGTAGATTCTAACACTTAGAAAGTGGTTTTGTGCAACTGCAGGATGAGATTCCAGTTTGCCATTAAAAGCATGCAAAGTAGCAAAGATTTCCTTTCCTTGGGCTCCTTACAGAGCTCAGGAACTCTTTGCAAGTCTCTGACATGTGGCAGGTTTGTGCATGGTGTGAGGACTGCTCTCTTATAAATTGTCTCCAGGCTGGTACTGTGGTTCTGTAGCAGTAAAGTAGTCCTCCAGGAAAGACTGAATGTACTCAAACGTTGGTCTCTCATCAGGGTCCTTCTTCCAGCACAGTTTCATTAGCTCATGCAGGGACTCTGGGCAGCCCTGTGGGCAGGGCATCCTGTAGCCACGCTCCACTTGTTCCAGAACTTCCCGGTTCACCATCCCTGAAAGGAAAAAGCCTTTTAGCTCCCACTGACAGTGTGCAAAGGACAAAGCTTCACAAAGGCTCTCAGGTGTCTCTCCAGCCACCACACACCTGAATCTGCCAGGAGAAAACCTCTCCCCGGTGGATTCTGCACATTCTGCACCAAATGCATTTTCTGAAGGCCATTTCTTTGCTCTTGGTGCAATGAAAAGGCCTCCTCCATACTTGGCTCTTTCCATTTGTCTGCTTTCTCATTTCTATACTGCCCCACTGCCTCGGGCCTGTCCCTTGGAGAAGACTCAAGCACTGCCTTCCCCCTTCCTTAGGTTCCACTCAAGAACCACTGCCTTTGAAATCAGGCCAAGGAAAAGGCCTTTCATAGCTAACAGAACCCAGCCAGGCAAAGCCCCTGACACGTCACACATGCTTAGCTTCCGGAACTGCTCTAGCAGGTTCCCTCCACTGATGCTGACTGCAGCCTGGGAACAGAGTAAGGATTTCAGGAATGGGAAAAGGAAAACATAAGGACACCAACTGCTGTGAAATGAATGAGCAGGCACATTCACAAGGGCTGCTATCTGCAAACAAGCCTGGAGAAGAGAAGGCTCCAGGGAGACCTAACAGCAGCCTGCCAGGACCTGAAGGGGACTGCAAGAAGGCTGCAGAGGGACTGTTCCCAAAGGCCTGCAGGGACAGGACAGGGCAATGGTTTGAAATGAGAGCAGAGCAGACTGAGACTGGATGTGAGGAACAAGTTCTGCAGCAGGAGGCTGCTGGAACACTGCAACAGGTTGCCCAGGGAAGTGGTTGGGGCCCATCCCTGGAGATACTCAAGGTGAGGCTGGACAGGGCTGTGGGCTGCTGCCTGCAGGGGGTTGGGCTGGATGAGCTCTGGAGGTCCCTTCCAGCCCAGCCCATGCTGTGATTCTGCTTTTATAAAAAACAAAGCATCTTTGCGGACAAGAAACCAGTGCCTAAGTTTCTGTCTCTGCCTCTGCTGTGGGCTCTGAGCAAAGGCAAAGAAGTACAAAAGGTAACTGCAGAAGCAAGGAAGAAGAGGCCAAGGTGTGTAGGTGTGCCCTCACCTGGGTATGGCACTCTGCCCTTCGTCACCAGCTCCGTCAGCAGAATCCCAAAGGACCACACGTCCGACTTGATTGTGAACCGCCCGTACAGGGCTGCCTCTGGAGCAGTCCACTTGATGGGAAACTTAGCTCCTGCAAGAGTGGAGAGAGGCCTGCACTCAGCACAGCTCCCAGCTGGCTTCTGCTCTCCCCTCTTAGTGTCTTCAGACTGGGAACCAGTTTCAAAGCATGGCAGCAGCTCCTGGCTGCAGACCTGGGAAGCAGCCCAGAGCCCCTGGGCTCCAAGTGGCCTTTCAGCAACTGGGAGGATTTGCAGAATTTGGAATCTCAGCTCTCTCCAAGCTGCAGCAAGTTTGGTCCCTCCAAAACACCCAACCACGCATTTTTAAAACCTAAGCAAAGTGCCAGGTAGTTGTGAAGGTTAAAAAGCTGACTCAGCTGGCCCTGCTGTGGGGGGCACAGCTAACAGCAAGTACACACACACACACACACTCTGCTCGTGCAGAGCAGTTCTGCTCAGTGGGACAGCTCTAAGCAATCCCACAGTAGTTGGTCTTACTCGTGCAGTAAATAAATCAGCCTTACCTTGCCTCGCAGTGTACTCATTGTCCTCTATTAACCTGGCCAGCCCAAAGTCTGCTATCTTACACACCAGATTGTCTCCTACAAGGATGTTGGCTGCCCGCAGGTCCCTGTGGATGTAGTTCATTCTTTCAATGTAAGCCATGCCATCAGCAATCTTAAAAATAAAGTTTTTGTTAAAGATTATTTTCCATGCCTCTCTCCATGTCTCCCAAGCATCAAGCTGTACCTCTTCATCTTAGCTCCATTCTAATGGGAACAGCCTAGGGAGTATAGCAGAGCAAGGGCTTGGGGCAGCACTGATTAGAGCCTCTGGCTAATGAGCAGCTGCTAATTGGCAACTTGACTCTGCTCTTTTGTCAAATTCCAAACCTAGGAGAGAAGAAGTGAGACAGAGCAGTACAGGACAGCCAGGGCAGGCAGCTCCTATGCTCGGCTGCTATCTCAGACAGCTTCAAGTCTCTCCTCCAAGCACAAAGCAGTTCTCTTGGCTTACACACTGTACCTGAGCAGCCATGTCCACCAGCTGGGGCAGCTTTAAGTATTTCCCTTCTCCTTCTTTGAGGAAGTCCAGCAGGCTGCCTGCAAAGGGCAACACAGGGAGGGGGAAAGCATTAAGGAAAAACCCCAAAGCATTCTTTGACCTGAACATACAAACAAGACTACTCCTGCCACACTCCTCTCCTTAGTCTGTCACTGAACACACACACACACACTCACACA
>VWZI01003043.1:0-18040 GCA_013396835.1 Psilopogon haemacephalus | reverse complement strand
TCCTGATACAACAAATCATCCATATTTAGCGTTCCTACAATTTATTTCTTTTGGCTGAGATTTCCATACTTCCCATGGCAGAAGCAGAGGTACATCCTTGTCCTTCTGCAAATATATATTTTTAGTATCACAGAATTCAGAAGTAGTGGATTTTTTATACTCAGAAACAAATAAAAATGAGGTTCACAGAAGGATGTGAAGCTAGATCTGTAATTCTGGAATTCCATCCCAATAACCGAATCTCAGGTCTCCCTTCTATGCTACCCAGCAAGCATTTACTGCATGATAGAGTCTTCATGGCATTTTGTTAAAAAGATTATGTTCCATTCATATCTCAAACTCCTTAATGCATTTAAAAATCTTTCACATCAGTCTCATTTGTACATTTGCAGCATTTAAAAAACAACATAGGACATCTTGACTACATGAACTACATGCCAAAAAGGCACAGTATAGTCCCTGTAATGAGAACATAACAGCACTTCCAAGGTTGCCTGTGACAATTAGATGCAAGTATAGGAAACTGGTTGTTTCTTTTTCAGGAGAAATTATTATCTATTTCATGCATTTCAATAAGGAGATTGTGCATTATACCTGTGCAACAACTGAATTTTGAAACCATTGCTAACCATTTTTGTTCTGTTTCAAGCAATCCCATATCATGCTTTAGAAATTCCTTAAAGTCTGACAAATACTGAATTCTGTATAATATTGACTTCTTCAATAGTCATATAAGCCACCTCAACATTAAGATGCAATTATATAACATTTCTGTGGTAACCACAGCAACTGCTTACTTGTAAAATTAATATTAAAAGATAAATATATTTTTAGAGCAATACAATTCCAATTCTTCTAATACAGTTTTGTTGCTGGAAATCTCAGAGGATTGGTACCACTGTGAAATGGTGCAGCTTTTTGTAGCACAACAAGTACTGCTCTTTGAGGACTGGTATGTTAAGTGATTACTAGGAGTCAGGTAAACATTTTCACTTAGTACTGCTCTCTTCATCTGAGAGCCAAATAAAATTTGTACTCCAAGACATTGTTTCTAAAACAACAAATCAAAATGAAATATTCCTTCTCCATATTTCAATGAAGTGCTAATTGCTAGTTGGCCTCCAAAAAGTAGAGATCAGAATTTCTGTCTGTCTTGGTGGGGCATAAATCCTTCCAAAATTAGTTCAAACTCCTGCTATTTCCCTCCTTCTGTAGCAAGATCCAGGAGTGGCAGGTGAGCAGGCAATGAGGGTTTCAACAAAGAAAGCCCCATGGCACATGACCAAGTCAGGTGTCTTGTACTGTCTCTCAAATGCTAGGGTGGATACCTAGATGTAGGACTTAGAATTCATTGGCCAAAACAATGGATTCTAATGCCTATTGGCCAGTTTCACCCTTCAAGATAGTCTATTTAAGGAAGGGTGATTTAGGACTGTTTCTCTTTTCCTGCTGTCTCCACCGGGATGAGACATCTATTTGCACCCCTTTCACAGTGGCCACGTGTTTGCAGTGTGCATTGCAGCCTACAGCACAGAGACAAGGCAAACTTTTTCTCCTCCTCTCCCCAGGACACACTGTACTTATTGTGTCTGCGAGTAGAGGTGAGGTTAGGATTTCCCCTGTTATCAGGTTCCCTGTTTTCCAAGTTCTGATTGTTTAAACTGTTTAAGCTTTTGATTCTGTGTTCATAAATAATCTTTGTGTAATAGCCTCTTATCGACTGAACATCCAAAGAACTTCAGGGAATTTTCCCCGAAATTTTGATTATTAATGATAATACAAATAGTATTCATAAAGTGTTATTAATAATTCATACCAGGTTATTAATAATTGCAACACTGTCAATGTGGAAAGAAGGAAAAACAAGCAAACAAACAAACAAAAATCATAAGCTCTTATCCTGATCCTTGAGTATATTGTCTGTAGATATCTACATTGTTCATTCTTCCTTACCATCAGAGATATTTTCCAATGTTCAAAAACACTGCTAAAGAACAAGAGACAGATAAATATCACTTGTAATCTTAGTCTTAAAAGATATAATTATTTTTCAGTGATTTCAAGGTCTCAGTCCTCACACAAAATCCTATAAGATCAACCTATTAAATTCTCTAGAGCTTGATTTGGCAGTTTTATTCCAATGTGCACCAACTGAAAACTAGAGCATTACATTTTTCAAACTGTTGATGCAAACTTCAGGTGCATCATAGCTTTAGTGTTGAGTAGGCAAACATATGTTCCACAAAACAAACTGTTGTTTACCTGTATTTTTTTTCCATTATCTAGTAGCCGGGCAGGTCAGAAACCCAAGCTTCTCTCATTTAGCAACAGCTTCAGAATTTGCTACAGTACCTGGAGGATTTTGGACCTTCCAAACTAATCAAGGATTTATGAGACATAAATACTACATTATGCCTGTGACAGATGAATTTTTCTCCCACTAATGATACCCTGGCCAGTCTAACAACTAAGGAATGTTGTTACATGAAAAATGGATATTGTAATACATTGCCTGAAAGGAGTTATACCAGGCAAAAATGACTTAGGGCCTCTTCTATGAGTGGTCATACAACTGTAAAATAGGCATGTTTAGAGAGTGTGATTGTGGAAGTTTATTTGTTTTGAATATTATTTGGATTTTAATGATTACTAAAACAATTTTATATTCAGTAACTCTATTAATTGAAAGAAATTCCATATTGCACAGAGCATCTAAGGCAAAGATGAAGAGCTTAATTTAATATAAAAAGTTCCATTGGCACAGATGAAGTCACAACAGTTTATATCAACTGAGAATCTATCACAAAAATGAGATGTGGCTAATGGTTCTGAAGGGCACTTCTTTTCGTAAATTGTGGAAGAAGAAAATGTGTTATTTTTAGAAGCAATATTGTAAGAGACAACTTATGTATACACGATATTAATGACATAAGACATTAAGTTCTGAATGGTTGCTTTTCCCTGCTTCCATACCAATGCATTATTTTATATTTAACTGATATCTCAAATGGGTATATATTCTTTCACCTCCTTTATTTATGTAAGATGTGTTATTTGTTTGACTTGATATTTTTAGGGTCTGCACATTCATTTTGGGAATAGGTTTTGTTTCTCAGGATGACTCATGGCCACCCTCTTTCTCTCACCCATACAACCACACAAGCAAAGCTGAAACAACCTGTATGTCTTAAGAGAAAATATTGTCTTGGCAGCATGTAATTTACTTAATATAATAGAGCTTTTAATCTGCATGTGCAGTGAACAGGAGCTACCTTTGACTCCTTTACAGGTGGGATTTGTTCTGTTTTGTGTTCTTTTCTTTTCAGTTCCAATGGAGATAATCTTTACTAGGTTTACACTTCTTTTATGACTTATGGGCTAAAGCAAAAGCTGGGTTTTGGTTATTTTTTTACCATGTACTAAAATTTATACTTATTTATTCTTAAGTATTTTTTCCCTGCTTCTGAGACTGAGATGGTAATATTCAGTGCACATATTGTTTTATAGACAGTGTGTTACATGCCTCCACTGAGAATTCTGTCATTCATGATTTTTGTAATAACACTGAAGTTTTTAGTGTTGAAGTGCATTTGGTTTGTATGCCAGTAATATTTCATTCAGTTCCATCTCTCTGTATTTCCCCAGCATGATTGCTGTAAGTTATCATAACTGTCTTACCTCTTGCATTTAAGACAATGGTACTGTTGCTTCCTTGAAATATGCACATGCAGTATGTGCTAACAATGGTAGAGGCAAGCACCGGATGGCTGGAAACCTATCCAGTTCCACATGCTACTGCACGTAACACCATTCTTGGCTTGGAGAGACAAATCATGTGGAGACATGGAACTCCAGAGAGAATTGAATCAGACAATGGCACTCATTTCAAGAACAATCTTGTGAAAAACTGGGCCAAAGAGCGTGGTATTGCGTGGATCTCCCATATACCCTAATATGCACCAGCTTCAGGAAAGACTGAATGCTACAACAGTTTGCTAAAGACCACCTTAAAAGCCATGGGGGGTGGTACTTTTAAAAACTGGGACGAGCATTTAGCACAAACAGCCTGGTTGGTATACAGTAGGGGTTCTGTAAACAGAGCAGGACCTGCACAATCAGATTTGGTACAAACAGTGGATGGTGATAGAGTTCTGTTGTACATGAAAAGAGTCTGTTAGGGAAAAGTATTTGTGTATTTTCTCCTTTGGGCGAAGGGAAACCTGTCCAAGGGGTGGTATCTGCAGAAGGTCCTGGTCATATATGCTGGGTAATGCAGGAGAATGGTGAAATCCATTGTATTCCACAGAGAAATCTAACCTTAGCTGAAAGAGTTGAAAGTGTTAAGAGTTCTCTATTCTAGGTTTCATCTGGCGTCCATCACAACAGAATCTTGAGCACGAACCCAATGTCACCTGGGAGTCCCTGGTCTCATCTCATCTGTGAGGAGACAAACTGTTTCCTGTTTTCTGAGCTTTTGAATCACCTACATCCAAGATACATCCAGAACAAACTGAGTTTGTAATANTCCAAGATACATCCAGAACAAACTGAGTTTGTAATATTCATTATTGTAAATATTTTGTTGTTTAAATTAGATAGATAATTCTCAGTAAACTCTGAGTGAAGTAGACCGGGGTGGATTGTGCTGGTTTGAACTAATTGGAGGATTTGAGTGAGAAATTAGACTATTGGTTGAGAGAAGAAAACACATTACGTCACTTCACCCCAGAGCTTTACTGAGAAAGAAAAAAAAAATGTTTTTAAGGGTTGTACCCAAAACATTAGATATCAGACAGTTTTTGACCGCTCTGGCTGTGGCTGCTCTTTGCATGGTCTCCTTTGTCTCTCTGTCTTGGTAGCTAATCTCAGTAATTCTACTAACTACTTTCCTGCTACTAATTCCCCTGGCTGATTTACCTCAGCTTATCTTCAGCATCAACAGGTGGTGAGATAAGATTGGAGAAGGGAGGAAAGGTGGTAGGGGGTGGCTGCTTAACCCTCTTGGGGATTTTGGTCTCGGGAAGGGCTGTGGTGTTTCTGTATTATCTTTTCATTTTATATATCTGTAAATATCTGTTATATCTTGTAAATATTTGCTTGTATATTGTGTATTGCTGTAATTATAAAGCTTCATTTATCAACTTCCAGTGTCCCGAGTCCTAGCTAGGATTTATTTCAAAAGGTGGGGGGCAGGTAACTGCTTAAACCACTACACTGGAGTACAGGACTTTTGTATAGCAATGGTATCTGCCACGGATCCTTTTCGAACCTGTTTGATTGGGATACCAGGCTTTCAAGAAAAAGAGTTTTTAGAACATAGTAGAAACAATTGTAGTAAAATAAGCAAAGTTTCTGAGTGTTCTGCTGCTTTAATTAGAGGCTTAAATGTTTCTGTCCCCTGGGATCCCCAGCAGCTAGAATTGTTAGGTTCTCAGGATATAGGTAACGTATCCCAGGGATGGACCCAAAGATGTTTTGTATTTAGGGATAAATACAGAGGGTTGAATGTCTGTAGGTCTCTAAAATCCAGATTTGCTTTTGATAAAGTCTGGAATGCATCAGGCTGGACTGATGTGTCTCCTAGCTCACTGTATCAGATTTGGGAAAAAGAAGGCTTTTGTGGTCCTAGAGACACCCAAAAAGGAAGTCTTGGGGCATATGGAGTTACCTTCCTTTTGAACAAAAAGCCCCTGCCCCTTGGAATAATGGTACTGCCAAAGCATTGCTGCCACCTGGTATATTTTTAATATGAGGGGATCGTGCTTGGCAGGGTATATCAAAGAATGTGAATGGAGGACCATGTTGTCTTGGTAAATTGACGATGTTTACACCCCATTTAGCAGAGTTAAAGAATATCTTTCAAGTTCATAATAAAAGATCCATAGGGGTTACTCCTAGTTGTGATGATAATGTAGAACTTCTGTCAAAAGCAGCTTGAGTTTCATTAGGAGGAGCTGCTGAGAATGCCCTAAAAAACCTAGAGAGATTGGCCTGTTGGTCTGAAAAACAAGCCAACGCTACAACAGAGGTGTTAGAACAAGTGCTTTTAGATCAGAATAGTATTTGACATGCTCTTTTGCAAAATAGGGCAGCTATTGATTTTCTGCTTTTGGCCCAAGGACATGGATGTGAGGATTGTGAAGGAATGTGTTGTCTAAATTTGACTAGTCACAGTGAGTCCATACACAAGAGCATGACATGGCTAAAACAACATAATGGCAAAATTCAAAAAGAAACTTCAGTGTTTGATAACTGGTTATGAAATCTGTTTGGAAATATCCCTGGATGGTTTAATGGATTGATTAAAGAAGGCCTTAGGATTTTATTGCTATTGGTAGTGATTTTAATATGTATTTCTATAGCATTTAGCTGGATTTAAAAAGGACTAACTAAAGTAATGAACCAAGCTTAGGTTGCTCAGAAGAAAAAATGGGAATTGTGGAAGAATTTCTAGCCGAACAGGGAGGACATGAGCTGTTGCAACTGAGCAACCAAGCATTTGATAGTTTGTATAATACTTGATAGTTTGTATCTTTGACTGTCCCTGAATTGTTCTTGTTCTGATGGGAAATGAGACATTTGAGCTTGGGAAAGTTCCTCCCAAATGTAGAAGTAAGACACAGAGAAAACCACAATGGGGGGGGAAGGTGGGGTGGCGTGTAGGGGAAGCTAAGTTTGTTCATCAGACAATGGGGACTTGTTAGAATATGCCAAATATTATATATTGACTAATCATATTGCTTCTTTTGTAACCACCCCACCTTGGGACTGTAAGTTTAATGAACTTGTATTAAGTAATTATTAGTAGTCTGTGGTAGTTTGTAGTAGCTGTATGATAATAAAGGAGAACAATGATATAAACATATTGGTAAACAATCTCATTGCTCTTAGTGCTCTCATCGTCAGTCATTTGCAATCAGACTTTAACAGCTACCCGCAATAATTATTTCTGGAATCAGTGGTGGATCTGAAGAGTTAACTAAGTTGAAGGCTGAAATAAGTTTAACTGGTAAGGAGTGGAAGAAGCATACTATTGTAGCTGGTCCTGATGTGCCTTGCATTCTGGGAATTGACATTTTAAGACAAGATTGTTTCAAAGATCCTAAGGGTCAGAAATGGGCTTTTGGAATAGAATCTGTAGAAATTGAGAACAGTAAATTGACCTGAACTTTCAGATGAATCTGCAGTTGTGGGACATCATGATATAGAGGACATGACACTGTCAATTGCTACTGAAACTGTGCATCACAGGCAGTACAGAACTAACCATGCCTCTTTGTTGCCCATTCATCAGCTGATTCATCAACTAGAAAGTCAAAAGGTCATCAAGAAAGCTCATTAACCTTTCAACAGTCCTATTTGGCCTGTGCGCAAGGCTGATGTTGACTGATGACTCACAATTTACTTCTGTGCCCTCAACGAGGTGACTCCGCCCACAAGCAGAATTGTTCCGGACATGCTTGAACTCCAGTACAAGCTGGAATTAAATGAAGCCAAATGGTATGCTACCATAGACATTTCTAATGCTTTCTTCTCTCGTCCCATAGCCAAGGAATGCAGGCCGCAATTTGCATTCACCTGGAGAGGAATCCAGTATCAGTTCAACTGTTTGCCTCAGGGCTGGAAACGCAGTTCAACGATCTGTCACTCAGTGATCCACAATGCACTGGAGAAAGGTAAAGCTCCAGAACACATACAATTCATTGACAACATCATTGCGTGGGGCCAAACTGCTGAGGAAGTCCTCAAGAAAGGTAACAAAATAATTGAGATTCTGTTGCAAGAAGTTTTTGCCATTAAGAGAGACATGTCAAAGGACCTTCCAGAGCAATTCTATTTCTGGGAGTGCAGTGGCAGGATGGTCACCATCCACATGATGTGGTAAACAAAGTCTCCACCATGGCAGTTCCCACAGATAACAAGGTCACTCTATCTTTCTTGGGTGCAGTGGGATTCTGGAGACTACACATTCCTGGATTCAGTCAATTTGTCAAACCTCTGCATGACGTGACTTGTAAAAGAAACCACTTCGAGTGGGGTCCTGAACAACAAGCAGCCTTTGATCAGATAAAGCGAGAAGTAGTCCATGCTGCGGGCTTGGGACATGTTTGAACTGGTCCAGACATTAAAAATATTCTGTATACAGCTGCAAGTGACAATGGTCCAGTTTGGAGTCTTTGGCAGAAAGCTCCAAAATAAAACACGTGGTCGTCCACTTGGTTTCTGGGGTTGTGGCTACAGAGGTTCAGAGGCAAATTACACTGCAACAGAGAAAGAAATACTAGCAGCCTATGAGGGAGTGAAAGCAGCTTCTGAAGTGATTGGAACTGAGTCACAATTGCTTTTAGCTCCTAGATTGCCTGTTCTAAACTGGATGTTCAAAGGCAAAGGTTCATCACTGCATCATGTCACAGATGCAACCTAGTCTAAATAGATGGCTTTGATAACCCAAGGAGCACGCATGGGTAATCTTGATCGACCTGGTCTTGTAGAAGTGATCACCAACTGGCCGGAAGGCACAGTCTCTACAAAACCTCCAGAGGAGAAGCCAGTTCGTGCTAAAGAAGCTCCTCCCTATGGTGATCTTTCTGATCAGGAAAAGAACTATGCTTTGTTCACAGATGGTTCCTGTCGTCTTGTTGGGAACAAGCGAAGGTGGAAGTCAGCAGTCTGGAGTCCTACCAGAAGAGTTACTGAAGCAAAAGATAGAGAAGGTGAACCCAGTCAATTTGCTGAAGTAAAAGCAGTCCAACTTGCTTTTGATGTGGCTACAAAGGAAAATTGGCCTATCCTTTACTTCTACACTGACTCATGGATGGTAGCCAATGCTCTATGGGGTTGGCTAAAGGACTGGAAAAAGAGTGGCTGGCAGAGAAAAGGAAAGCCTATTTGGTGTGCTGATCTATGGCAGGACATTGATGCATGACTGGAGATAATTCCAGTTCAGGTGTGGCACATAGACACACACATGACTAAAAGCAAAGCTACTAAGGTACATCAGCACAACCATCAGGCAGATCAAGCTGCTAGGATTTCTCAAGTTGACACAAACTGTGATCTTGATCTTGATTGGAAACACCGAGGTGAACTGTTCTTAGCTCGGTGGGCCCATGTTTCATCTGGACATCAAGGCAGGGATGCAACATACCAATGGGCACATGATAGGTCAATTGACTTATCCATGGACACTATCACCCAAGTCATACATGACTGTGACATCTATGCTGCTATTAAGCAGGCTAAGCTAATCAAGCCCTTATGGTATGGGGAGAGATGATCAAAGTACAGGTATGGTGAAGTGTAGCAGATTGACTACATCGCTTTACCTCGTTCTTGTTCTGGCAAGCAGTATGTGCTAACGATGGTAGAGGCAAGCACTGGATGGCTGGAAACCTATCCAGTTCCACATGCTACTGCACGTAACACCATTCTTGGCTTGGAGAGACAAATCATGTGGAGACATGGAACTCCAGAGAGAATCGAATCAGACAATGGCACTAATTTCAAGAACAATCTTGTGAAAAACTGGGCCAAAGAGCATGGTATTGCGTGGATCTTCCACATACCCTACTCTGCACCAGCTTCAGGAAAGATCAAACACTACAACGGTTTGCTAAAGGCCACCCTAAATGCCATGGGGGGTAAAAGACTGAGACAAGCATTTAGCACAAACAGCCTGATTGGTAAACAGTAGGGGTTCTGTAAACAGAGAAGGACCTGCACAATCAGATTTGGTATAAACAGTGGATGGTGATAGAGTTCCTGTTGTACATGAAAAGAGTCTGTTAGGGAAAAGTATTTGGGTATTTTCTCCTTAGGGCAAAGGGAAACATATCTGAGGGGTGGTTTCTGCAGAAGGTCCTGGTCATACATACTGAGCAATGCAGGAGAATGGTGAAATCCAGTGTATTCCACAGAGAAATCTAACTTTATCTGAAAAGGCTTAAATTCAGAATGTGTAACGCAAGCTATTTAGAGGTTTCTCTTCTAGGTTTTGCCTGGCATCCAACACAAGAGAATCTACAGTACATGAGCATGAATCCATTGTTACCTGGGAGTCCCTGGTCTCACCTCATCTGTGAGGAGACAAACTGTTTCCTGTTTTCTGAGCTTTTGAATCACCTACATCCAAGATACAGCTGGAATGAAGTGTGAACTGAATTTGTAATACTGATTATTGCAAATATTGTTTCAGATTAGACAGATCTCAGTAAAACTCTGAGTGAAGTAGATAGGGGTGGATTGTTCTGGTTTGAACTAATTGGAGGATTTGAATGAGAAATTAGGCTATAGGATGAGAAAGGAAAACAAAGTTTGATTCTATTTCAGTCATAGGTCACTGAAAAAAATTATAAAATTTAGAACACAAAGATAAGAGAGACCACTTTGGGCCATGGCTGATGCTGCATCTCTCTCCCTGCCTTCTAAGCTGGATCTGAATTATCTGCATAACTTCACTAACTCATTTCCTGCTGCTAATTCCCCTGGCCAATCTATCTTTTTTTATCTGGCACATAAGACAGATAGTGAGATAAGATTGGGAAGTGAGGGAGGGTGGTAAGGTGGTTAGAAAACCCTTCTCAGGGATTCTGATCTCTGAGAGGGGTGTGGTGTTCTGTATTACCTTTTCACTGAATGTATCTGCAAATATCTGATATATTTTGTAAATATCTGTTTGTATATTGTGCAAAGCCATAAATATAATGCTTCGTTTTCTTAACTTCCAGCCAACTGAGTTCTAGCCTGGGTTATTTTAAAGTGTGGGAGGGGCTAAACCACCACAGGCAATGAAGCAGGTTAGGGTCCTGAAGCATAAGTCCTATGAAGACAGACTGAGGCAGCTGGGGTTTTCTAGCCTGGAGATGAGGAGGCTCAAGGGTGACCTCATTGCTGTCTACAACTACCTGAAGGGAAGCTGTAGGCAGGTGGGGGTTGGTCTTCTCACCCAGGCAACCAGCAACAGAACAAGGGGACACAGTCTCAAGTTGTGCCAGAGGAGGTATAGGCTGGATATTAGGAGGAAGTCCTTCATTTGTGAAGATTAGCCATTGGAATCGTCATCCCTGGAGATGTTCAAGAAAAGACTGGATGGAGGACTCAGTGCCATTGAATAGGGCTGGGTGATAGGTTGGACTGGCTTATCTTGGAGGTCTCTTCCAACCTGGTCTATTCTATTCTATTCTATTCTATTCTATTCTATTCTATTCTATTCTATTCTATTCTATTCTATTCTATTCTATTCTATTCTATTTTTCCCTTTTTAGAGATATATTTATGGATAAACCCTCACATTAAAACTGTAGCTATTGGCTAGGTTTACAAAGTAGGTTTTTTGGATAATTATGTCAGTACGATCATGGTATAACTTACTTTTTAAAAATTTATATTATTTCAGTCTTGGTCACAACATGTAAGATAGCCCTTTTGTTCTACTTTCAGTTTCCACACTTCACTCAAGTATTTTTTTTTAAACTGGATTGCAATTTTCAGTGGTAGCAATTACCTTGATTCCTTAAATTCTCTGTCAAAGAAAAAAAGTCTCTGAAACAGTGTGGAAAGAACCACCTTCAGGTTTCTCATTCTTTTGTTATGAAATCTACCAATCATTTTCCAGAGCGGATGTGAAAATAGGAGGAGCAGATGTGGAGAGAAGCAAAATAAAAAGCATGAAACCTCTCTTTCCTCTCATATATTTCTGTTTGTATTTCACATTTTAAGTTCATCGTCCATAAGGTCAAAACTATAGTTATTTTACATTTGTGTAATTTGCAGTCTTTTAGACCTTTCTTTTGCCTGCACTGCCCTCAGAAAGACACTGTCCTCAGCTACTGTAAATCACAACAGCACTATAGTATGAAGTTGATCATCAATTATGCTTTTGAACTTTCTGAGTCACAAGCATGTAATGAAATCACATGCATGTGCAGAAACGTAGCTTGCAGCTTTCTTATTTTCTCCAGATTTATCCATTGATTCTAACTGAACCTAAGAGACTGAAGTTGCTTGAATTGCATATAGAAGGACTGAGAGAGATGTAAAAGGGAAATCAAATGTATAATGCATAAGCATCAGTTCAATGCACAGAAGTGATCTGATGAATACTTTATAAGACTAATTTATAAGTGTGCTCAGACTCTCAATGTGCATTGTTTAAATTCAAAGTTTGTGCATCCTGTGTGGCATACTCAAATTATATCAACACTTCAGAGCATTCTGCCTTACTCCCAGCACCAGAATGTGATTCTTGTACACGTTTTGCGGAGTAAAATGAACTCCAATGATAAAATGCACAACGAGGGTATTTATGTGAACTTCCAATGTTTATTGGCTGATTTTCTTCAATCCTTCTTAGTTCTGAAAAGTCAAATACATATGAGACTTTTTGTTAGTTAGCCACTTGATAAAATTTCAAGATCTCATACACAGCTAAGGCAGACCAAGACAGAGTAGCTCAGTTACAAGGACTATATCAGTGGTGTCCTGGTAGGGCACAAACCCCTGCTCTCCTTCTGCCACAGGTCTGGGAGTTGATGGATGTGAGCACAACAGTGGAGGGTTTGGCCCCAACAAAGCCTCAAGGGCTAAGTATTTAGCACATAACCAAGTCTTGTGCTGCCCCTCAAGTGCCAGGGTGGACGATTAGGGACAGGACTTTTAATTCATTGGCCAAAACAATGAGAGAGAGTGCTTATTGGCCTGCTTCACTTTCAAAATAGTGTATTTTAAGGAGGTGATTTAGAACCATTGTTTCCCTTTTTCCTTCTCCCTTCCACTGAGACTGGAGGTCTATTCGCAGCTCTTTCACGGCGGCCACATGTTTGTCCAGCTTGCATCAGCAGCCAGGGGGCAAGGCAACTCTTTCCTCCTCCTCTACTGGGAAACTTTGTATCTATTGCATCAGTGAGTAAATGCTAAGACTCCACAGGCATGCTTAGAATTTTCCCTGTTAACAGGTTTATATTTTCCAGGTTCTGACTGTTTTGACTGTTTAANATTCACAACTGAATATTAATAATTATAAAAGTGTATGTATTATAATTTATATAGAATAGAATGACAGAATCAGTCAGGGTTGAAAGGGACCATAAGGATCATCTAGTTCCAAACCATGGGCAGGGACACCCTACCCTAGACTAGGCTGGACAGAGTCTCATCCAGCCTGGCTTTAAACATCTCCAGGGATGTGACCCCAACCACCTCCCTGGGTAACCCATTCCAGGGCCTCGCCACTCTCATGGTTAAGAACTTCCTCCTCACATCCAACTTGAATCTCCCCACTGCCAGCTTAGTTCCATTTCCCCCTAGTCTTGTCACTACCTGATAGCCTAAAAAGTCTTCTGCAGCCTTCTCAAAGCATTGCTCCTGAAAAATAAAGATTGAGATTTCTTGCTTTCTCTAAGAAATGACAGGGACAACATTTGTCTTTATGAAAGGGTTATATTTCCAGAAGCATACCTTAAAAACACCTCCTTTAGGAATCACACATTACAAGCTCAGAGGAAGTTGTGTTTCCTCATCCACAGAAAACCTGGAAAACTAGAGGTACAAAATCTGTATCTGGCAAGAGACTGTTAAGTGAATTGGTTGCGTTAACTTTCAGATTGAAAAAGAATTAACTATGTATGGAGAAAGATTTTCACTTTCTCAAGATATGGTTAGCCGATTCATAACTAACATCTTCACAAATATGTAAAATATACAAAGTGAAGGATACAAAATATTATGGGCAAGTGTATGGAGTTGCCCATAGAAAAGGTTACATGATGATTTGATACAGTTATTTTAATCACTGTTAAATCACAAGTATCAGGGTCTACATCCTGCAGCAAGGGTGAGTCTAGTAGCAGTGTCACCAGAACGCTCTAAGGCCATAAGAAAAATAATATTTATAGGGAAAGGGAATAACAGCCAAACTAATACTGCAATGATGAATCTTAAAAACCTTTAAAGAGCAATATTTGACAGTAGTCTCTGGCTATTTTTTGCAAAGCACAGGGAATGAAACCCAGAGCAGCAAGCCAATAATGCTCCTACTGAGCAAAGGTATGGCCTGGATCCTCATGCCTATGCAGACTAACAAACAGCTTCAGATCTCAGATCTCTCAGTTTTGTGAGCCACCAACAATGATGGATCTATGAAAATTCATACTGCAAGTTCAAGAATCTGAAAAACCATAGATTTTAGAAGATCCACTAGAGAAGGTTTCCTTTTCTGTTTCTACTGGTGAGGGAAGAATTTTTAAAATCCCTCAGCATGACATTTTTGAAACCATAACACTTTGGGGAAATATTTTCTATGAAAATGTGTGGTAAAATGGTATCACAATAGATAGGCTAAAATACATGAGGCAGGTACACACTCAAAGACATAATATACGCATGATAGAACAAAAGCAAAACATCACTGTAGCACAAAGAAGTTAATAGAGGTGATTTTTGAAAATTTTTCACATCTGGGTGAGGTAGGCAGGAGGTGTCATTTTTGCCCACTACATTTTTTCCAGTCAATGTCTTTACCACTCAAAACAAGGTGGAAGGAAAATTTTACTTTGAAAGGTAAGATAAATGGGGTTTTATTATTTTCCTTAACAACAACAATAACAAAAAAGGGTGTATTATGAACACGTGTATAAGACACATATATATATACATAGAAACACAGAATTATTTAGGTTGAAAAGGTCATCAAGTCCAATCGCTAACCTAGCACTGACAACTCTACCACTAAACCATGTCCCTAAACAGCACATTTATACATCTTTAAATACTTCTGGGGATGGTGACTCAACCATTTCCCTGGGCATCTTTTTCCAATGCTTGACAACCCTTTCAGTTAAGATGTTTTTTCCTGATACGCAACCTAAATCTCCCCTATCACAATTTGGAGCCATTTTCTCTTGCCTTCCTGCTTATTACTTGGGAGAAGTGACCAATATCCACCTCACTACAGGTACAACTACCTCAGGTAGTTGTAGAGTGTGAGAAGTTGTCCCCCTAGCCTCTTTTTCTCCAGGCTGAATAATCCCAGCATCCTCAGCAACTCCTCATACTTGTCCTCTAAACTCCTCACTACCTTCACTACCCTTCTTTGGAACTCTTCAGCTAGCCAGGATTATTGGTAAATAATTGAAATGGCTTGATGATGGCTTGATGGCTTCCACCAGCTCACTCAGTACCCTTGGGTGGATCACTTTGGGTCTCATAGATTTGGGTGTGTCTAAGTAGTGCAATAGGTCACCAACTATTTCCATTTGGATTATAGGGGTTTCGTTCTACTCTCCATTCCTGCCCTCCAGCTCAGCAGGCTGGTATCCTGAGAAGATCTGGTCTTACTATTAAAGACAGAGGCAAAGAATTGTCAAAGAATTGGTAAATACCTCAGCCTTGTCACTATGTTTCCCCCTGCATTGAACAAAGGATGCAGATTCTCTTTAGTACTCCTTTTGTTGCTAATACATTTATGAAAAGCATTTTGTCTTCATTTGAAATGAGTTAAGAGTTTAAATAGTGGAGGAAGACAGGCTCTAAAATTACACTCCAAATAATTAAAGAAGACTCCATACAGGATTGGATTGGATAGCAACAGAGTATTATTGGAAGATGAAATGGAAGGTGCTATTAGTAACTAGAAACTACAATTCAAAGCAGTGTGAAAACATATAAAATACACAGAAATTTCATAGTCTAACACAAAATCCCATCAGACCAAAATATTCTCCAAAGCCTCCCTCCAACCAGACCCAAACCAAAGCCCCACTACTTCTTTTCTTACCCCACCTGGGGTTTACCTTAAGCCTCAGTGCTCTTTCTCCCCCTCAGTGCAAGGCTAGCTCAGGCTGGCCAGGCCCAAACAGTATTCCCTGTCCCACTGCTCCCTCGCATTAAGCCTAAACTGACCAAGATTGTGCAGGAATAAAAATGTGGTAAGGACAAAGAGGCCTGTGACACTTCACCATGTTACCAGAGAGGAGAGCTTGCCTCACTGGGAGAAGAGAGGGAAGAAATTAGATGATTTGGCTTCGCTGCCTGCTTAAATAGAGTAAGATACAAGAATTATGGAAATGAAATATGAAAGGATTATAATTTCCTGCCCAATCCTAGGCTCCCTCTGTCTTTTCTGGAGTACCTTAAGAAACTATATGGTTCTCTTAAAGCCATAAGTCTTAACCATGACACGTTTTTATTGTCTTTCATGGCAGTAGGCAGGTAAATTCTATTTGGACTTTGGCCCTTCTAATTTTCTTCATATATAACCTAATGGCATCCTTGTAGTCCTCCTGAGTGGCTGTAAGAGGGGAGAGTTAGTATGCTTTTGACCAGAAGTTACAACAGGCCGATAATCACTAGGTTACTGAGAGATAAGGGGGAAGCAGGGATTGCAGGTATAGAATCATAAAATCAGTCAGGGTTGGAAGGGATCACAAGGATCATCTAGTTCAAACTACTCTGCCATGGGTAGGGACAGCCTACCCTAGATCAGGCCACCCACAGCCTCATCCAGCCTGGCCTTAAACACCTCCAGGGATGTGGCCCCAAAAACCTCCCTGGGCAACCCATTCCAGGGCCTCACCACTCTCATGGTGAAGAACTTCCTCCTCATGTCCAATCAGAATCTCCCCACCTCCAGCTTTGCTCCATTCCCCCTAGTCCGCTCACTCCCTGAGAGCCTAAAAAGTCCCTCCCCAGCTTTTCTGTAGGCTGCTTTCAGAAACTGGAAGGACTCAATAAGGTCACCTCGGAGCCTCCTCTTCTCCAAACTAAACAGACCCAACTCTTTCAGTCCGTCCGCATAGGAGAGGTGCTCCAGCCCTCTGGTCAACCTCATGGCCCTTCTCCGGACACACTCCAGCATGTTCATATCTCTCTTGTAATAGGGGCTCAAAAACTGGAAACAGTACTCCAGGTGGAGTCTCACCACAGTGGAGTAGAGGGGGAGAATCACCTCCCTCAACCTGCTGGCCACACTTCTCCTGATGCAGCCCAGGATCTGGTTGGCTTTCTGGGCTGCAAGTTCATGCTGCTTGCTCATGTTGAGCTTCTCGTCCACCAGCACCCACAAGTCCCTCTCCTCACGGCTGTTCTCCAGCGAGTCACTGCCCAGCCTAAATTTGTGCCTGGGATTGCCTCGACCCAGATGCAGGACCTTGCACTTGGTCTTCTTGCACCTCATGAGGTTGGCTTATGCACACCTCTCCAGCCTGTCCGGGTCCCTCTGGATGGCATCTCTGCCCTCCAGCATGTCTGCTGCACCAGATAGCTTGGTGTCATCAGCAAATTTGCAGAGGGTGCACTCAATGGCTCTGTCCAGTCCATGCTGCCCACAAAGATGCTGAAGATTGATCCCAGGACTTATCCCTGAGGGACTCTGCTTGTCACTGTCCTCCACTTGAACATGGACCCATTGACAGCCACTCTTTGGGTGCGGCAATCAAGCCAGTTCTTTATCCGTCTGGTGGTCCACTCATCAAACCCACGTTTCACCAGCTTGGAGACCAGGCTGTGGTGAGGGACAGTGTCAAAGACTTTGCTCAGGTCCAGGTAAATGACATCAGTTGCTCGCCCCTCATCTATTAATGTTGTGACCTGTTCATAGAAGGCCACCAGGTTTGTCATGCTGGATCTTCCCTTGGTGAAGCCATGCTGATTAGACCCAATCACCTCTTCACTATTCTCCTGTCTCAGTAATGCCTCCAGGAGGATGTGCTCAATGATCTTACCAGGCACAGAGGTGAGACTCACTGGCCTGTAGTTCCCCATCTCCTGCTTCCTACCCTTTTTGAAAATGGGAGTTAAGTTTCCCCTTTTCCAGTCAGTGGGGACTTCACCAGACTGCCAGGACTTTTGGAACATAATAGAGAGGGTTTTAGGAACCTCATCTGCCAGTTCTCTCAGTATCCATGAGTGTATCCCATTGGGTGCCATGGACTTGAACACTTTCAGGTTCTTCAGGTCATCACGAACCAGATCTTCACTTATGATGGACAGTTATTCTTAGAGTCCCTGCCATTATATTCCATGACTCCAGGAGTGTGGCTGGAGG